>VZTG01009792.1:364800-545531 GCA_013397845.1 Melanocharis versteri | reverse complement strand
TATATATATATATATATATGTCTTTACACTACAAGAGAAATTGTATTTGATTTTAGTAAATTTTATTCGATTATTGTCTCACTTGGAAATATTTAATTGTAGTCATTTGGATTCTTTTGAATGGACTGTTTAGGTAAAACAAATTCTGGGATCTGCAGGCCATCAAAACTGGGCTGTGGAAAGAAAATACAGACATTAAAGTACATGTATATGGAAAAATTTTGTAGGCAATAATAAAAATTTTCAGCCGAATTTAGAAGACACTGCCAATATCTCCTTCCACATTTTTAGGATTGTCTTGTTGCAGTTGAGATATTTCACCAAACTGTCTGTTACATAAACATAAACTTCCGGGATACAGATCAATATATCTTTCCAAAGTGTTTCACCCAAAATGTGTAAGAACAATCAGCATACAGCTCTGTGGCTGCTGACCTTTGATGGTGTTTTCTTCTTATTTAAAAAAAAAAGAAATTTTGGTTTTCTTTAGATTTTGTGAGAGTCTCCTTCCAAAATGCCAGCTGCCCACAGCAAGATTTTAGTAAATGTGCTTCTGGATCACTTTCAGGACCCTGTTCTGAAATAAAAGAACGGCAGCTTATGCTGTCTCCCCATTCAGGAATTACCTGGTGTCTGATAGTGGCTGTGAATGGTCAATGGGTGGATCAATGGACAAATGAAAAAATATTTATGATCAGATCTGGTTGTGTTGTTCCTTCATTTTGGCAGCCCACTGTGGTTGTGGACCCAGCTCCAGAGCATGGCTCTTGCTGAAAAGGGTGTGAGAAACAGGGTTTCTTCNTAACAGTAATGTTGAAGAAAAGGGAGATAAGAGGGTAATCCAGTCCCAGAATGAGAGCCCATATATTTGAGACCTGAATATTCATAACCACGTGCTTGAAGGCAGACTGCAGACCAGTTAGCAAAAACACTGATCAGAAACATTTGTGGTGCAGCTTCCTTGCTGATAGGCTCATGAACAGGTAATTCACAAACTGATATAAACAGAATATATTTTGGCTTTTGTAAAAAAATTATTTTATTTTATTTTATTATTTTATTTTATTTTATTTTATTATTTTCTTTTCTTCTCTTGTCTGCTTGCAGTGTGGGCCTGTGTGAAGTTGTGACATTTCATGGCAACTCTGTGTTAGCAGTGGCTGAAGTCCCTAAGAAACCAGTGTAAGTGAAGCCTGGTGCAGTCCCTGAAGTCAGTGACAGCAGCCCTGGGGAACATATGGAGATGGGAGTGGTGTTCCCACAGCATCAAACCTGGGGTTCTACTCCTGCACTGAGCACCTAAAAAGCTCAGATATTAGAGATGCATGAATTCTTCCAAAAGAGGGCAGAAGCAGCATTTACAGAGTCCCCTTGATGAATCTGTTCCTTTCACCCAACTGCAGTCTTCTGTCTCCCAGTGTCTCAGAATATAAACCTCTGGCTCTGCAAAACAAACAGCAAGAACCAGCCAAGAATCCCCACAAACATTGCAACACCTACAAAGCACTGCGGATTTTAGAATAGATCAAAATCCTAAATGCTCTCTCCCTGACAGCAAACCCAAGCAAGGAAAGTACAGACTGAAAAATGGGTGGAATGACAAAGGTTATTTTCAGCCCTTAATATTCATATTTTTCATTACGTTTTCAGTTTGAGCAGTTTAAAAAGAGTTTAATAAGAAGTCAGAGAAAGTGTGTGAGCTTGTGCATAGCTCTTGGATAAAAGAAAAACAGAGGAATAAAGCAGTGGTGGACAGAAAGGTATGATGTTATGTACCCACATGTAACCGATGTAAAATTTTTGGACATTCCAGGCTCAAGATCAGAACCAATGTGTCACCTTGGCCCAAGGCATTAAAATCATTAAATAAAAGGCTGAGAAGCACCACAAGAGGTGATTTAGTCCAGCTCCCTGCCCTAAGGCAGGATCATGTCTACCTGCGTCATTCCTGACAGATGTTTGTCCAACCTACTCTAAAAAATCTGCACATGGTCATGTCTGCCAGGTACCCAGGCAGACTTTCTTGCATGTTTGGCAATGCTTGGACAGCCTGTCAAACCAACGAAAGCTCATTGAATTGACAGTTGAAGACAGAGGGGGATAAAAAGAAATTTTTATATATATATATATATATGTCTTTACACTACAAGAGAAATTGTATTTGATTTTAGTAAATTTTATTCGATTATTGTCTCACTTGGAAATATTTAATTGTAGTCATTTGGATTCTTTTGAATGGACTGTTTAGGTAAAACAAATTCTGGGATCTGCAGGCCATCAAAACTGGGCTGTGGAAAGAAAATACAGACATTAAAGTACATGTATATGGAAAAATTTTGTAGGCAATAATAAAAATTTTCAGCCGAATTTAGAAGACACTGCCAATATCTCCTTCCACATTTTTAGGATTGTCTTGTTGCAGTTGAGATATTTCACCAAACTGTCTGTTACATAAACATAAACTTCCGGGATACAGATCAATATATCTTTCCAAAGTGTTTCACCCAAAATGTGTAAGAACAATCAGCATACAGCTCTGTGGCTGCTGACCTTTGATGGTGTTTTCTTCTTATTTAAAAAAAAAAGAAATTTTGGTTTTCTTTAGATTTTGTGAGAGTCTCCTTCCAAAATGCCAGCTGCCCACAGCAAGATTTTAGTAAATGTGCTTCTGGATCACTTTCAGGACCCTGTTCTGAAATAAAAGAACGGCAGCTTATGCTGTCTCCCCATTCAGGAATTACCTGGTGTCTGATAGTGGCTGTGAATGGTCAATGGGTGGATCAATGGACAAATGAAAAAATATTTATGATCAGATCTGGTTGTGTTGTTCCTTCATTTTGGCAGCCCACTGTGGTTGTGGACCCAGCTCCAGAGCATGGCTCTTGCTGAAAAGGGTGTGAGAAACAGGGTTTCTTCATGCATCCATGAAAAAAGTGAAGGGAGAGGTATGGCTCATAGCTACAAAGAAAGATGACAGGGAACAGAAAAGCATAGAAAACAGAAGAATGAGGGGAAAAAAAGTGGAAAATAGAATTTGATATATGAATCCTTAAGAAAACCTTCACTGTCCAGGCTCATGTCAAAATTGCATCCAATTAATATCTTCTGAACATTCAGAAAGTTACTCTTCTGGAAACAACCAGCTGCTATGTTTTGCTCTGAATTCCAAGCTTTTCATCCTGTATCCTTGCATTCCTACTGTATATTTAATCTTATATGTATATGTGACAGGTTTGAAAGAAAATAGGTCAACAGTACTTAGGATAAGTAATACTTTAATCAATTTTAACGTAACTTCTGATGGATAGCGACTGAGGATAACATACTGCCTTCACTAATTCCATTTAAAGTAGCAGGGACATTAAAAAATCGTATTGTTTAAATTGCTTTGGGAACACAAATTATCTGTTTTATATTCCCATAGAAGCTATAATATTCAACAAGGTACTGTGAAGGACATGTAATAATTTTAGTATCTACTATGAATGTTATTGATATACAATGTACATGTAAATTCATCCTTCAGTTCTGTTTGGAGGGATCATTAATGTGTAATGGATCTGATGACACAGTAAACCTTAATGATAACTTGTACCTGGACTTTTACTCATTTTATGCTTAATAGATTTTTACTTAAAAGAGATATCTGCTCATCTACAGCTTTCAAAAGTGTCCATACGTGGCTGAGGGCAAAGCATGCAAAGTGCAGTTGTTGGAAACTCAATATTTAAAAATTTAAAATTAGCATCTTTACACTGTTTGAAAAATAGAAAATGCACATTACTTTTTAATGCAGATAATCCCATGAAAGGCACGAGCAGTAAAAATGGCCTGGATTTTTTGGCAGAAGTATCAACATTCCGTATAAGAATATCAAACCAAATCTCTAACATGTCTCTCTCAGAGTAGCTCCACTGATGTCTATAGAACTACGTCAATTTATATAGGCTTGAATCATCGAATCATGGAATGGTTTGGGTTGGAAGGGATCTTAAACATCACCTGGTTCCAATCCCTCTGCCACCCCCTAGACCACACTGCTCAGGGCCCTATCCAGCCTGGCCTTGAACACTTCCAGGGATGGGGCATCCACAACTTTTCTGGGTCACCTGTTGAAGGACTGACATGAAGGAGATGATGACTTGACTGTATATTTGGTCTTAGGATCTTTCTTGGAAGAGTGAAACCAGTGGAAAAAGTAAGTCTCATTTTCAAGATGGTAGAAGAATATGAATAGTACCAAGCAATCAACAGAAAATGATAGACATGCAGATGCTGGAAGAAAAGCACGAGTGCAGTTCTGGAAGTCCACAAAAGCAGACGAAGATCAAGTTAGAGTACAAACGAATTTTTAGCTCTCTGCATGGTGTAATATAATGCACAATCTTGTACTACAGTAACACAATCTTGTAATGTTTGGATCAATCTATAGTGTCTAACAAAATGTGTGAGATCTTACCTGTTGGTCCAAAGGTCAGGTACCAGCTAATTCTTAAAAGAAATGATAAATAGGAAACCTGACTCAGGCAGTGATCTCAATCTATAGTGGAGAAAAGAAAGACCTTTGGGAAAGGGAGTTGGACAGAGCTGCTGTGAGAGGTGGTGGAGGAAGGTCTCCTTTCCCTAACACTTTTTTTAAAATTCATACCAGCCACCACTCCCAGGGACTGGCTGCTTGGAGGGCTTTCCTTGTCCTGTTTGGGTGTCCCCTCAGAGGGATGCATGATTTGAGTGTCCCTCAGATCCCTGTCAGCAGCTCCAGCAGCTCTAGCAGACAGCTGTTGGATTTTCCTTGTCTATTCCAGAAGTCACCCAAAGACATTCTGAATTGTCAATTTGCTGTGGGATAGGAGGCAAAAGGAAGGTGAACTAGTACGTGCAACACGGGGGATGTAAATGCTTTCATAAAACTTATACCTTTATTTAATGGGTTCTTGAGTGAATTCCTTGATGTCATGTCACCATAAAGCTGCCTGTCATCCATTTCAGTCAAGCTGGAGCAGACCTGCTTCCCTCTAGGATCAGGACACCTTAGGAAAGCCGGTAATCCCAGAGTTTCTATTGCAAACCCTTCCTGAAGCAGTGGAGTCCCACTGGACTGAGTGTAGCTGCAGAGCCTTGCAGAGGGGGAACAGGCACGTGATGAGCAGGGCACGGAGGAGCAGGGGTTTGCAGATGGTGGCAAACAGCTGGGACTCCAGTGGAAGCTGCTCACTTTCTTCCATTTATTTCATTGTAAACACAGATTTGGCCTAGACCAATCCTTCTGATTTGACAAACACTTTCCAAAATCATAGAAAGAGATGTTCCTTGCCCTGATGTGGTCACAGTTCTCAACACTGCCCAAATCTGCACTGCAGGCAGGGGCGTGTGGGACAGGACTCTACACAGAGGCACGACACTGGCACAGCATTGCAGGCCCAGTCTGTCCCTGCACAAATCATTTAGGATAACAACTTCCATGCCAAATCCTCTGGCAGCAACAAAAGAGGCCTTTGCCATTCACTCGCAGGCATAAGGAGGGGAGGAAAAACAGAGTTTTCCCTCCAGCACAGACAGCCCCCTAAGTAACTTCTGAAGATTCAGGAAACATAATGCTCTAATGAGATCTTTCAAAAGAAATTGTGTTTTTTAAATGAAATAACCATTTCATTTGTGGGTGAGGATGGCTGCTGCAGGATGGAACTTCTGTGACCTTTTGTCGTGATACTTTTCTCACTCTCTGTTCCAAATGTGGTACAGTGAAGCAATAAATTGTATGCAAATTTTCAAAAGCCTTCACCCATCTTTCTTTTAGCCTATTTTTTACAATATTTAGCAATGATATTTGTGTTCCCCCTTGTGCATAAGAATGATGTCTCACTTTTTAAATTAAAAGATGGAACTTCATGAGGCAGAGGTTGAATATAAATCATGATGTCTTAAAACAAAAGAGAATGATTCTGTAAAGCTCACCTAACAGTTTAAAATTTGTGATCAGGGTCTGTTTCACAGAGCTCTTTAAATACTCATAAATAGTGAAAAAATGTGTAAAAGTGCCCTACTGTAATTTCTGGCTTGTGTTCCTGTTGATAGATAGCTCTGCACAGCAACCTTCCAGAAGCAAAGTCTTTTTCTGCACTTGACTATCTTTCACTGACTCAGTGCAATTGTTCTTGTGCTTACAGTCACACAGGTGCTTAAGCACTTCACTTAATCAGTGCCTCGGGCAATGAGGATGAAGAGAAATCTACTGCCCCAGAGGGACCACTCTGTTTTCTGTGACAAAGGCAGAAAATTTCACTTAGACTGATGAGAAAAACAAACAACCCAACAACACAAATCCCGACATGCAGGGATCACTATAATCAGGATATCTGCAAAAACTTTCCCTCTTTTGGCCTAGAAATGGCTATGAAAGGGTCGTGGAAGGGTCTTTCACATACTGGCACTGGGGGTGGACTACGTGGGATGTCCATCCAGGTGCAGCACATGCACAGGACATCTCTGATGGGAATACAGCAGCCTCATGCAGTGTCCAGGAGAACCTGTGTCTCCTGCCATCCTTCCCTTCAGCTGGACGTTGAGATATTAAACTATAAATCAGTTTATAAAATGTGGAGCTCTTATCATTTGGCTTCTCACCCCGCATTTCCCTTTGTCAGGAGGGGCCTGGCCTTTGACTTACCTCTGTCTGAACCATCCTTGCAAGAGCATAAGTGGATTTGGATGCATACCATCAATGGCTTATCTGAGGTGTGGTCCAGAGACAGCTCTAGCAAGAGTCTATACACAGTGGGGTCCAGATGAGGTCCCTGCCCAGCACTGATGCTTTCCTCACAGCACCACCCATATCTTCTGGTCTAGAATGTTCCCAGCAACTAGAAAATTGCAGGTTTTTTTCATTTGAAGCAGGATTTATCACTAATTCCCTGTGCATTACTAGCCAGTGCAAGGCCATGTTAGGTATTTTGTAACTAATCTGTACAACCATTTCATCATGTTTTCCGTGTAAGGAAAGTGATGAGTGTGCATGATGGTCTGGAAGAAATTGTAAAGCTCTGTGAAACTTATAGGCATTACCGATGCACAGGTAAGATGTATGGACAGATAAAAGCTACTTTGTTATCAAGATGTCCCTTTTAAAATGTTTTTGCTAGATTTAGGCTAGCCCCGTCTAGAAATCCGCTGTTAAAAATAGAAAAGCAAAAATTAATGAATGTTTATAGTATTGACTTGCAGTGACAACTCTCTCAGAGCTCAACTAATGTGGTTAATAAGAAGGTGATGAATTAACCCATTTTAGTTCAGTGGAGTTATCTCAAAGATAACTTTGACTCCAT
Organism: Melanocharis versteri; assembly: GCA_013397845.1. Taxonomy (NCBI): domain Eukaryota; kingdom Metazoa; phylum Chordata; class Aves; order Passeriformes; family Melanocharitidae; genus Melanocharis; species Melanocharis versteri. The sequence continues at coordinate 538,209 of VZTG01009792.1, read as the reverse complement.
TGCCTTTCGTCCATTTGACCCATCCGAATTTTCTTTCAGAGAAATTTCTTTTCTTATCAGAGAACCGTGTCTTTACAGCAAGTGTTTTTCAAAATCAAATGAGGGAAAACTTTGGGATACTCTTTATCTACATAACTATTTCTTTCTTAAACATGAAATAACCTCATTTCTGAACCATTGAAAGTAACAGTTGAAAATGTATGAATTTATGTTTCTGTATTTTACTAACTTATGAAATGAAGTTTTGTGGTGTAAATGATAGTTTTGTCACAGTGCAGTGATACTGTATGTGTCCCACCACCCACCACCCCATCCTCACCCCCATGCTGGTCTCCAGACTTTGAGGCTGTTTTAGTTTAAGGTAAGCTAAGAACCTTTTCCCATTGATCTTTTTATTCCACATCCACAAAAGAAAATGCTAAGACGTTGCTACTGATTTTTTCCCCCCAATATGTGGTCATTATAAGCAAAAAAGAAGCTCACACTTCTACCTTTTAATTGGGCATTTAGCAGGACAATGTTTGAAAGCAATTAATGGGAAAAACATTTTTGTCCTGTTTTATCAATTGGTCTCCAAGAAAAATGCTGTCCAAAGTAACTATTATGTGCAAGCCAGGAAACTGTTGTCCTTTTCAGTTTTTCCCATGTCACAATTTATTCATTTAATTCAGTTCCTCAAAATTACTGCAGTGCCAATTATCTCTCTCTGTGTAGAAAATGAGTTTGGCCTACTTCAGCTCCCTTCATTTTCTGCCTGTTTTCGGCTATTCTTCAATGAGTGAGTAATGTGCGATGTGAAAAAAGGGAGGATCTTCAAAAATATGTGAAGTGTCTAGAGTGGCTTTTTGGTACCTGTGAAGAGGCCCCTTGAAGAAGCTTAAAGGACAATAGAATATTGCGGCTAGCAGTGGTTTATTTTGTCCACATGACTCATTTCACACGCACCCAGGCAACTGATGAATGGAGGATTAACACAAGTTTTCACCTTATTGAAATGAGTGATTCAAAGCAAACAAATAGGACTAACTAGTTTGGAATATGAAATTAAAGTTTCTCTGAGTCCTTTTGTTATGCATCACTTTCAAACTTAATTAGAAATATGATGGCTTTGGAATTACTTTTAACCAACTTTGTTAAGTAACAGTAGTTTGATGTTTGTTATTGTCACACAGTCCACTTGTCTGAAATCTAAAGACTCCCAGGGACTGTTCAAACACATAATCAAAAAGTTGTTTTAAAACAAAACGAAAAAATGCCACGTATAAACACGTATCTTCTCTCTTTTTGGGGGACATGTTTATAGGCACACAACGAAAGAGCATTAGATGCATTTTTTTTGTTAGTTGCATTATATATACCTATAAATATTTATGGGTGGGTAGGTGGCACTATAGAAAAAGTGCTTTAGATGCTATCTTCATGGTAAGTTACACAACCCCTTCAAGTCCTTCAGCTCTGTGATTACATGTGAACCAGGACGGGGTTACCCATGCACACCATTCAGCCCTATGTGACTTTATACGGTTGCTAAGTTGCAACACCCCGCAGTCACACAAGTCATAAGCTCCCAGTTTACAGCTTCCCCTTGAGGAAGGATAATTCAGCAACTTTGCATGGCATACTCAACATCCAGGGCACACTTGTACTCTCAAACCAGAGTGTCTCCCTTTCATTTCTTCTAAGGATGCAAGAAATCGATATTAATGCCCTTTCTGTGGAGCAGGTAGGCAAACACACCTTACTGGCTGTACAGGCAGTGGGTCATGTGCCCTTTTCCCTGTTTTTTTGGGATAATGCTCTCCAGTGCCTCTGTAATGTGGAAGCTCCCTGCAGCTGAGTTGGCTTCTGTGGAACAGCTCCATTAAACCCTGCACACAAAAGCTTCAGGATGCAGTTGAATCATAAATTTTGTCATTATTCTCTAAGGTTGTAAGCATGACACTCTCTAAGGAACTTCTGCAGAAGTGTACTGAGTTAAATGCAAGAATTCTGGTTTAGTGAGTGGCAGCACAGGGGGGAAAAAAAGAGTTCATTGCACCATCTAACCGGTGTCTAATCCTTTTTGAAGACTGTACAAGTGTAGAGGAGAGAGGGGCCGGAGGCCTAATTTGTTTCCATGTCCCACACAATCAGCAACACTATGGGATAGCTGGGGGGAAAAAAAGATTTGTCATGAGACCCATTTTTGTCATGGCATTGCTATTAGTGGATGCAGATGGATGTGATTCAGCATGGAGAGGTACTGTGACCATGGGGTGGCCAAAATAAGTTGGGGTATGGGATGAACTTTTAGCATTTCCACTGAGAATAGCAAACATTGGCCATATTCTGATATGCACCCAAAGTTTTATTGCTGGTTTGTGAGAGGGATTTTGGTTTGGGTTGGCATCTCCTCATTGCTCAACAAGACAGGCAGGAGCTTTGACAAATTCAGCTGCCAAAGTTTAATGAATGTCCATTGAACATATTCAGTCTTTAATTTTTCCTTGTCCAGAGTCTTTTACATTCATTGATTGGAACATTTTCACAAATGTACAGGACTTTCCCATGAATCAATCTTTTTTGACAGTTTTAAAAGCCTCAGTAGAGGCATGGAAATGTGAAATCCTCTCAGAAAAATGTCTACAGATATTTTCTTTTTAAAAGAAAACAATAATTTACACACTTTTCTTCTCTCAATCTTATAAAGCAATGACAGTTTTGTTGTTGTTGCTGTTCAGACTGATTTCAATCTGAGGCAAGTTTTTCATGTGGAAAACCTTCTCGCATCTCTCATTGTAGTGAGGGACCGAGTTTGGGTTCTGTACAGAAGCATGGAAATCTTTTAGCAAATATAATGAAAGTTTCCCAACGAGTGGAATTCTACATTTCTAGGCAATTTCAACACTTTCAATTTTGCTTTGGTTAAAAGATTTTAAAATTTGTTTTCGTTGTGGGACCCCATATACATATTTGAAATATTTAATGGAAAATAATTCTGTAAACGTGCTTCAGTTGGAAGAATGAAGTTTTTTTTGACCATGTCAAAGAGATTAGCACATTTAAAATCTGATAACTGTATCCACATCGCACTGAACAGGATTTCAATATAATGCCAAAGCAAGATAAGAATCAAAACATTTTTTCTCTTATCAAGACAAAAAAGTCAGATTAGTCATTGTGAAACATTTAATTTTAGAATTCTTGCCCAAACCATTTGTCTATCCCAGGAAAAATTAAGTTCCTTCAGAGAAAATTTTATATTTTGATGAGGGAAGATTTAATCTAATTCATAAATGGATGGTTGTAAATCCTGTTGAATCCATAATACCCAGTGAATATTTCAGTCTTCCACAGAAAGTTTTCCAAAAGGGTGGATAAAGAAAATCCTGTCCTAGAATGCTTTCTGCCTCAGAGGATAAATGGAAGTGGAGCATTCAGATGGAAGTGAAGGTAGAAATAATTGAAAGCAGAGAACGATGTTACACCACAACCTACACTGAAACCAAAATTGTCTCAGTGTGAAGCAAACAACGTTGTCAGGCTTTGTTGAGTGAATCCTAAACACTTCTGTGCCATAACAATATCTCATCCAGTCAAGATTTTGATGTGCAAAGTCAGTTGTTTTGTTTTTAATCAAATCTTGGACTGGAAAAGTTCTATGAGCTATTGGTCTTGCACTTAGGATCATGAGGGATGTGATAAAGGCAACACTACCCGCACTAGGAAGAAATGCTGTTACTGTTCAACAACAGAGGCTTATTTCCAACATGACAAATACAAGGAAAGGTTCCTATATTTCATTCTTGTTGGCTGGAGCTGTTCCACCTGAAGATGATCATCATGTGAATGCAATGTGATGACTGCATACCCATGCCAGTGAAATCCATGTGTAAAAGGTGCACAGTGTAAGCTGTCTTGTATTTTAACCCTGATAGCAAATATTCCTACACTTCTCCCCACACCTCACAGTAGGTCTTTCATACCCATTCCATGCAATTCTGAAACCCAAGGATAAAGCTTTTTCTATCATTTTCTAGGAAGGAAGCTTTACCGTTACCTGACCAAGGGGAAAGGTGATTTTGTTGAAACATGCAGAAATTTGTCCCATCCCCAGAACCTCTGAGCTCCTTCCCCAGGTGGGACAGCTTTGCTGAGGGCAGTTCCAGTGTGGGCAGCCCAGCTGCACTCTGACAGGGCTCTGTCTCCACAAACAGCCTTAGACTCCAGGTTGAAACTGTGGTTTTGGGACAAGGCACAAGCACTTCTTCAGACAAGCACAACTCATACTGTTGGGTGATATTGTGCTGCTTCTGTGTTTGACTAGGAGTGACCCAGGTGTGTTTTGTAAGAGAATGAAAACACAAGAGCATGGCAGCTTTCAAACTTCATGAAATTATGACAGGGACCATGACATGAAAGACTATCCTGTGTGTTTTCCAGAACTGCCATTGATGCGATTTCATGCGGCTTTGGTCGGAGTCCATTTCACAAGCCAGTGGTGTGGAGCTTCTACCTTGTTTCCTTCACTTTGCAGACTTGCTTCTATTTTTATATTTTTTTTCTCTGTCCTTTAGTTTTTAATTTTTCAGCTTTCACAAGGAAAGAGCAAGTCTCATGGTCAGAGTGATGATGTTAAGTTTGAGGAGCAGCACTGCAAGAGAGAAACAGTTCAGAAGTGCACAATAAAAATCAGTAAAATCGGTGACCAAAACTGTAAGTGAAATTAAAAAAAATGAAATAAAAATTCCAGTTTTACCAACTCAAGGGTTTTATATTATTAATCCCAGCAACCAGAGCAAAATGAGCTCTGCACTCTACTCAGTAACAGAAGAAAAGAGGATAAAAAAGAATGAAAAGGAAGAATTATATTATTTTCCACTGAACTGATGTGGAAGTGTTAGAAAACTCATCTTCATTAAATCCTCTCCCTTATTCCATTAACTCAAAAATCCCAGGGAAGTCACCACCCAATCACACCCACCCTCCTTTGAAACCTTCCCCAAAAGCACACATCAAAACCACTGTCCAATGCAAGGGATCACACCACGCCTGGTTTATTTTCTCCTGCCGTGCCACTGGATGCTGTCCCGAGCCCTGCTGCCTGTCCAGAGCTGCTGGAGATGCTGCTGTGGGCTGTGAACCAGCTGCTGTGCTGCAGACCAGGAGTGACAGCTTACCAGGAGGGACTTAACGCGGTTCCTCTCTCTGTAATTTGTGAAGTGCTCTGGGGTTCCCCTCAGTGCAGCCTGCTCTCTGAGTGTGTTAGTGCCACATCTGAAAGGTCACACAGCGGAGCACAGCAGGGTCCCAGTGCTTCTGGTATCTCTGATGTTTTTTGGGGGAAGATGTCTGCGAATGCCTGGCTGTGCCTAAGGACTGAAACTGGGGGGAAACGGGTCATTTGGCTGATGTGAGGGATGCCACATGTCCCACTGGTGTGAGGGTGGGGAAGGTTCGCACAGGCTGTAGGGCTGCCTAAGAATAAAATAAGGAGAGATTTGTTTGCTTGAGGGGAGAAAGGAGATAGCTCTGGATTGTTGAAGGCTGGAGCCATGATTCATTCTGAATCTTCATGGATGCCATCTCTGGCTCTGCTGAGCAGCCCTGATTCGCAATCATCTCCCCCTGCCGCGGTCCCCATCCCTCCCCCCATTCCAAATTGGGAAGGGCTGAGAATTTGTCTCGCTCCAGCCCTCACCAGGGCCACGAGTGTCAGCTGCTCTGTCTGATGACTGGCGCACTGATTATGCACCTATCCAGACACATGGAAACTCCACAGGGAAAAGCTCCCCAATACACACACATTTGTAATCTCTTGTGAATAGAGTCCTAAGTGCCCATTAACTATTGCTCAATTACACGGGAACTCTGCAGAAGTAAATATGGCATGCACATGAATATCAATTAACGCCATTATGATCAGTGTGGTCCTGAGTCAGGAGGGAAATGTGCATAATCTTGACAGAATTACGAAGACACGCTTCACTTTACTTGTGTGGATTGGAATAGTATGTTAAGCTAATAAAAGCTTTTGCATTTTTAAAAATAGTTTAACAAGCCCAGAATAGTTTTGAATCATATCCGCCTCAGATTTCAGTTGTTAAAGTCAGCTTTGAAGACCTTTCTTAACAAACAGAGGGAAAAACCTCTACTGCTCAGCCGGTAATTTCTCAATTTCCCTTGCCTCCTTCAATTGTCCAGCATTCACACAGCCCTATCCTACCCAGCACCCCACAGGTACAACCAAAAATTCAATACTTGCACCAAAAAAAGTTGACAGCTGTAAGACAAATGCAGAGCAGTGGCAAACCATTTCAGTTGAAATGAAGGATCTTATCCCGAATCCTCCCACCCAGCTCCTCTCGGACCAGGGGTAAATCCCAGGTTGATGCCAACACCTCTAATGTAGTGAAAGGTGTAAAAGAGCTGCACCACATGACAACAAAGCCTCTATAAGGGATGTTTTTACTGTCATGGATTTTTGCCTGGGGAAGAGAAGGACAAGTGATATACAAGGTTGCCTGGGGCAGGCTGAATTCAAAAGCATTTATGAGACTACCTCAGCAGTTCAGGGCTCATTTCCACCCTGATGGGAACTCCAGTGCAGTGCTACCAACTTTCCATACAATTTTGTTTTTCTGAACCAAGCTGTTCCAGCATCTGGTTCCAGGTGCTAGTGAATTTTAGAAGCCAATTGTCTCATGGAGACCTGCAAAGTCTTCTCAAGACAAAATGTGGTGCCCTGTGTGTCATCTCTCATAGACAGCTGTCCAAGAAGCCTGAAAACAATTTTGGCAACACACAGGTGCTTATTGCTTGAAATGTATTCAGTCTGGCTTAAATTTCCATTACTTTGAAATCAACCACGTTGCCTCATGGGCCGAAGAGCCACAGAGGCTGTATCCTTGGGGGTAAAGTGAAGATGGGCAGCGAAGGGCAGGTACTGACCATCCACACTGTTGTTTGGTGTCTGGGCATGGCTGGAGGTCAGAAGCCCTTGCTGGTGACCCTGGAGGAGTTGCTGTGGGGATGAGTCACTCTCCAGTTCGCTGTGTTTTCTGAGGTGTAGCCATAGCCCATATCTATAGTCACGCACTAGAGGAGCAGGGCAGGCATTCAAGCACTTTCCTGCTGTGGTCCATGCTGGTTGATTACTAGCAACTACCCTGGCACGTTTTTGCCCCATGCCATCACCAACATGATGCCCAGACACAATGCAGGCAACGGCACTGGCCAGGAACCATTCCCTGTGGGCAGGATGGAAAAGAAGAATGTATCCATACAGCTACGAGCCATGCCTTGCCACTTCCCATCATGGCGAAGAATGGGCCCTGGCTCATTTTCTGTACTAGGGTGGACATTGTCATAGACACTGAAATGGTTGTACTGCCTTTATTTAAATGGAAATTTCATGGCAATTCTCAGAACAGTCTAAATCTGTGGGATCAGGGTGATGTCTGACCCCTGGAGTCAGAGACTGGTTTCCAACAATTTTAGAAAACAAACTGGGACAGTTCTGAGGGGCTTCTTTAGAATTATTATATTAGAAAATTACTTAAACCTTTTAATATAATTATTTTAATTCTTATCTTGTTGAGGGAACAGCTGGAAGATTTTAGAGCTATGCGTACATTTTGAATCTCTAATGCATGTGGTTGTATCTACTGGGGAAAAAGAAAGCTATATAGTTCAGCAAATACAGTCAAAAAAAGGAAACATGAGTAAGTAAATATTATGAAGGCTGAACAAATGTCAGCTGGCCAAAAGGATGAAAGTGTGGCTATATGAGACAGAATACTGAGGAACAATGATTTCAGCCGAACCTCAGTCTGTGTTTGCAGAAATTAATTTTTGTGTAAAGTTTCTAGAGTGGGACTCATCCATTGACATTCACTGTGAGGCAATGTGCTCTCTGTCCTTTGTTGGGGCTGTAGGCCACAGACAGCAGTGTGCCAAGTATGAAGTCTTCGGCACAGAATTTTCAGGATAAATATTAACCAGAGACATTACTCAGATTTCTTTGCTGGACTGGGGCCTCATTGTCTGAAAACCAAAACCTCTTGGTAGAAATTTTTAACAAACTAGCATGTTCTGTTCTGTAAGTGCCCCGTGGAAATACTGGGGTCTGTCACTGCTGTCAGCTCAGGCAGGGATGAACCTGAGATACTGAGAACATCTTCTCAGGCAGTGCAGAGCCTTGGCTGTCACTGATTTTACCTGGCTTTGGGGGTAAACCCATTCAAACCTTTATCTTCATTTACCTAATCAATAAAGCATTCATAATGTCCCCCTTGCAGGAACGGGTTAAATTTAATTAGTTAATTTTGAAAAGCACTCTGAAGATGAAAAGTGCTCTGCTATGTAAGTGCTGACCATTAGCCATTATTAGGTCCTCTCTTGTTTTTCATACATTAGCCCAACTAAAAGGCAACTCAAAAACTTTTTCATTATATGCAGGGCAATTTAAACCAGCAGATTTAAAGAACATTTAACAAGTCAGATTGGTATATTTTTAATGGCCCATAGCAGGTTTGTGGCAAAAGGGGCAGAAAGTTAATTTCTGTCCCTGCTTCTTTAAATTAATAGGACGTAATTTGTAGTGAGGGACAAAGTTTCCTAAGGAAATCATTGTGTTGGCAAGGCTGGTTAAATAAAGCGTCCTACAGGACTAGGTAATAAATAAAACCCCTGCCTTTACAAGGATTTGTCATTGTCTGGAAAGTGGAGAGAGAGAGACTAAAATAATTAAAGGTGCTTATTCTAGTGTGGTAGCTCAGTAAATGAAGTATGCTTGGATTTTCCCTTCGCAGGAGCTAAATCTGTGACCTTCTGTACCAGAGGAGAGAGTCCTTTGTGTTCTGAGCTCTAATAGCCTTACCATGGTTTCATTTCTACAAGGGTCCATGGAACATTTATATTTATTTTCATTACTTTCATTATTTTCTCTCACAATGAGGCATTAGTTCAGACTTTAAGGAAAGTGTAGATTGCTTTTGTTTTTTTCCCCTGATGGGCTCTATGCCTCTATGTCTTTGGTTTATCTCCTGTGTTCCCGAATGTTTCTTTTACCTTGTGGAATACTGTTAGAAGTCTCTGTACAAAAGCAAAAGCTGTGGTTGCTATAGCAATAACCAATCTGATGAAGCTGTGACCTAAATCATGACTGAGAAAAATAGTACCTTTTCTATAACACTGCAGTTACTGCTTCCTTGGATTATGCTACTGTTATGCAGGATTTATTACCTAAAGTGAACTCTTTGACTCCAGGATACAAGAAAAAGTAAAGTGATATTTCTGTAACTATAGAGTTGGGCAGGGATATGAACAACTTATATCCACTGAAATTTATAGGTGAAAAGGTGTTCTGCTCTTGGTAGCACACATGTAGCTAAACCTTTGTGCAGCACAGTCTATTTCTTGAAAATCTTGGGAGCTTTGATGGCTGGAAGATACTTAAATCAACATAATGTGCAGCTCAGATTTATTGAGCATTGCGGAACCAAGAACCTGATCAGCTTCCTGAATTCTTTGCTACTGCCATGACGTGTAGTTACTGAGTAGGAAAGGTGGGAAACATTCTCTAGGAGCAGTTGCATCCTTGCTCACTGAAAATTTGGTGAGGGAATTGGTGCAGGCATCCAAAGACCTTTGCCTTAGATACAAAATTGTTCCCTCTTATTTGGCTGTGACCCTCAGTGGCCCCTCACTAGTAGGAGCTACAGATGAGGTCGTTTCTGCACATACTTTACTTTCACAACTGACAGGGGATTGTAACATGGAAACTATTATGAAAGATAGTATGCAGTGGGATTTATCCTATTGTGTTTCTGAAAATTAGAGTTTAAATCTCTGCTTATCATCTAGGCTCCCTCTATAGTCAACGGAGGGCAGACATATTTTTTCCTCTCTTAAAATAGGAATATGGGGTAGATTGGACAAAAATTTAGAAGAGCGTTTCTGTCTCTCTGTGGATTAAAGAGGGAGCATGGACAGCTTGCTTAGAGCAAACACCTGGATTTTAGGTGGCTGTAGTTACATGAGCTGAACTCCATCAAGCAGTATGGATAACCAGTGCTGTTAAAACGAGGTGGTGGGAGTGAAGTGGTCAGATTTTCATCTTTAACAGCAGTTTGTTGCCCTCAGCTCTATCAGAATTGAGAATAAGAAATGACTGAGCTGCAGGAAGGCGTGAGTAGAGGCAATATCAAAATTACTTGTGTTGGAGAGGATGGGGAGTGGGAAGCTGGCAGAGTTAACTAAATCAGCTTCACTGGAACAGCAGAAGCAGGTTGGCAATTGTGACTGTACTTGCCTGACAAACAGCAGAGAGGTACTTGGGCTGTTATTAGTCTCCCTGCCAGTCCCTCACCTGTCCTTCTGCTATAAGCCCAAGTGGATAAACCCTGAGGATCAAGAGACAATCCAACGTGTTTGATGATGCTCTTTGGGAAATCAAAGTTGCTGTCTTTGCTGTCAGAGATTTGGACTGGAGATGCACAAACAGTGAAGAAGCCTGGCTGCTGAACTATTTGGAGAGATCTAAAATTACCCATTTCTTATGGCCACCTGGTCTCTTCAACATCTGCTGCATACTTGGCTCAGAGGCTGCCTGCTCTCTGAAATCACACCACACATGACATAATGTGTCAGAAGTAGTGTGACACAGCAGTGACATTTAAAGGGACACAAACCAGGCCATCAGTTCTTCTAAAATGTGTGCTCTAGGGCTTTCACTGTTTCAGTTGGTTGCAAAATACAAATTAGACCATTTGTGACCATCTTCAATTGTCTTGGGATAGATAACCACGGACAAACCTTTGTTTTATGAGTGGTCATATAAAAACAAGAGCTACTTGTAGTGCAAGGACTTAGAAATCCCTTTAATTTTGCAAAAGCTGTTTCACACCCTCAGCATTCATGTCTGATGGATGATGGTGCATTTATGAACTGGAAATTATGTGGCTATTGGCCAATATGCAATATGATAAAATACTACAGTGCAGAGACTTAATATTTCACAGCTAAGGAAGCTGAGAACTGACTCTCGCTGGAAATAGCACCCACGTACAGCCCTAGCTGAGAATGATAATCCAAGTGACAAAAGAAAAAAGGTCAGGGGTGGAGAACCATTAGGTTGGACTGCAGGACTGATAATAACCATATCCTGGGCTGCATCACCAGCAGTGTGGGCAGCAGGGCGAGGGAGGGGATTCTGTGCCTCTGCTCCGCTCTGGTGAGACCCCACCTGCAGAGCTGCATCCAGCTCTGGGGTCCCCAGCACAGGGAAGACATGGAGCTGCTGGAGAGAATCCAAAGTATGGCCACCCAGATGATCAGAGGGGTGGAGCACTTCTGCAACTAAAGGCTAAAAGAATTGGGATGGGTCAACCTGGAAAAAAAAAGGCTTCAGGGTGACCCAATTGCGGCCTTCCAGTACCTGAAAAGTGAGCCTGCAAGAAAGATGGAGAGAGACTCCTTACAAGGGCCTGGAGTGACAGGACAAGAGGGAATGGCTTAGATTAGATACTAGGAAGTTATTCTTTACTGTGGACATGGTGAGGCACTGGAACAGGGAAGTTGTGGATACCATTAGCAGTATGTTTTTGTTATAGCTGGATCTGTTTGACAAAGATGCGTCTCCCTGAGATGAGGGCTTTTCTAGTTGTAAAACCTGCTCAATAACATTTTTATAAACAGCTTCAGCCTCCATCTGAGACCCCTGCTCAGTTAAATCAGCTAATGTGTAGACATTTCAAACTACCAGCTGACCTTCCCTTTGCTTCTTTCTTGTGTTGCTTCTTTTTGCTTGCTTGTGAAGACATTATTTTAAAAGCATTTTGTAGTATTTTAAAGCATTAAATATTTGAAAAGTGTTGAAAAGTATCCCTACCCCAAAGTCCACTTCGATGGCTTTTGGAGGGACCCTGAGGTTACAAACCCTCACACATTTTCTAATCCACCTGCTTTGTTCTATTGCATTCATATTCTCTCTTCCTAGAGCAAAGCAAATAGGACCAGAGATTCACCTGATCTTGTGCTCACCACCACTTTTGGGGATCCTTAATAGTCAAATCCTATGCATGAATATAGAATGAGATATCTTCCTCCAAGAGCTGGGACTCTTCATTTTTTATCCCCTGTCTGTTAGAAACTGAATTTCCTTCGCTGCTCAACCTCTTTCTTTATATTGTGGCTGCAATACGCCATTTCAGAAGTGTCATCACCTTTATCTTTTTACATTCTGATGTAGTCTGTAATCAACACTAGCTTCAGCGACTCTCATTACTAGCTCTTGAAGTGATTCTTCAGACTCAGCAAGAACAACATCATCATCAGATTACAGCATCTGCTTCCTCCAATTTCAGCCCTGCCACCGTAGCCAACAACAACGACGCACATTTGCATTTCAGTGCACAGACAGAGCTGATGCTGAGCCACTGTGCAGTCCTGACAGACTTTCTTCCTGCCCATCAACCACTGTGCAATGTCCTTTGTTGGATCTTTCTTTTCACTTGTGCCTGATCATGTACAGCAAAATAAATGATATAAATCTCTGTGAAAGCCCCCACAGATAATGAAAGCTGCATGTAGCATTCAACTGCTTCTTTCTGTTCTACAGCACAGGTCTTCTTGCACCAGTTTTTCCCGTAGAATTTTTTCCCCCAGCGTTATTCTAAAAGCTGATTTAAATAATTTTCAGTAGTAAAGTAGCCTGTGTTTTGCTCTTTCTGTGTTCAATTTTGCTTTCATATTTTTTCAGCCCTTTTCTCCAAACACTAAGCCCGTTTTTTCTCCATGTGTTTGAATAGCAAGTGGAATTATTTGGCAACGTGCACATCCTCTCAGACTCCCCTTCTCTGAGCACAGAATGAGTTTAGTGTCTCTCATTAAGTCCCTTAGCCACTGCCCTGTTTTTTCACAGAAGTTTGCAGATCTTATGGGAAATCTTGATACCAATCTAGCGCTAGAGTGTTCTCTTCAGGTACACAAAGCAGGCAGGCATGAGAATATTTGAAGCATGTAATAATGGCTATTTGAGTTAAGGACCTCTCTGTCTTCCTGAAAGAATAATTCAGATAAAAGGTAAGAGGTTCTGATGCTGAAATAATATTCTGATAAATGAGGAGGCATAATCTGGCCTTTTTGTTTATTTGTTCGATAGCAACACACACACTGATTTAATTTCCTTTATCTCTGCAGTGCTAAACAGGAGAGAACCTTTATAAAATGGTGAAAAGGGCTTACAAGCCTTGAATGCAGGGTCCAGCACAGAGCTTGAGAGCGTCCTGCTGCCATTCTCAGTGTGTGCATCCCAGCTTTGCTGTGTCTTGAGGGGGCTGCTGCTCCTCCTGCAGCTCACCTGAGATCCACAGGTGGTTATCCACATCCCTGCAGAGTTGCACTCTGGCAGAGGCTTCTGGATTTGATGCTGTTAGGCAGAAGGGTTGTGTAGTCTTAAGCAAATGAGATGAAATTCCCTTCTGTATGTGTATGGGGACCCTAGGAAAAAAATGTGTCTGCACAACTACACTGAAACATTTAAAGGCTGAGTTCGAGAGCCTCTGTGCTCCTTCAAGAATAGATACATCCTCCGTGTGGATTCTGGGAGGGACATGAAGCACTTCAAAGCTCAGCAAGTTAAAAAACTCAGGGCAACATGGAAAATTGGTTCCTAATTTTGACGTTCATAACCAAGCAGGACAGAATTGTTATTTTTTGTAAACAGAGCTTTAGACTTGCCCCAAGGCTGCCAGTGGAATCACTGCAAGAATTTGAGTTCTAGCTAATGCCATTGAAAATTTCTTGTTGTAGATATCAAATTATTAGATCCTTTGACTTCTCATGTGGGGAGCCCACTAGGAGCACCCAAGTATCACTTCTTGTGCAATGCACTTGATGACTTTTGACAGGGTGCATTTTCAATTTTCTTGTATTCTTTTTAAACCATTTCATTTCCTACTGAAACATTGAAAAATTTAAACCACACTGAATATTTCTATTAGTTTACCTGGGTTTTGCCATTTTTGTTTTGTTTCGAGAGGATGTAACATTGACAACTTCCATCATAGTGGAATTCTGAAATAGCAGTTGATATCTAGTGAAACCAGAACACTAAATTAAAGCAAAATTTTTATGATTAGACAATGGATGTTGTTGCTTTTCACTTCTTCACATGCCCAGCTAAATTATGAGCAAAGTTAAGCCACCCTGTAGCTTGACTCCCAGAAAAAAAAAGGGGAAAAATTCAGAATACAAGTAGTAAGCTCCAGCTTTTTACCTTTCTTACCATGTTTGTATTCAAGACAGATGGTGCTTCCAAGTGCAGCCCTGGTTGATTCCCAGCAGTAAAGTATGCTAAAGGCATATTGGTACAAGTGTTAATAAAGTATTAATAAATCCTCACTACGTGGGAGTAGTATTGCAGGGAAGGCATTGATAGAGAGTGTTAGGTCACTCACAAGGGCTGGCTGGGATCCATGTGCTCACCTGTCATCTCTGGGCGACAGCTAAGAAATAGGTACCGAACTTTTACATTTTTAGCATACTTCTTAACGTGTCAATCCTTTATACATTATTCCAAATATTCTTCTCATGGAAACATCACTTTGTTTCACAATATTTGTAAGAAGACAATTTACCCATCAGAAAAAAAAGTCTCAATAAATAAATAAATAAATAAATAAATAAATAAATAAATAACACCCCCAAACAAACAAACAAAATAAACAACAAAAAACCCACATAAAAGCAGGAAGACAAAATAATACAGGCAGGTGAGTGAAGGAAGAAATTCTCATATGCAGCAACATATAGAACAGACTTTGATTACACGGTGAGGACACCTGAGGATTTTAGCCTTCACTCTATCTTCTTCTGATATTCTTTTACTTTAAGACCCATGCCTGAATGCAATATCCAAAATGCCTCAAGCTTCCATTTGCTGTATTTGTCATCAAAAGAAATACTAGAGAGCTGTTTGTAGTATTTCTGGCCTGACTCAGGTAGTTCCCAGAGGTCTGAGTGAGGTTTAGACAAGAAACCAGAAAGAAAATATAACTATAAACATCTCTTGTTTACTCATCTATATATCTAAAAATATCTGGTTTTTTTTCAGAAAACGACCTTAGGGTTTGCTGCAAAGCATTACTCTTTTCTAGTCAGCCTTCTGGGGAATGTCACCTTCCCAGGGCTAGAATCACTGTTACTGGAGGCTAAATTCCTGAAAAGCACTGCAGCCACGCTGAGGATAGAAAAACTCAATGTGAGCAAATACAGAAAAAACCCAAACCTGTCCACAACAACACAAGTTTACGAAGAAAGGTGGGTTCTTTGTGTTGGGTTAATAGCAGCAAATCTTTGGTGATCTCTTGGTCCGTGCTCAGGACCTCAGACTTTGTCTCTGAAATACACTGCCCTCGCTTTTCCAGGATCTGCCTCTAGGTTCATCCCACTACAGTGAACTGGGTTGTACTGGCACAGGACTAAAAGGATGAAAGAGAAAAACAACCAGCTTTTATACACAGTTGCAACGGAAGAATGGGGTGTCATGAAAGGAAAGAACCTTCATGGCCTTAAAGCCAAATGTAAAGTGCAAACCTAATGAATTAAAAATTCTTCTGATTTAGAGCTCAACAAGAAATGCACGGCTAGAAAATCTTTGTCAGCTCATATCAATATTTTGTTTTGCCAGTTGAGGAGAATTTAATTTCTATCCATTGCCAGAATTAAATGCATTGACACAGAGTTGGGCAGAAAGTGTAAAAATTTAAATTTGTATATCACTATGCTTGACAGCGTTGCAGTTAAGGGCAGGGTGTATAGAAGGGTGTAAAAGCAATTAAACACCAGGTTGTCAGTAGGCAGAGAATTAGAGAATTCTTCATATGACAGGGACAAGAAGAGGAGGTCATTAAGGCACATGCTATTTATTTTAATATTATCCATGATCTGCATTGTACTAAAATTATAAATAGGCTAAGTGTGAGTGACCCAGAACAGTTTGGCTTCTGTCCTAGCTGGATTTAATCGCAGTTCACGTTGTCCTCCTTCCTACTCATTTTCTGCCTTCAGCACAGCACTGCCAACATCTGAGATTTCTTTCCCTCCTGAGGCTTGCATCAAACCTTTTGCTTCAATATTTAGCATTAGCTCTTGGAGTCATGTGTGTTTCATGACACGTGAGGCTTTGGGGGTGTATAAGTAGCACCTTGTTTTGCCAAAAGATCCTCCCAGCAGTGTTTCATGCCAGTAGGTATTTACGGAATTGTACTGGTACAACTGTCCTGGGACAGTGACTCCAAGCAAGGTGGTGTTTGGGCTACTTCTTGGAGGTGAGTATATTTATAACTTTGCCTAAGCTAGGTCCCAGTGTGAGTGACCAGCTGGAAGAAAGAGTTATGCTGATCTAACAATATCTTTTTAAATTTACGTGTTAGATTATGACCAAAAAAAAAAAAAATCCCATGTAGGCAAGACCTACATTTAGTTCGTTAGGGCTGTGGAGAAAACATGACTCAAGTGAATTGCAAAGGCTTAGATACCAGAAGGCAAATAAAAATAAACTCAGTTATTATCATGATTTTTTTCCCAGTTTCATTATTTTTGTGCCAACCTCAAGGTTTTAGGGGTCTGAACTCTGAAATCGTGAACCCTCAGGGACAGCAGAAATATTGACTATAATTAGATAGTATAATCTCTGGGACAGGGACTGCCTACTTCTGCATTCAGACAGAGCTCAGCACCAGGGACTGCTAACCAGAAACAGCTTTCTGGTTTAGCACAGTGCAAACAAATAATTAATATTAATACAACTCACCCATCCCTCTTCTAGGTGCACATCAGCTACATGCCCCTAATCCCTGCCCACATTCCCTATTCAGACAAAAGTACATCCTCCCACAGTTCAGTTCTATTTTGACAAAGGCCTTTACCTTGGCTTTTTATGACTCAGTGTCGCCCTGAACTCTCTGGGGCCACAGACTGTCTGTACCTTTCTCTGAGCCACGTATGAATGTTTTGACAGATGTCTTTACACACAGCCTGCTGTGGACTTAGGAAACTATAAGAGAAAATGAATTATGTTAATTCTTCTGCAAGAGAAAGGGCAAAACCCCCGAATCTTGCTGCCTGCCTAAGTATATCTTTTGTTATTTGCTATGGAATGAATGTTACCCTTGTTCAGATGGTTCACATAAACCCCTGCACATTCTGAAATCACAGTTACCCAATTAATGTGTGGCTTTAGAGCAGTCTTCAAGGTTCCTTCCAATCCAAACCTTTCAATGATTCCATGATGTTGCCGCTCTGTGTTTCTGTGGTAATGAATTATTACATTGGCTCAATGTAAGGAGCTGGATCCTCTTTCCCAGGACTCTATAAAAACACCAGGAGATACAAGCCCAGGCTTTGAAGGGGCTGCTGTGATGTAGCTCACTCTTTTATGACAGATCCTGTGGAGCAGTATTTCCTACTACAATTTCCAAACATTACATACCAAATATCTCATACTTGCTCCAAAAAATGTATGTGGGCTGTCCTAGGACCCATGTATTTTGATTCAGGACCACTTATTTAGAGAACAAAGTGCACAACCACCGTTATGACCCTGGAGAAGAACCTGCCAAGCTGCTGAGCTGAGGTAACTTTCACCTAAGTGCTCTACATTTTAATGGAGGCCTGTCCTGGAACTGAGTACCAAAGCTGTACTCAAAAAATACTCCCTCTCTAAACAGAGATGTTTCACGGCATTTTTCAAATGCAGAAATTAATCTTGTTATTTCAGCCTGTGTTTAGTAGACAGATTGAGCAGAATCTTATCTTTTTTCATGACTTAGAAACACCCAAAATTAAAGATAAAACATTTATTGCAGTTCTCTATCAGCGTATAATCAGGTTGTAATTTGATCTAATAACAATCTTCCAATCTTTTATTTTCATAATATACTCTTTATAAACATTAAAAGGTGCAAAGATATCAATTCAGGTATTTTACGGTATTTTAGGACTGATCCCAGCAATCCAAGTGTGTTTGGGAAACTTTAAACCCATGTATTTTATGCCAGACTGAGTGGGCCTAGTTAGTACAAAGAACATCATGAACTGAATTAAAGCTTTGATGAACTCAGCACCTTTATCACCTCCTGAACTCCCTTGTTTTTGATCTGTACTAAGAACCAGCATAGCAGTTTGTTTCAACGACCTCATTTTTAAAATAGCCTGTCAGTAAAGTTTATGAAAAAGGAGCAAAACACAGTCCATTAGAGACCAAATGCAGGCAAGGCCACATGTAGAGGTTTTTCACTTCTATTTTCACAAAAGTTATCAGTAATAGTGCAATTTTTTGCCTAGCAGCAGCTAAGAAAAATCTTATGTGTTATGCTTTATAATTGCTGCCTTTATATTGACTGGGGGAGGCCGTTGGGTTTTGCTGCGAATGATTTCTTCTGCAGTAATAAAAGGTGGTATTAAAATGTCACTGCAGTCATTTCAATGGTTGTTTTCTAGTAAATGGGTGATTTGTGGATTTTGCAGTCCTTAGCTGTTAATAATCACGTAGCTTGTTCTGTTGATGATCAAGTTAAAATGGCATTTTGACAATAATTCTCCATTATCAACCAGCATTTGCCTTCTGTTCACTTTGTGTAATTATCACGATCTCTCGGTCTAGTCTGGGGGCTCTGCAAAGATTACAGCAGAGGACCAAACTCCTCAAAGTTTGGGAAGGACTGTTTCTTTTCCTCTTCTGGCAGAACAGCTCTCTCAGCTCAGCTGCTCTGGCGCTGCCCTTTCCTTGGGAATGGTTTAACACACACATCTCAGGTGCCTTATCCCCAGCACCAGGGGACACATCCTGTGCCAGCAGGTGCACAGCTCTGGCAGTGGAAGTGGCTGCATGAACCTCAGTCTGAGCCTTGCGCAGGGCTGCCTGTGAGCTGGGATGGTCCATGAAACTGGGGATGCACCCGCTATTCCGGCAGGTGGAGAATGTGTGTGTGCGTGTGTGACACCAACTATATCATGTTAATCACAGATATCTCACCCTAATTCCAGGCAAGTAGGATGTGCTCCACTTCTGTGAGATGCCAACCAGCTCAAAGGAAGTGGAGCTGAACGAGAGAGACTTTGACCCACAAATCCGACGCTTAGGAATACGCTCAGAGAATAATCAGAGAGGCGTGGAAAGACTGGAGAGCCCAGAAAACCTGATGGGCTGTGAGAAAAGTCCTAACTCCTCGTGGACATGTTTATGTGCCCAGAAGGAGCAGTGAGAAGCCCTTGCTGATGCTTATCCTGAGCCACTGAAGACCTGGCGAGATCACCATCCAGCTGCTGCATGGTGGCATGGCACATCTGTCTGGGGAGCCCGGGCTTTGGTGACTACCAGCACCTTCAAGAGTGCTCTGATAGCTCTGCTCATGACTAGATGATCATCATCATGTTCTTGATGCCAGCACATGCCCTGAGGCAACGGACCAAGTGCTGGGGTTTGTGTGCCAAAATGAGGAAAGTTAATTCAACACCCTTGATAACAACAATAGTACTTTGTGCTTTTGATCTTCAAAGCGCTTTACAAACATTAGCTAATTAATTAATCCTTACAATACTCCTCTGCTATTATCCCCATTTAGCAGATGGGGAAATTGAGTCAGAGGAGTTAAATGACTTGCCCAGGGCTATGTGGGAGTTGGCATCCAGGCTGTGATGGGGAATTCCTGGCTCCTCCTTTCAAATCTCCAAAACAGCTGTGGCTGCTGTTACAGACCTGAGACTGGCTTAACTGCAGAGGCTGGAGTGAGCAGCTTGGCAGGAGCACTGGTTCTGAGGTGTCCACCAGACATGGACAGGTCCAAGTGCCACCTTCAGACTTGCACTGTGGTGCCAGTCTCAAAGAATGTTGGGATTTGTGAATAATTTATTGTGCTCCCCTGTCTACAGAGCTTCTGGAAAGGAGCTGACTCATGTCTGGACAGCCTGGCCCTGAACATGCATCTGTCTGTGCAAATACCCATTCTCACCACTCACGTGGGGGTCTCCCAAAGATACTGCCTCCAGTAGGGATAGATAGGAAAATACTAAGCCTGCTTTGTAGTCAGAAGACAGGGAGATGGAGATAGAGGTGGAGACACCCAAATACAAGACTTTAAATTATTATTTTACAAAGTCCCCATATAAGGAACGAACTGAGAGGTTCATGGATGTGTACGGTGTGCTGAGGAAATGAAAGCTCTTAAGTTTTACTCACCCAGGTATTTCTGCATCTGATAGAGTACCAAGATAATTTCTTCTACTGCTTAGGGATAGGGTTGCTCAAGATCTATTACAAAATCAGGATAATTACTTAATATCAAAGGACCCATCATCCTATTTTGGCTCCAGGTGATCTAGAAAACCAGTCAATACTACTAGATAACAGTTATGCATTAGTCAAATAAGCCTAGGAAAAGTAACTGTGGTTTAAAAATTATATTGTAATTCGCAGTGCACATTTTGCAACGGATACAGAGCTGGTTTCCATCTCACAGTGGCACAAAAATATAATAGAATAAAATATAATAAAATAAGGTGAAAAATTAATAAGAAGAATCTTGCACTTCTATATGATTGTGAGAAATTTGGGAAATTGGGAAAGGATGACCTCCCTTGATAGGCTGGTAATGCTCTTCCTAGTGCAGCCCAGAATGCTGTTGGTCTTTGTGGCCAGAGCCCGTTGCTGGCTCATCTTCAGCTTGTTCACCAGAAAGCTCAGGTCCTTTTCTGCAAAGCTGCTTTTCAGCTGGCCACCCCCAGGCTGTGCTGGGGCGTGGGGCTGTGCCTCCCCAGGGGCTGCACTTGGCATTTGCCTTTGTTGGTCTTCATGAGGCTTCTGTTGGCCCATCTCTCCAGCCCATCTGGGTCCCTCTGAAAGGCGGCACAACCGTCTGGTGCATTGGCCACTGCTCCCAGTTCAGTGCCCTCTGCAAACTTGCTGACCGTGTACTCTGGCCATTTGTCCAGGCCATTAATGGAGATCTGAAACCCTATTGGCCCCAGAACCAGCTCCTGGAGTGCATAATCAGCAGCTGGTTTCCAGATGAACTTCATGCCACTGATGCACGCCTTCGAGTCCAGCAGTCAGTCCATTTTCTACTCACTGCACAAGCCCTCTCAGCATGGAGGGATATCAGGCTGTTTCAGTGTGTTTTACCCTTTACACATTCATGCTCACTACTCCCCACTTTTTGGTTTCCAGGATTAGGGTTTCCAGAAGCATTTCTTTTACTGAGTTGGATGTCCTGTTGCCTGCCAGCCATGAGTTTAAAATGTGCCAGCTGTGGAAAAAAGAAGGTGAGTGTGTTGCTTAAATGAAAGTAAATGGATATATTTCTTGGGACCAAACTCTTTGCTGTCTTACTTAAATTGAAAACTGTATAGTCTGCACAACCCTTGATCAATAGCTTGAGCTGACCTCTGAGAATGTCTCTTATGGAATGGGGGGGAGATTTCCCAAAACCTGCAGAGTCAGAGTCCCAAGCACGTGTGCTTGCACAGCATACAGGAAGCTTACAGGAGCAGGCTGTATCTTAACTGGGCTCTTTGCTTCCTCTCGGGAGCCATCATCACTTGGCACAGGATGGAAATGCCTGCAGGCTAACATCACTTTTGTGAAAGACACTGCAAAACCAGACCAGAGCCAAGGTGACACAACCATCTCACTTGCAGGGTTGATCAGTGATTATCAACCATGCATGAGAACGTCCAGAGATGTGAATAACTCCAGACATTTCCATGTGGCCAGGACACATTTCCCAGAATCCAAAAAAGGACGGAGAGAGATTCCTCTTGGGGGTGCACAGCAAGGGGGCAGAAGGCAACAAAAATAGATTGCAATAGGGGAAATTCTGACTAGATAGTAGGTAAAAAATAGCCAGAGTAAGGGCAGTGAGTATTCAAACTCTAGAAGAGCGTTCAGGGGAGTTGCGGAGTCTGCACCTTTGGATGTATTCACAGCTTGACTGGACACAGCCCTGAGCAACCTGGTCTAACTGAACTTGAAGGAAGGGGTTGGATTAGATAACTTACACAGATCCCTTCAAACCTCAACAATTCTGTGTGCCTATGAAACAAACCTAAGCTTGCATTAAAACAACACCCAGCACTGGGGTAGGAATGTAGCACAAACAGGAATGTAGGACACGGTGCTCATCTGTTAATATTTCTCAGCCCAAAGGGAAGGGAAAGTACCCTATCATTATATAAAAGATGGAGAGGCCAAATCTGGAATAAATGCATCAAAGTTGGGGCTACTCCTTATATTACCAGTTCACCTGGTTCAGTAATAAAACCACTTACAGCAAACAGTCACTTCTGGCATCACAGAAATGGAAGACTTGATATTAAATAATTACAACAAATCTAAATATAGTGGGAGGCAAATAAAGTACCAGAGAAGTTAAGAGCTCTGCAAGAGATATGAAGTGTGCCCATTACGAAGAGCTTTCTGAATTGAATTTGTAATGGTATATTCATGTTAAAAGGAGTTCAGTATGTTTTTAGCAGGAAAAAATAGCTCTTGGTACAGATAAAAATAGATTGTCCTGGGATTTTCCTTTGTTAGAAATTAAAGTATCTCACAAAATTATTAATAGCTGTGTGTCTTCATGATGCTAGTGAATTTTTCTGTGGAAAGGTAATGTGGTAGAAGGTTCTGATATTTCTTCTTCAGCATTCTGACAAGAAAACAATGCCTTCTTCACTATTTATTGTTTTAGAAAGAAAGAGTATTGTTCAGCTCCTTCACCTCAGAGGTGTCTGATGGCACTTTCTACAATCAGCACTGACAGTTCAAGGATGAAAGCTATAGTGTACATTCTAGTTACTCAAGGGTTAAAGAAGGTCCCATAAATAAATTATGGATGCATTTTTAGAGCACTTTGCTAAGAACAAGAATGGCAGAAAATATCACAAGGCTGTCAAATCAGATTAAAGCCCATGTGCTCTGAGTAATCTGTGGGGAAAACTAACAAACTGTATGTTTGTCATGTATTAAAGATATTTTCTTAAAAAGCTGATTGGCTGAATGAACATAGAAATCCACCCTTGCTTTTTCCGATCTCTCATGGTTTGTCTCTTATGCTTAGTTTTAAGTATAACTTACAAAATAAGTGCAGCCAGAAACATATCCCAGGTGAGCAGAGGCTCCATCAAGAAAAAAAACTGTGGAATTGAACATAGTTGTTAATGCCTGTGTACAGATAAAAATCCGTAGTATGTCCATACATTTTCTCAACAAGGTTTTCTAAACCCAGTCACTTAGGTGTCTTGAAAGCTTAAAATTACAACTTCTGCTGTTTCATAGCACATAAGCAGGTTTATTCTTCAACTGCTCATACCAGATTTGGAGGAATATACATAAATTCCTCAGAAGGACAGAGCTACTGCTGCAGCAGTTTGCCAGCTGTTAATCCATTATCCTAAAGATGTAGAAAATGAATCATGTAATAGAACAGAATCTTATCAAGTCATTGTGCCAAGAGGGGTGCAAGGGTCGTGGTAGAACATGTAAGCTCTAGCTCAGAGTTTCTAGAACTGTCCCTACTGACTTTTATCCTGGATGCATGTTCTGGGTGCCACTGGACTGCCTGTTGGACTAATGCCCTGGCACTTCCGCCTGCATTCTCTAAGTATTTTCCATAGGAAACAAGCCCGTGGACCAAAAGGATCAAGAGTGTGGTGTGGCCAGGCTTTTGTTTGGGAAATGGAGTGCTGAGGTGTATGCCAGACTGCCTAAGCCCAGCTGTGTCCATGTGAACTACAGGCATAACAACTTGTGTATCACTTCAATCACCCAAGGAACAATTCGTTTTTCCTGCATCAGTTTTAGGGATAAGAGACCTTCATTTGGCCACAAAACAATCTTTCAATATCATGTTCTATCGGACTCAGTTGGACTCAGAGGCAAGCCAAAGTGAAAAAAAGACTTCAATTTGATAGATGAAAAATATCAGCAGAAAAAGGACAAGAAAAATAGCTGGAACCCTCTCACTGTGTGACACCTTATGAGATGACCCCTTGTAGATGTGTAAGATGCTAAATACCTGAGGCAGAATCTAAGGAGGTGATTAAATGCCTTGTAATTAGAGAAAGGTGACTATGATGCTGTTAGACCAAGAGTAAGAAAAGGCTGTTCAAGTCAACCTTGAATTATCTCTCCATTGGAATACATTTGAGACATATGTGAGATTTGGACCAGATCCCAAAGATTTTTCATGGCCTTCTCTTCCTAGGAATGCCTGGATTGGCATTTTTCTCCAGCTGGCTGATGGAAGTCCAGGATACTGGTTATTATGAGGGAAAGGCCAAGCAGTAAGTAGAAAAAACTCAGGAAATTTTATAACCAAGCTAATATGATCCTGAGCTTTTATCTGGAAAAGATTTGAATCCCAGTGCTGTCTCACAGGATGGGGTTGTTTGTTTTTGTTTGTTTTTATTACTTTATATATTATATGTATTTTTAATATAATCTGAGCATTCAGTATTGGCTTCTATTGTTCACTGTGGGGTGGTCCTGCTCCTCGTGTGACTGTAGTTTCTGTACCAGAAGATAAATAGTTTATAAAACTCAAGGCATTCTCTACAGCTGTACATTTTCTGCATAAATACTTCTTGCATTCTATATATGCTATAAATTCTGTGCTGTGACTTAGTACAATGGAACTATTTTATAAAACACTGTCCATGTAGAGACTTCTGAAAAAGCAAAGCTAATCTTCCAAAGAGTGATACACGTACAGATTAGCCTTGGGTGTTTTAAAATCCCCCAAAGGATTAATGAACATTTCTCTCTGAATTCCCATTCACTTCAATGGGATAAGGATTTCTCCCAGTCCCAGTAGTGTTTATGCATATAAACATTTGTAGGATTGGGCCATGTTTATGACCCAAAGAACATATTGGGCCAGGAGTCACCCACTGTGGAAAACACCACTCAGTGCCCACAGGATTCTTGTTTCACTGCAGTTGATTTCAAAGCTCAGTAAAACCTTCGGAGCAAAATTATGTTATAAAATCTTAACTAGAAAAATTACCACACATATAACCAGATGTCTAAAATGTCAAAAATAAGAGAACTAATGCAGACAGGAGAAAGAATTGATAGATTTTAAATAAATAAAACAGTCATCAGCAAATGACAACCTGAAAATAGCCAGCACTATGAAAGACAAACAGTAATTCATTATTTTTTAACAGAATGGAAAAAACACTGTAAGTGACAGATTTGATCACTTTGGTTGACAGTTCCCAGGATATTTAAGATAAATTCAAATCACAGAAATGGATTCTTGAAGTAATTTCAAGGACAGTCCTTTTAGAAATAAATAACCATTCTCAGTCTCATAATAATTGCTGGACTCCAGGAAAAAAGGAAAAACACACTGACAATGCAGCCAATTTTAATTAGAGTAGATGGGATAAATTCATTATGCCCAGTATGCCGAATGCATTATGGAAAGGAATGCTGTGAATATTGCAAGGGCAAAAGGTGCAAGTGCAAAAGATCTGTCACTTTACCGAAAAAAGTTTTCAGAAAAGGGAATTGCCCAGCAGAGGAGTACAGGTGCTCGTGCTGATGGAAAGGATGTGAATCCCAAGGATTTTCAGTTTGAAGCCAGCAGGTTCAGATCTGCCTCACCATTCATGTTTAAGATGGAAAGCTCCTAAAACCAGGCAGCACCTCTTCAACTCCCATCCGGCACGAGGATGCGCTGAGAGCATATTTTGCTCCGTGTGCTTCCAGGAGGGCAGGTTATACACGAGGAGGAGCATCTGCCTGTTTCGGGAGCAGTGACACTGCGGGAGCTTTCTGCATTCCCGGTGTGGTTGCATAACTCTGCTGGTATCACTGTACCACCCTAACTAGGCCACTAAAACTCCAAGGGTTTGTTTGTGCACCGTATTATGCAATTTCATGCAGTGACACCCAAATTCAACCTAAATGATTCTCTCTATTCGAAGCAGTCAAGCTGTGCCAGCGCATCGTGCTGCCTTATGTGTTTTTAATCTTTTACAGGCTTATTGAAAGCCAGAGGGGCATTCCTACATGGTACAACACTGAGCAATACTGTTATTAACCTGGTATTTTCCAGGCATGTTTTGCTACCTAGACCCGTTTCCAGAAATTATCATGATAAACAACACAGAAAAGAATGCCAATACACTTGCTTCTCATAGAAGCAACTGTTAATAGCATCACTGCTGGGAGAAATGTATCAGTTTGCTGCATGGAATGAATTGCTGAATTTCTTTTCCCAAAGTTCAGAGTTGTTCAGATCTTGAATTTTGATGCAGAAAACTGAGGAGTTTCAGGTTTCTACTGAAATGTCACTCTTCATTTCTGTTCTCACTTGTGTCTAAATTTTTTATCAATTACAACTATTCAGCCTTTTCCAGTAGAAAACATTCTTCATGAGAAATTCCACTTCCTCCCCAAGAAACATTCTCAAGGAAAAATGCATTAATGGAAACATTGCCACTACTGAAAAGGAAAGATTTTCCCTGGAAACAAACAAACAAACAAACAAACAAACAAAAACCACAAGAATTTTTCAATAGGCAAAGTTAGGCTCTTTGCTATTAAAAATTTCATATGGAGGGTTAAATATAAGTACAGAATTTCTAAGAATAAGGAAAGATTTAGCAGCTGCCCTTAAGAGTTTATAATTTAATTTCTGCTGGTGATGACAGAGAGTTAGGGTGCCTGGGGAACAGAAAAAGAGGAATACACAGACCAACCTGTGTGCTGAATCCAGGCCACAGTGTGGTTTGCCTGTTGGCTTTGCATGCACAGATACAATCACTTGTTAACCACCCAAAGCCAGTTAACAGATTAGCCATGCCACAAAGATTGATGCTGTTAAGATGGATCAGAGAAAGCGTGGCTCAGGGCTTAAATCAGCCCGGTGGTTTGGATGACCACAGCCTGCACTGGGGAGGACACCATCTAAACCCCTGGCAGTCCTTGCCAGCTCTGCCTAGGGAGCAGAGAAATCCCTTCCCCACCCCAAATCTGCTGATTGGTTTAACAGAAGCATGGGCACAGGCATCACTGGTGTGGTCCTGAGGTGAAATCAGTCTGCTTTCTGCTCTCCTGTGGGGAAGGCGATGTATTGGATAGTCTAAACCCATATGAGAGAGTTTTGTTTTTAACGGAGGGATCATCCCAGTGTCTCACAGAGATTCCTTCTTCAGGCAATGTGGAGGATGTCAGGTGACTGGTGGCACAGTACTGCAAAGCCAGCACTGACATTGAGCAACTTATTTTCATAGACGGCAAATACAGGGTGCCAACAGAGTTAGCAGAGGTTACTTTCATACTGATCAGTTAAGTGGGCCTGACACAAACCCTTATCTTGGAGTTCCTCTGGCATGAAGGAGCCCATATTCACAGCGAATTTCCCTTCGTCTGCAGAGCAGGGTGACCACATGCAAAGCCCTTCCTGGAACCAGTTTCTGGTCCACAAGTCATGCCCAGAAACTGGAAAATGTGCATTAGCTTAAGACAAAGCCACACCTGTGAGCTGAGCAGAGGCTGGGCAAGCTGACACCAGGGGTTCCTCCCAACATTAAGTTTTCTGTGATTCAATGGCTGCTGTCAGTATGGATCAGCAAGTTTCAGTGCTTGAAGAGGTTCCTGGGTTCAGCCATGTGCTTGTGTCCATACAGTCCTTCCTGGAGTCAGACAGAGGCTGTGGCTGCCCTGGTGAGCACCAGACACCCCAGCCTGGAGTCACAGACCATGCAGGAGAGCACGGCCAGTAACTCTTGTTATTTTCTGTCTCAATGGTCTGGAAAACGAAAGCCCAGTAAGGTGGGAGAACTCCTAACAATGCAAAATGCAAGAACAAGAAAACACAGAATGACCTGGAGTGACTGAAACAGCAAAACCAGGGAGATGCAATTGTGGAAATTGAGAGACAAAGATGGGGAGATCAGGTTATCATGATGAAGGCAAGGATGATGTGTGGAGAAGGAAAATTCAATTAAGGTCTTTTGACACTGTAAATGTAAACTGGTGAGCGCTGGTTGCAGATACAAATCCAAGCATTTCTCATGCTCCTTGGGAATTCAGAAAATATATTTATGTTCTGAATTTTAAAGCATTTTTAAAGAAGTTGGCAGTGAAGCAAACATGCTTGATACTGATCTGATGCCTAGTGGCTCAAGAGTAAATTTAAATAAAATATTCTAACAGAAAGATTTGAATACTTGAAGTTATTTTTTTCCTCTTCTATCTTGCCCACTGTCAGGTGTTTGGTAGTCAGAGTTATTTTAGAAGAAGGCACAAAGCTGGTGAAACTGTAGCCAGGTGACTGTTTTGACCATATCTCAGCTATATTCTTCTTTTTGGTCTTCAAGACATGAAAGAATTGTACGTGACTCTTCAGAGTGTCCTTTTCTTCAGGAATCTGGCTGGCTTTCAGCCAGTGAAAAATAATGAAAATAATTTCTTTTACTCAAATTACAGCATGCATTCTCCCAACATTTATGTGCTTATGTGGAACAGTTTTGGAAAGGAGTGGTAACTGAAGCTTGGTTTTGGGGAAAAAAAAAGTAATGAAAATTCAGACATTTACATATTTATACAGATTTCTGCATCTGTGTGTTATCGAGTAGAAGTTTCCGAAGGCTTCAAAACCATCAGGTATTAATGATGTAACGTCAAGATATATTCAAAATTTTGTGAATCCCTGCAGGATTTATATCATTTCTGGTGTTCCCATCTCGTTGAGCACAATTTTCTGTGTTTCTCTGGTTGTACAAACAGTACATGCAATATTAACTGCAGTGCAGCATGTCTTCCCATAAAGATTCAGGAGAGCTCAAGAGGGACCGGGTGGGTTAAAAAGGTAATTATTGCCATATATACAGAGGTTAAAAGCATGTATCCTGTCAATCCTATGTCTAAAAAAGTGTATTGTGGTCATATACTCTCCATGAAAATAATTAAACAAAACCATTCTACCTAGACTAATTAACCACAACCAGAATGCTGCCATTTTGAATTAATTACAGAGCTATTACTTGAAGGTGGCAGACTCTAAAACTGATTTAGTCTTCTACAATGCTGGAAGGAAAATAACGGAAAAGTCCAGGTTATTTGCTGAGTTTACTTTGCTTGTGTCTTAGTGAATTACCAACATAAAGTAGATGTCACACATAAAAAATATGATTGGGCCCTGTCCCATGCATAATGTTTGCCTGCACGTGCTTCAGAGTATAAAGAAACTGTAATAAAACCCAAGCATGTCACACTACCAACAAATAATCTGAATAAGTGACCTGGATTGTAGCAAAAATTGCTGACTGAATTCTCGGGTTTTGATCCAATGGCAATGACTTACAGGGAGGAGTGAAAAACTTATGATATCCATGTAGTAGAACAAGCACATTTACCTATGGCATTCATTCAGAGATAATCCAATTAGGAGAAGTGCTGAAGCTTCAAAATGCTTTTACTAGTTGTAGTGGGGAAATTTAAAAAGATCACGAGGGACAATCAACCATGGAAATAAAAAAAAAATCCTCTGCAGAAGTCTTCAAACCTTTGGTTCTATCTAGGGCATCTCTTATAATTTTCAAACTCTCCTTCCCTCCCATAAAATCAGCGTTTGTGGAAATGATGGAGTTTATTCTCTGTTATGCTACAGCAGTTCTTGTGTGCACTGGAGCATATTCTGAGACCAATGTTGTGTCTTTTCCTTGCACGTTTTTTTGGGATAAACAGACTTTCTTTCCTTTTCCACATCCTCTCTTTCTAAAACAGGTGATTTTTTTTTCCTACAATGCGATCAAAAGCAGTCGGTCAGCCACATACAAACTACTGAAATTAATGGAGGAGTTTTCTTTAACGTTAGCACACACAGATATCTGTGTTGGACCATCTCATACCACCAAATAGTGAGGGGTTGATTCCACAGTCCATGAATTTGTTTGTGCTCTGTATTTATTCACACTGAGCTTTACACAATGCTGATCAAAAAGGCAGCACATAATAGGTTAATAATGACAATAATAATAGAATGACATATTGCAAGTCTAAAGGTTTATACTTTCAAGTTTTATTTTCTTTTTCAGGAACTGTGAAAACCACCTTCCACACTGTATTTTTGTCTTAAAGTCTTAATCCATAATTATGGAGAAGTAAGGTACCAATGCCAGAGTAACAAGATTAATACATTTTTGACAGATTTTAATAATACGGTTTTATATTTAATTTTGTTCATAAAATATCTCGCAGTAGGAAACTTTTTTTTACTTACCTAAACATTATTGCTTTAAAACAATTTAAGTCATATTTCCTGGTGCAAAGAATTTATTATAAAGGCTTGTTGGGAGCAGGTTTTTATAGGCTCGTGCAGGGATTAGCTTCGACTTAATTTGGATATTCAACCAATTTTGACAAGCACAGTCCACCATGGGCTAATAATGCAGTCCTTAATTCATTTATCCTCTCTTAAATGCTCCAAGGCCTTTAAAATCACGTTATATACGTCATCTGGATAACAAAACTCGTGTTGGTTTTGGTTTTGATGTCTGGAGGAAATATCCAACTATCAGTGCAGCTGATAATGTTTTTGTTTAAGTGAGAGGAGGGTGAGGGCTGTTACATAATGTATTAGCAGAGAACGTTGCTCTCACCAGCAAAGATTCAATCTGCAGTACCAAGCTTGCTGCACAGCACATGGGGTAGCAGAAAGCCCTGCCTCTCTGCTCTGTACCAACAGTAAAAGCCTCCTGCTGCAAAACCCATTTCCAAGCAGCAAATGTCCCTATTTGTGCAGAGCCGTTCCTCAAAACGGCCCCAGGGATGCAGATGTTTGCCATCACCATGCAAAGAAACCCGTCATGCAACAGCAGCCAGGATCCTACCCCGGTCCCAAGGTCTGGAGGCATCAGCACAGCCTGTGGTGCTTGTGGGAGGTGAGTGGGGCCCGTTTTGGTGGTCCTCCAGAGGGGGATATCCTGGGGAAAAACTCCAAAGTGCCTGGCTGTCGGGAAGATGCGTGGACAATATGGAGCAGCTGAGATCTACCCCTCTATTCAATCTAAATATTCTGTGTGTAGTTGACAAGGGACAGCTTGAGCAGTCTCCTGAGGGCTGTGGGTTTGGAGGACCAGGGGGTCTCTAGACCCACTGTTAATTATCTGTATACATCAGTGACAGATGCAGTCAAGTGCAAACCAAATCCCCAAATGTAGCTGGAGATCTTCTCCAAACACAGGTAATCACAGGTTTTTTTCTTTCTTTTACCTCCAAATAGATATTAAAATATTTCTTGCTACAGGAAGAAATAGTGTAGGTATGAAATATTCTGAAAGAAATGCCATAATTTCCACCAGAAGGGAAACAAAAAACATTAAACTTGGAAACCTCAGTGCTGCTTATCTGGAAAAAAGCCATCGTTTTTTCAGAGCTATGGGTTTATCCTCCTTGCAGGTGAGTGTCCCTAATCCTCTAAGGTATCATGACACGGCATTCCCACATGGAAAGCTTCCACCTTGTTTGTATGGAAGAAAAAACTTCCACCAGGAGTTTGTGTGGAGAAAAGCATGGCTCCAGACATGAGGAAACAGCAAAAGGCAACACCTGAGGAGGCTTCACAGATCAGGGAAACTTTTGGCTGTATATCCAATAGATACCCCTAGAAGTGATTGTGTCATTGTGCAAGGATAAAAGCATGGATCCAGTCAATTCAAAGCTTATCCACCTGCAGAATCCAAGACCATTTCCACTACAAGATTCAATGGCAAAACTAGAGACCCAAGGATATAAAACTAACCCATCACAGTGAAGGCTGTGATGAAAGAGGGAAAAAATATTTTTTTCAGTTTAGAGGGTTGTGTAGCTGTGTGAATATACACAGAGTCATAAAAAGAAAGGTGGAGTATGTTTAAAAGCGAGTCAGGACTTTTTCCTTCAGTATTACAAGTGATGTGGAAAATATCCCTTGCAGCTACTGTGGGATAAATTGCAGCAGGATCAGAGATATGGATCAGATGAACACAGAAAGCTGATGAGAGTTTAAATAAACTCTGTCCACCTTTTCCTCTGACTTTACCTCCATAGGTTTGTTCCTTCTTCTAAATCATAACGGTGTAATTGAAGGGAAAAAAATTCTCTTGACATAACATGTATAAACACATTTGTCCAGAAAACTCATGCCAGTAAACTTGAGTAGGAGCTTTTTTGCCTACACTTAGAAGAAAAAGAAAAGAGTTTCATAGGATCATAGGACCATTTAGATAGGCTAAGACTTTTAAGAACATCAAACCCAATCACAAAATCCATACAATTCTTAAATTTTGCATGGGAAAAGTAAATAAGAATGATTATTAGTCTTTACTGATAAAACAGATCTTGATGAACACAGAGGAATCAGTAATGAGAACATTCAGAGCAAATAAAATGAAGGGGTTTTTTTCACTTACCAGGTTGCTACACTGTGGAACTTGCTGCTTGTGGGATTTTCTGGATGCAAAATGTATAAAGCAGATGAAACAAAGGCCGTTAGTCAAATCCATCAAACACTGAGAAACAGCTAAATCTCTGTCCCACGGATCCTCTAACCTGCAGACTGGCAGAGCCAGGAGGGCACAGCTCAGGAGTAGGCACTGTTCTCATCTGCTTTCTGCTGGCATCTACAACCAGCTAAGTGCTGGGCACAACTGACATTTTCTTTAACCCAGCAGAATGGTTTTTATGTTCTTCTTCAATTCCGTTTGATTTTCACACTCCTTACTGTACTGCAATTTTTCTTCTAGCAGAAAGGATACAGGCTGTCATTTGGCATTACTGGAGTCTTTTAGCTGTCAGGGAGGGATTCTCTGCCCACAAGTGTAAAACAGCCTTCTCATACCTGAATTGATCCTTCATAAGTTTTTAGTAGGTCATGGGGCTCTTAGTGACACCGAGAATTTTTGATGAGCACTTGCAGCTCCATACTAATAGACCATAAAAAATGGAGTTGTGGAATTAGGCTATTTACAACAACAAAATGGATAAGACAATGCAGCTGGAAACATAATGCAGGAGAAGAAGAACATGTCATTTTAGCTGTCTAGAGAACTAGACCACGTGTGTATATCTGTGATTTTCTGGGGGATTTAAATCTTAATATCAGCAGCACAGTCACGTTTTTATTAAAACCGTACTCAGGTGTTTCCCAAATCCAGTATATATTTTTAATTACAGCCACTTCCATTTAAGCCCTCCATTGTATTTTAACATCTTTGCTTCTTGGCTTCGTACTGAGTAGCATGAAGGTCAGTGCTTAATGCAGGTTTGCAGTAAATTGCACTTCTCCCACTGCACTTTCAATATGCCTTTATCAAAAATCTTCTAGGAAAACTGCCATTCCTATTAATGACAAATTTCATGTGCTAGCTGGTGTCTGTTTCACTACGTCCCATTCACTGTTAGAATTCAGAAAATGGCTCAATTAGTAGAGAATTTGAGAGATGTTGCTGCAGGAGATTTGTGAGGAGAGATGCCAGCAGATAAATGTGAGTCATTTTTCAGCTCAGGAGGCTTCAGCTGTGATTGCACAGACTGATTCTACTTAATTCATTTCTTTCTTTCCATGTATGTGAGGAAGACAGCAGGTGAAGAGTAAAATACAAAAACTGGAGCAAAAATGGGTTATTAAAGTGAATCAAAGTAATAACTGGCTGGGCAAGTACACAGGTAGATTACCTATGATTCATGAGCCTGTATTATTTTTAAAATGCCATTACCCAGGTGATGACTATATGGAGGTGATAGTAAATCCCCAAAGTTTCTTCAATTTTATAACTTTCACTGTAAGTCCCTGAATTCACACAGCTCTCTGGAGGTCTGAATGCTGCTTTCACTCTCCTCTGAGCAGTGGCTGGGTCAGACCCCTCTCGAGCTCCTGCCCAGGCTGAATGACTCTAGGACTTAGTGTCTCCTGTTTATAAAATATACACTGTCTCTCGATAGTGAAAAAGTATGTGGTAGAAAAGAACTTTGGAGATGGCTCCCACAATAAACACTGAATGTGGACGCTAGAATTGAAGAGTTCCCACATCGATCAGAATCTTGAATATATTGGTCAAGAGTGCATTTAACTGAGGTGATAAAAGGAATTAATTCACTATCATCTGGTGTGTGGGGAAGTAACTTGGTGAAGAATGGAGTTCAGATCTACTTTTCATCAAGCCAACGTGGGGCCAGCAGTAACAACCAAGCAGAGCCTGCCCATCTGCTGTCCAGTGTTTTGCATAGGGATGAGAGGTTACCTGCTAGTGAAGACTGCTCCAGGTGAGCAGTGTGAACCCCTTTTTAGAGGTGGACTGTGAAAACCCATGGCTCATTTCCTAACAGTTCAAGGTGTGAACTGCCTTTGTTGCCCTGGTGGAGCGATTTCCTTCCAGCAGAGAGTGTCCTGCAGGAATTCCCCAAGTGAGGGATGGATTTGCAGTCAAAAGCTTTAACATAGCTCAGAAGAAATTGAAAAAATTCAGATGCAGATGGCATAGCTTACGAACAAAACTGTCAATGTGCAGCCTTAACTGAACTCACACTCCTGAGTTGTGAGGTTTGGTCTCTAGGTGAGCACTAGAAAATGGATACCTTAAACTGTAGCGTGAGTTTTATAGGGAGGAGAATGAGAAAATATTATAAATTTTCAGGAACTGACAGGAATTCCTAATGGAAATCAAACTGTATTCTTCCATTGACTTCAACAGGAAAAAGATATTACACCTTGAGATTGTGAAGAATTGGTTTGAGGGAAAAAATGCCTGTTGGATATTCAAGAGTGATTGAAGCTAAAACTTTCTTGATAAAAGGAGTGGAATCCACTAATGTCTTATGTTCACAAAAAACTGATGTTTTGTTTGTTCCCATCTGTCTGAACAATTCAGTTTAACATCACTATATAAGAATTGGATGTCTTCTGGGTAGAAATTATGTTTTTAAAATGTAAAGATAGGCACATAATACGGTTAATATGATGTAAGCTGGAGCCTGAATTTGCAGTAATTTAGCTCATCTGTGGTAACTGCCTGTGGGGAGACTTGTACATGGTTATAAATGCGTGGTAATTTGAGGTTGCCTATCCCTCTTCTGAATTCCCCCTCTTGGGAGTAAATGATCTTGCATTTACTGATGGGTAAGAAGGTGCACAGTTATTACTAAGTAGCCAAACACTTGTGGCAGCTTGTTTGCACGTCTTTAAGATCAGCTAATTACAGCAGGAAAAAAACCCCAGAAGTTATTAGAGCCATAACAAAGCACTTGAAATTATCAAAAGAAAAATGGTTTTATTTATTGAAATTTAATCTTTTATGGATTTCTAGCCATGTAAATATCCAAGATTTTTTTGCCATTCTTCCTGATTCACTAGACATGATTCACCGGTATTATTCAAAATTTCAATACTTGTAATCTAGAAAACTTAGCGCCACTCCAGAGTAAATAATCCTTTTTACTTCTGCTCTTTCTCATAGCTGACTGAAGTGAGACTTTTTTTGTTTAGATTGTAAAAACTTTTACATGGTTGTGAACTCAAAGACTAACTTTATCTTCTGTTTATCTTTCTGATTTGACACCATTTACCCCTCTGCAGATGGAGATCTACTATACCATGATAAAGAGTAGCAGACTTTATTTGCAAGATACGAATGTCATCATCGGTGAAGAATTAGGTTTAGTCGTCTGTTGACCAGCCCTAATCTAAAGAAGTGTTCAGGATTTCAGGCAGGAAAATGCACCAGTACCAAAATACTCCTGGAACTTTGTAGGATCTGTGTTCAAAACAAGCAGGTAACGAGTTGGGAGCTCCTTACTATGGATGTTATGGGACCAAAATTTTACATGGATTCAAGAGGAGACCCAGAAATGACAGTGCTGCCTTGCAAGCCTGAGTCTCCAATGTCTCCAGTCCCCTTCCTCTCCCTTTCAGTTGATTTAACCCTAAGAGCCAGGAGAGGAACGAATAATGAAAAAGAAAGTTTGAGAATTCATCCGAATTGAAAAATTCTGAATTTAGTTTTTACAATAAAACACCAAATGTTATACCATTTATTTTCACAACAGTTGTTCTGTACTCTCCCTCCAGTAA
Source organism: Melanocharis versteri (assembly GCA_013397845.1). Classification (NCBI taxonomy): domain Eukaryota; kingdom Metazoa; phylum Chordata; class Aves; order Passeriformes; family Melanocharitidae; genus Melanocharis; species Melanocharis versteri. Next base: position 502,105 of record VZTG01009792.1, on the reverse strand, counting down.
CAAAAATTGTTGACTAACTTAACCGGAAATCTCCTCTAATTAAAAGTGGCCGCAGAGTTAGCCTTTCATACAAACATTAAATTAGAAGTGTCCACAGGGTTGCATACAAATCAGAACCCACGGTTGCCAGCCAAACCACACGCCGTAGATGTGGCTTTGTAGGAAGAGCCCAAGAATTTTCATTCCAAAACCACAGGTACCTACTCCTATCTTGTTTGGCTCCAGCAGTACTAAAGCTGAGAGCTTGCATGGGAACCAATAACTCTATGGCCACGCTGTGGAAGACATCTAATACCCCATTCCTGGGCTGGCCTTAGAGAGCAGCCAGCCTTGCCACACACAACAAGACAAGGTGTCCCTTGAGGAATTTAAAATTGCCAATAATTTGTGTAATTCATGGGGGTTGTTCTCTCTTCTTCTCTAGAAACAGCTCACATATTTATTTCCCAGCTTCCCGTTCCATTTATGCAGAATTATAGAGAAGGGGAGAGAAAGTTCAGGATGAGTGATGTCCTCCTGACCTCATGAGTTTCTTTTCTTTTTACTATTTTTTTAAAATATTTTTTAAAAAGTATTTATTAAAAAAAAATAGAAAAGGAATATGTGAGGCTGGAAAACAGGCAAAATTACATCTGGCATCATTTCATCTGAGCAAACTTTCCACAAGAGCGAGTGAAGTACCTCCAAAGCTGGGGAAAAAGTGCTCCACCTCCTGCACACCCACCAGGCTTATCGGATCAGTCATGCTGCAGGAGCCTGCCTTGAAGTTCTTGGCCTCATAAGGATCCTGAACACACACTGGTATCAGGTTCTTTCCCAGTGTTTGCAAAACACCAGGAGAGAACTGATTCCTTATTCCTTTTCAAGTTGCTCCTAAAGTGGTGCAAAGCTCGGTTTGAATGCCTCACTCCCATAACCAAAGCAGGTGAAGATGTCCCACGTCTCCCCTGCTCTACACACAGAGTTTTAAGGATGAGCAAGTGATGTCTCCTGAACATCAGAGATCACAGACAGCAGAAACAAAACAGCATGTCTTGTGGGGAAATAAACATTTCGTAATTGCTAATGTTTCCTTTTGGATAAGTGAAAAGCCTGAACACATTAAAAAAAAAAAAAAGAAAGAAAAAAGATTTAATTTCTAGTTTAAATACAGCTGCAGTAATTCTTACACACCACACAGCTGTTCAGAGGCCTGGCAGCTGTCCATATCTTATGTGTCCTATCATGTATTTTCCAGTATTGTCTTCTTGACATATGAAGACTGTCTTTAACTGTTGGGAAAAGATAGCAGTCCTTGAGTTAAACACATTTATGTCTCATCACTGCTGGCTTTTGCACCCACTGAACCTTTTCTCTTACCTTTCTGTGACCGTGGTCTCGTTAGAGAGGAGAATCATCTATTCCTTTCTTTGACATAATCCTCCATACTGATGGCTGACCCCAAACTGTACACTTGTTTGTTAGACACAAACCAAAACCATAGCTAACACACATTCGTATTGTGCAAATAACTGGGATGACAAATGTTTTGACCAAAACACCAACAGATGTGCCAGTCCCACTGCCAGTGCAGAGTGGGAAGGGCGGCTGACAAGTTTTCCTGCCAGCACGTGATATCATTCTGAATTGATTTCTTAGAGAACAGAATTTCTGTTTTTATAGATAAAATGAGTATAAAGAACATCTTACCCTGTATCATGAGCATTTTTGTAAATAAGCTTCTTAATTTTTCTTACTTACTTTCATTCCAAGCAAAAATAAATGTGGCTGAAATGCTGTTGCTCAGGCTGCACAGAGAAAAAGCATTTTAATGTTTAGCTAAAGATGTCGTGCAGCTCTGGTGAAGGTTTCCTCCACTCTGGCTTCTGACATCTTCCCAAGTACAAGACACAAAAGCCTCACGAGGTGCTTGTGCAATGCGGGCAGCATTTTCCTCTTACAGCTGGGGAAACTGAGGCTGGAGACAAAAAGCTCTCCATGCTCATGCCCAGTGGTATTCCCTCAACAGCTTTATAGGGACACTTCAGAGAAAGACAAAAGCACAGGTAAGGGGCACATGGCTGTGGGCAGCCTGTGCCTCTTTGGCCAGGATTTGACAGCCCTGGTTCATTCAGTGTCTTGTGACCTTTACAGGGCTCTGGGCTGTTGCCAGCTCATGTCCAGCCAGCTCAGAGTACAACCACAGAAGTGTGGTGTTTTCACCTGTCTTTGTCAGTGCTGCTTATCTCCCCTGTTACTATGAAATATAAAAAGCACCTTAAAAGAACGTTAAGGTTTAGCAACAGACAAGCCAAGCTTTGCCTCCTTCACACATGGCACTGAATCTATTTTTCCATTGTGCTGTTGTCTTTTTTCTTTTTTTAAAACCATAGATTAGCTTCTGTATCACTTGCTAGCCCCACCTTGCCTCCTCCCATATTTGTATATTCCAGCATATCAAAGCAAGATGTTTTTACATGATAAGCTCTCTTCTCTCCATGCAGCTTGGGTAAACAGTTTTCCCAGAAATGTTTCACTCACTACTGCATTACATACGTCACCTGTAGTTTGTAGCTGAAGTGTAGTTTTTACTAGGTAACTACTGTACAAAAGGCATTCCCTGGTTCTATTTGCCCTTAATCTGGGAAACAGCAAGAACAACCACAAGTTGCTACTCCTGTGTACCTAAAGATACAGAAAAAATATTAGTTTAGGGACAATATGTTATCGTATTTTATAATACATGTGCCCTTTTTAGCTATTCACTCCTGGGCACAGGGAAGTTTATTTTTAACCTTAATTTTGAGTCCAGTACATGTTGGCATATGAAAGTATGTAGCACTGAAGTCTGTTTACAGAGTTATTCATTTCCTGGATTTTTTTTTCCAATTAAAAGAAAAGAGGAGGCCCTCTGGAGCCCAGCAGGTGAGCTCATTGCATGTACCAGCTCTTCATCCTCTCTCAGATGAATATTACATATTGAATGGCAAAAATACATTTTGGACAGACTCTATACTTGGATTTTCAAATGCTAACAAGATGGTAAATGGGAAGAATTTATTTCTAGAAGAAAGCTGCGCACTTCTCGCAGCCAAAAGCTAACTTTAGACACTCTAAGTTTTAGACTTGTCAGCCCTGTTTTCCCTCAGGTCTCCCCAGGAGTTTTTATAGAAAGGGAATTATGACAGCTTCTCCAAGAGCAATGGAGTTGGGATTAACCTGATGGCATCTTTCAACTGCATCTTTTTCACACTAGCATATTTTCAATTTCTTTGGTATCATAGAGAAGATGTTTGGTTTTCTTTTTCTTTTCTTCAAAACTGGGAAGACTTTTTGATCAAATTTTCAAAGAAGTCCACATCAAAGACTGTCACTGTCCCAAAATATGTTGCAGCAGTGGTTTTGCAGTCTCACCTAGTGAAACCTCCAGTTTCCCTCTTGAATTTTTCCTGACAGACACCAGCATATCCCTTGCTCCAGATTTTCCTTCGTGTTACTTCACAGGCTTCTGTAACACCATTGTCTTTTCCCTGGTGCTTACACCCTCAACTTACTCATAGGCTCTCAGCATGTTTCCCTTTAGCTATACATATTCAGTTCTTTTAATCTTTTATCATAAATCAATCATTCCAGTGCTTAATCATATGTTCTCTTTCCCCTGGAACGCTCTCCCGCTCCTCTCCCTTTCTCCAAACAGTGTTATGTGCCCAGAACCAAACTCATTTTTCTGATTGCATGACCAAAGATACTGACCAAAGCAGGACCATCATCTTTCGAGTGTTTATCATGAAAGTCCACTACTAGCATTGGTGCATGATCACTGCCGTGTACCTGTCAGCCAGCTGATTATTTTGTGTAAATTATTTAAAAATAGGGATTCAAGAAAGTCCCCTGGATGGAGACAAGGGTGGCAAATACTGGTGTTTCATTTCAGCCATGGACTGACCCATGGGACTCCAAACCTCAGAGACAACATGAGAATTCAGATCCAAATGTGGGCTCCATGGCTCACAAGATTCGCTTTTATTTGAGGGGTTCAGCCTTGTGGCTCTCCTAAAGAAGTCAGACTCTTTGCAACTCCCCAGTGCGAGCAACTTCCCAACTTCACTAAACTATCTGACTGATCAGGACAGAAATCATCCATAGGCATGCAGGCCACAAAGCTTTCCTATGAACCATACATTCGTTACCAAAAAAGGAGACACAGAAAAAGAAAAAGATTGAGAGAGAATAAAGAAGAGTCTAGAAGTAAATAAGACACTGGAAAAGCTGAAATTTTTAATATTTTGTATTGACCTGAAGGGGACAGGGAAAGAAATAAAGGACCCAGTCTTGATGCTAGACTTGTCCCTGAAGAAGAAAGCTCCGTTTTCCATTCTTATCCATGAGGACTAAAAGAGCAACTCATGAGTGCCATGGAGCTGTACAAACTTGGCCCCTGGAGGAGAACAGAAATGACTGTGAGCCCATCAGCTCTCTGGGGGGATTGGGCAGGCTCTGGGGACAGGAGAGTGCTCCTGGGCCTGCTGGTGTTGCTAGGGGAGATGCTGTCACAGGTACAGGCACAAGGCAAAGACAGCCTTTACAAACACAGATGGATGTGAAAAGGAGACCAGGTAGACACGGGTGAATATGAGAACAGACAAAGTCTGACAGGGGAGCTACTCCTAGTGGCTCATGTAAGCAAAACAATTTCCCCCCCTTCAAAGGCAAGCGGGAGCCAGGATACTCTGTTTATAATTTGGGGGATTTTTGAAATCATAAGTCTTTCATTATAAAATGCCTAAAGCCCTCAGTCACAGCAATCAGCCCTGCAATATCCGGTGTCATGTAAAGAAGTACCTTCTGTATTGTAACAAACATCATCAAAGGGCTTCAGTCTAAATCACGTTAGTCAGAAGAATGTACTGATGGTGTTGCTGATGAGTACACTTCCTTATCAAAAATTCTGTTTCTTGCTTCTGTAATGATCTTCAATGGTCAATGAAGAAATGCTGAAAAAAGCATCCCTAAATGCAAAAGTACTCGAGTGTGCTTACATTTTCAGCCTGCTGGTGCCCTTGAACCCAGGTGGTTTTACCCACATGCTGTGGTGGTGCTGCTTCTCAGGTGTGTCCTTGAGGTACCAGTGACAGCTGTGACAACCCTTAAGGTCACTTCATTCCCCTCAAGGGTGGGTTGTCACAACAGTCTACGAATGTTTGACACAATCAACTTTTTTGGCAGATTCTTTTTGCAAATATACACAAAATATTTCTAAAAGTACACCGCTGGTCAACATCTTTTTATGATCAAGTACTACGGGCAGAAGAATCCCACAACGCATAAGGCCTTAGTTTTACAATATAAGATGGGTGTTAATTAAGCTGCAGTTAATTGTACCTTCATTTTCTTGCACACACAGTGGTGAGATCCAGGCTGTCAATGTCTGAGAGAGGCTGGAGGCAAGGGACAAAGTCTTACCTCATTTTGGCCATAATCTGTACAAATATAATCCACTGCGGGTACACAACAGAGCCTGAGCACTTGAGGCAGCCCTGCTAAATTGGAATTTCAGGCAGAAATTTTGCAGTAGACTGAAAGTTCTACACTGTCACCAGGGTCTTTTTCATGGTAAACACTGAACCATAACAAAACAGAAAGAAGCCACTTTATGCTTCTGCATATGGTGACGTTTTAGTGCAATATTAAGAGCCCAGTCTGCAAGGATGGCAAATCCTGAAATCTTGTCTTGCTCATTTCAATCACTGACAGACCTCCAGCCTGCACACTTTGTCTACACTCAAATCTTGACATGTTGCTGTGCTGTTGGGGTCTATTAAACTGGTACTTCATCACATATCGTGTTTCAGAGGTGCTGCACTCCACCAGATCCATCACCCCCAAACTGGCAAGGTGTGGCTACCAATAGTGACTGAGATTGAAGGGAAACGATGAGAAAGCTCTAAGAGTAAAAAAAAACAAAACAAAAAAACCCATAAATCTGCAGCAGCCTGTTTGTCTCCTGTAAATACCAAGGAAAAAATTGAAACTAGCTTTGTGGGAGAATTAAAAAAATACTGAATAAAGAAACGATCTCTGCCAATGTCTATCACTTGACAGACGGCATCCTAAGGAATTTAACACCTACCTGTGGCTTTCACAGAGTTATCTCAGGTCTGTGAGAGAGCCTTGGATGAATATTTTCTGCCTGTTCCTCTGAGATTTAGAAAGTATATTTGGGTTTACAAGACACTAGTATGCTCTGAGAATAACCTCTACAAAGATTACATATTTTGGGAAAGATCTGGCAGACTTTCAGGCAGTTTTTAAGATCTCTTGTATATGCAAAGGGAGCTTTGATTTCATGATTAGGATAGATTTATAGCAGCAGTAGTACCTATTTAAATATTATGATAACGAGAGAAAAAAAACCCATTTTTAGATTGCATTTAACTGAAATGACATCCCTTAATGCTGTTAAATGAGCTGATTTCTCACTTCCACTATTTGTGGGTATCCAGGGTTTTTTTAGACATATATACATTTAAAGAATGAGAAGGTAATATATCTCACCTTTTAATGAGCCCTATAAATATAATATAGTTTTTAGGGTTATTTCATTTATAGAAAGGAATTACATTACTTCTCTTCCAAAACCTGTTTGAACTTTTTGTCTGCATATGTGCCCATTGTGTTCTTCCACAGGTGAGGACTGAAGCCTTTACTCAAGACAGGATTTTGGCATTGCAATGTTCAGCAATCCAATATACAGCCATGCTACTGTCATCAAACTGGCAAAAGAAATCAGATCAAGCTCTAAGTAGTCATTATCAAATGAAACTAGTTTTAAAATAGAATATTCAGTCATCCTGAGATTAGATTTTAGGATAAGTGCTTGGTTCTTAGGTGTTACGATACATTTCTACTCACAGTAATTACTGATTTTGTATGTAAAACCATAAAGTTTAAGAGGAAATACTGACCCATCTTCACTGAGAGGAATAAAAATCACTTAGATACAAGAATATTCATAGGAGAGCTGTAAAAAGATAAAAGGAACTTTGTCCTGGCATTATCTGAAAGTTTGAATTTTTTAAACTTTGCCTTAAAGTACATTGCTTCAGGTATGTTTTTTATATGGCCATTAATAATTGTTTTCTGTAAGCAATTCTATTTAAGTAAATAAAACACACATTCGTGTGAAGTTCAAGCAAGATGTGACACAGGTCTTCCTAAATGTGTCCCCTCTCAGCCACTCAGATGTCATTTTCTGAGCCCTCTGTTTTACTGTAAGACTACGTGTAAGAATTAGGAAAAATGCATGTATGTTTTTTAAAGATAATGTGCGATTAATACGTTAATCGAGAATTTGTGGTGGAGTTAATTCCCAGCAAGGCTGATGGAAACCAGGTTCAGTCTGATGCCCAGATGGATGAAAATTCCTCAGCTGATTGTAAAGGTAAATGTTTCATGCAGAGAAGACTCAGCATCATGTTTGGGTGTTCAAAGATGCATTCTCCAGCTGCAAGGAGAATCTTTTTTTAAACTTACTAAAATTTTGTATCAAAGCTGCATTTAAATCAAAAGTAGATTTTCAACTAAATATTTCATACTGGGTTATTTTTTTCAGAAAGCAGCAAGAGTTAAAATCTTCGATGCAAACATAGATATTTTCACTGTAGGCACATGTCTCTGGGCTAGTCAGCTGCCCTGTTAGAAACATGTTCTTGCACAATGTGGTCCATCTCAGCTTTGAAAATAGAGCAGGTAACTCTGAGAATGTCCATTTAATTCCGGGACCAGACAGACCACCAGGAATGCTATGTGGTGTATGGCTATGTGGTGTACGTCTCCACCAGTGGGACAATCTGTATGTAACTTACCTAACGAAAACTAACTTTCTGCCAAAGTGCAAAGTTTCAGAAGTCATTGACTTTTCTGCTAGAAAATGAACTCCTCAAAGCCTGAGTTCTATGGGCAAAAGCACTGAGAAACTGAAAGGAGAATAGACTAATGACTTTTAAATTTTTACCACAAATGAAAATGTTTTTATCTTTAGGGAATATCCAGTTAAAATAAAACATAAATAAATATTCATAATGTTTCCCTATGTAGATGTAGCGATGTATCACATTTTTCATTACTCCAATTTTAGATGTAAAAACAAAAAACCCCTTTTGCTTTTTTTGAAACATACTCAGCCTGCTAACACTGCCAGGAAAGCAAAGTTAATAAGCCAATTTGTTTCCTTTTCAAGCAGACATCCTAGTGTTTTTATCTCAAGTTGCTTTTCAACTACAGAGAAAGCACCTGTAAACATGTGCTGCAGAGCTACCTCATTATCCTCATTCAAACCCTGTGCAAGCACCATCAGTCAGGTACTGTTTTCAAGCAGATGCATTTCTGAACTTAAAACACCTTTTCCCAGTACATGATTCACTCATCCAAAGTGAATCTTTATCGTAGCTCCTGCCCAGCTTGGTGGTTCTTCATATGAAAACTGAACAATGGATTTGAAGTCGCAATAAATGGAGGGCAGACAGACACACAGACTGATAGCAATGTATTTCTTTCCAAAATACCTGATTTCTTCGTTTTTCATGAATGAAACTCCTAAGTTCCATTTCTTAAGGTTTTAGAGGGATTGGTGCCCAGACACAGGAACTATCAGGTGGCTTTAATTCTTTTGATTTTCTTTAATTTCAGTAGGAGAAGTGGTCTTCAGTTCTTTTTGACCTTGTTTTGCTCCATGAATCTATATGGTATTTTACCTTTATTACCCCAGATGATTAAAAAATTCCTGTATATTTAGATTGTGTGACTCGTTCAGATAGATACACTAATTTTAAGGCAATGTGTGGAGCCCAAGAGCTTCCAGAATGCCCCAAAAAGAACCCAAAGGTATCCTGACTGCAGGGCCTGCAATGTAGCTTAATCTTTAACACTCCAACACTTAAAAATACTCTTTTCCACTGTATGCTGAGTAAGGCTTATAGCAAATCTATACCTTTACTTAGGCTTTTACGATTCTGTTTGTCATCATATTTGGTCAGTTCTATTTTCCTTTAGCAATGACAAGAGAAAATGACAGTCAAGCATGTCTCAAAATAAAGCAGAAATTAAAAATAATGCCTCGCCACATCTCTCCTTGACCACATTGTGATTCCAGGTGGCAAGGTGACTTTAGGCAGAGAGTAAGTTATTTTATATCCGTCAAAGGTCTATAGTTTATACTGAAAGGGAGTCTAGGAAAGGGAAGTTTTGATGGGGAATAGAATATGAAGAACAGAGCATATCAAATATATTGAAAACCCAGTAATTTCCATGGGCAAGCAGACACAGGGGAGACAAGGCCTAAGTTCATGGCTATTCACAGCAGAATCAGACTGATAGTTCCTTGAGCTTCCTGAGCTCTCACTATGAATGACCAGTGATAGGAAAATACTTCCCTGGCTGAAAAAGCTGTGACAACAAGAGAAGAGTGAAGTCACTGCAGGTTTTATGGAGCAAGGACGTTGTAGGGACAGCGGGACAACAAGTTCCTTGTCCTGTTGGCAGGTGACTTCTCCCCAGCTCAAAGAGTCAGAGTTATTCTGCAATAGGGAGATCCAATTCTATAGTCTTTAAATCAGCTGAAAAACTTCACTTTTACAAGATGACAGTTTAACAGGCAGCTCCACTTCTCGCTTTCTATTTACTGGAACAACACAGGCTGAAAACATGGGACGTGGTACAGCTCAGGGCCAAGGTATGGGTCCGTCTTGGCTCTCTGGATATAAATACAGGTGAGTCACTGGATGTGCCTGTACACACCTTGAAAGAAAAATACCTGAAGTGATCACTGCCTGCCAGGAAACTGTGCCAAATTGTTGGCAATGTCCTTTGCTCCTCCTTGGCTCATCTTCCTTCATGAGCGCTGAGCCAAGTCAGCGTCTGCCCTTTGGCTCGTTTCATTGGCTGGCTCATTGCTGCAATGTACACATTTTCTAATGAACAATCGTGTACACCCATGTACATACACACACAAACACAAATTTTCCACAGATTTTAGCATCACTTGTCACGGCTTTAGTGGATCTTCTTTCAAAATGTGTGTGGTGAACATTATTTATGCTCGTGACAGCATGCACAGAAGTTTCTGTGCTTCTGAGGATTTTACTTCAGAGCTTGCTTACTCGCTGCATGGAAGCCCTCTCAGTATTATCTTAGTTTGCTTAGATAAAAGAGGAGTCAAGCAAAGAATTTCTGTAGGTAATTTAAATAAATACTTCCTTTCAGAGTGAAATTTGTACCTGTGCATAAATGTGATCTAATGGTTTGATTCTGATCTGCTTAAGGATGTGAAAGCATTTAATAACTCCTATTAATTCAGTGGTCTTGTTATAGATCCTCATGGGCATATCTGAGAACCGAATTTGGTTTGCAAACCAAAATAATCCTAAACAGCCTCTTTTTCACTTTGCTGATGGTGTGCATGGTGCACAGTACTTTTTCACTGTAGTGGGATCAAAGATATTCTCTAAGATACTCCTGCAATAATAAAGTGAGGGTGTTGTACAGCCAGGGTTTAGCTGGGAAATGCTCCACTTTTCAAAAAAAAATTTCCCTCCTCTGTGCGAGATCTTTGCCAAAGGGTGTACATGTTACTGTTGCAGCCAAAATTACTGTTATAGCCAAGGGATGTACACGTTTCTGTGTAAACGCGTTGCCAAAGGGTGTGCGAGTTACAGTTCAAAGTTACAGTTGAAGGGGCATTCCTGGCTTTAACGTTTGTGATCTGCTTATCCAGTCAATTAAACGCGGTTTATTTTCAGATGGCTGAGGGGATTGCTCATGTGATGCAGAGGCTATTGCTATGGGAGCCCTTAAAAACAAGTTCCCTTTTAACTTTTTGCTGTTATGCAAGGTATTACTGGTACTCATGGTATTCCCCATTACTTGTACAATACGTGCTTCTACAAAGAATAGCTTACCTCCAATTAAAGATGGCAAAAATGCTCCATTTTTTTCTCCAAGTGTGCCAAATAAATTGCCAGTCTGCCCCAGGCCAAGCATGGCTGCTTAGGCAGGCTACTGTGTGCAGCTGTAGTCATATTTTGCATGGTTTTGAATTAATGGCAACAGCTCAAGAAACAGATCTGGCTGGCAGACTGAATTCTTCAGTATAAAATTCCAGTAGACAGTGGCGTCAAAGCCACAGCAAACAAAATGCAAGAAATTATAGAGAACAGTTCAGAAAAGTAACACGAGAGAACAGAACTGGTTGAAAATGTAAAACAAATCCTCCGTATTTCTGGCCAGTACCATTGGAAATCTGATGGCTCTGGTCTGCCAGGTATGTGCTCTCTCTCATGCAATAATTTCTTAGTTTAATCCTTTGCTGTTGTATCAGAGATCCTCACCACTGTCAATGGGTTGTTTCTTCCACTGTTGTGGTGGACCCTAAGCAGATGTTTCCATGCTAGAACCCTGGCCATGGTTCATCTGGTCTATTTTGTGTTAGGAGGAGAAGTTGAACTAAAACTTCCATGGACATTGGCCACTAGATCTCTTTTGACTATATAGAGAGACCAGGGTGGTTTCTTCAAGAGGAAGAAGTCTTTCGTTCACCTTTGCCTTCAGACATTTAAAGAACTAACACTGGCCTTTAGACGTTTACAGCAGTGCTAGTTGTTCAATACATCAGAACTAAAGAAAGATGTCTGATCTTTCTGAAACAAATATGAAAAAGTTGCCTTCTTGATATACTTGTTTTTCTTCATAGAATAGGGAATTTTCCGGGATTAAATGAGATTAGATCAGGTCTAACATCTACATATTTAAAGTCTCACCACTGATTCACACCAGAAATAAGGCAGTTCAAAGAAAGACAAACAAGATGAGTAGGAGCAAGGAACACTTTTATTTGATATGTGTATGATGAGAACTTAATTTAGTGGGAAAGTAGGTAAAGAATAACATGATAGGGCTGTTGATCAGCAGACTGGAAGAGACAAAATTAATACAGATACCTACTTTGTTCCAGTCAGGAGAAAAGGAGGATCAAATTGGATGGAACAAGCTTGAATATGGAAAAGAGAACTCCTTTCCTCCATACTGCAAAATCATCCCATACCCATGACAGAGCAAGACCCTAACAGTTTCAAAGGACTTGGAAAAAATGCCAGGTATATCAAGACGAGTAGGATACCTGCAGATTCTTTAGTTAGTGAGAAAATGCAATTACTCTCTCACACAGGGGTAAAGGGTTACACTGTTCTTGTATTGTATGTACAGATTGGTGCAAACTGAACTGCTGACCTTGTCATTAGTCATTACATGAGAAACCTAAAAAAGGTTGTACATTTGCCCCAAGCCTAGGCTTGATTTCTGGATGCGTAGCCATATTTACCTAATGCTTGTAAACAAGCCAAAACTTGCATGCATAAAACCGATATTTTTCTTTACAAATTTGTTTAGAATTTGCTCCTTATGTTGCATGTAAAAAGTAACATTGCTTTTATTTGATGAAATGAAATCACTTCTAACTTTCTCTTTTATGTCTTCCACTTTTACAAGATGTTTCTTCTGGCAATATCAGTCAACTTTCTTTACCTTACTCTTTGTTCCCACATTGCCAATATTTCTGTGCTGCTGACTTCTGCACATATCCTCAGGAGTTTTTCTGATGATACTGTGAACAGGAGACCCTGGATGTTTACCAACTCCTTACTTATTTATTATACCTGGCTCACTTCCTAGGACACAGTGAAAACAGTGTCTGTTCTTGTTGATTGCTAAACAAACCTTGTAAGGAAACAGTCCTGCAGTATGTCTAGGAACATTGCTTCCTCCCTTGGGACCCCATCACTGTCATCAACAGGAACACCTGGAAAATAGTGACTGTCTGAGCTTTTTTACAAACCTTGCTACCTGCACATTTATCCATGTTTTTCAGCAATATGCAAAGGGATATCTGTTCTGTTTTCTTGTTGTTTTCTTTAGTACTTACTGAGTTACACCTTGAAATCTGTGACCTGCATTGCCAAATATAATTTACAGAGACATTCTCTTCTACATTTAATCCAAAGTTTAAGCACATAGCTTTGATTAACTCATCAGGGTATGGAAAACTCCAAGGCTGTAACGAAGGTTTGTGTTCCTCAAAGAATCTGTGATTCTGCTGCTTTTCTGTCTGTAGTATGTCCAGCATTATAGAACTTTTCAGCACTGCCCTAGGGGTCTGGATACTTATATTCCCTTAGAACATCATCCTAAACATTTCCAAAAGAATTCCAGGAATGCTCACACAGATACGAGTCTCTTTCTTCATCTCTGGCTGACCTGCCATATAAGTGCTTATTAAACATTAAAACTTGCATTACTCCAAATGCATCTCCATGATGGTGCTGCCTTTAATATCGGTCGTAGTGAAACTCCAGCAACAAGAGCTTGCATCTTCTTTTACATCTGCCAGGAAATTTGTGTTTTTCCATCTTTTTTCTTCTGGACTGCCTCAGTTTTAATGCAGTGATGCTTCTCCCAGAGGTTCTACCACTATTTCAGAACTGAACTGTCATGAATTGTCATTACTGGCAAATAACAGTCAATACTTAAGTTCTGAAGGGCTTTTTAAGCAGCTGGAAACCCTGAATGTCAACCTGCTACACAGCAGTTTATATATGTTTCCTTTGCACCACAGTCTCTGGAGTTTGTCGATGTAAATGTGAAACTGTCCAATCACTGGAAGTTTTTTGGTGGAAACAGTGCTGGCAAAGCAGAGGAAAGCAAAGAAGAAAGGAAAGAGAGATGAAAGATATTAAAAAACGAAACCAACCCCCAAACTGCTGATGATATTTCTGAATGGTATTATTTTTAAATACGGTAAGTGCCATTTTTCCCTGAAGGGGCTTGACTTCTCTCACTGCTTGAGTGCCCGGTGTGATCAAGGAGATGACCAGAGTCTCAGTTTCAGTCTCTGACTTCTTGGTCTGTATCCCAAAGGGTCTCCTACCCTAGCCCCTATATCTGGAACCCCCAGTAAAATGTGGCAAGCTCTCCTGAGTGCATTCCTGAGCAGGAGGGGACTTTCACCATGCCGTTGTGGCCACCTCACACCACAGCCAAGAGATGTTGCATTTCTCCTTGTCACACAGGAGTCCAGGGCACAGCCAGAGGACCTGCTGAGCCTCCTTCAGTGATTCCACACAAACCCATTCATTCCCGACTCTATGTGCCTCTAGAAGCCTAGAGTCTGTTTTTCAATTTTATCATCTGACAAATTTCCAAGACTTTTCACTTCACTGAGTCTAACAGGAAAAGGAGATCACTTACACTCAAATTCCCAGGACTTTGTCACGTGTCCCACAGACTGTGACACATGTCCTGCTGTTTGATTCCCAACATGACTGGGGAGTCATGTGTAGCAGTGCAGCAAGTTTGTTCTTGCACTGACCTGCAGCTGCTGAGTCCACGACACAAGAGGTTGCACACAGCTTTACTAACTACAACTCTCTTGTTTTATCTGCCACACTGAGTGCATACAAAGGCAGATATGGAGAGTAGATAAGCATCCATATGTGACACAGAAGGTAAAGCCAGCCCAAGTGTGAAACAGATAATCCTGCTTACCTCACCTGTATCAGCCTAGCAGAGCATCCACTTCTGCCTCCATTGCCACGGAGGAGGAAGTCACCTCCTTGTCAGACACTTCCAATCTGCTTTGCAAGTAGAGGTGTCATAGCCCAACTCAAAATGCCCTAAGATTGTATGGTTGGTGAGTAGGGACTGGCATTTGCTGGATGGGACAGGGCAGGGACACAGCTAATCTGGGTGAGCCAGCCACTGTGTACACTGGGGGTCAGAACCATCAGCGTCCTCAAAGGAGATTAAGAGTCCATTCACTGATTAGCACTGACTCCTTGATGCTCTGTATGCTTGCCTTGCATTTAGAGCATCTGCTACTGGCCACAAGAACCTCATCCTCATCATCCTCCTTTAATATGAACAAAAATTGTCCCGATGATTTTTATGTTCTGAATGTTCACCCTACTTGTACAACAAAGATGATCCTGCCAGAGAGCTCAAATATCATTTCAAAACTGTTGAAAACTCTCATCTTCTGCAGGTACCCTGGGCCAAATCACTCAACCTGACCTAACTTGTGTAAATCAGTGGCCCAAAACTCAACATCCCTGGGCCTTTCCAGGCTCGTACTGGGATTTTCATGGCCCCAGATCTACCAGAGCTCAAGCAAGAACAGTGGAAAGGCAAGCTTTTGGCCTCCCTCTTTATCTTTTGAGGAAGTTAACCATGATAGAAGTTAGTTATTGATACAATACTTTGAGTTGGTCTGGAGGAAAACAAAAATCAATCACACAGCTGTTTCAGGCTGTTTTTCTCTCTCTCTTGCTCTGATGCAGAAATGAAGCCACTGATTAATCAAACAATTAATTGGCAAGAACCCTGATTTATGTCAAGTTAAGTTACAGCATGTAAATATTTGCATAGTGTTGGATGTAGATTTAAACACAGACTCCATAAGTATTTTTTTTAACCATGAACATTTGAGGATAATCTAAGTGCAAAACTCAAGCTCTTCCTCCTTCCTGATGATTTGAATGGATGGATTGTGGCAAGAGTCACACTATTTGTGTTAAAACCTTAATCTGATAAATAACTCTCAGGATGATTTTTTAAAGCACAAAGGGCGGTAATGTGTCTTGCTCCCACTAACAATTCAACAGAGTTAGGCACCGTGCTCCAGTTTACATTTTTAAAGATTTACCTTCTTTGTCCTGAAAGCTGTGTTGACAGCAAGCTCCATTCAGGACATTCCTCTGAGAGAAGCCAACAGGCAGTCTCAGAACTTCCTGGGGACGTGTGAAGAACAACAGAGTAACCAAAGAGCAAGGAAAGAGACTGATGTGCTGTAAGCATGGAAAAAAATAAGTTTCTCAAGGTAAAATTTTCAACAGCTTGTCCATGACTCAGAATCTGAAACCCCTTTCAAAAAGTAACTGCGAAGTGACATGTACACACGCATACTCATATATATCTCTATATTTCTATATCTATATCATCTATATCTATATCTATATCTATCTATATCTATATTATCTTGTTTAGGTACCAAAAAGATCTTCTAAGGTAATATTCCTTTGTCAAAAAAGGACCCTAAGACTGCTGTTGTTTGAAATAGTCCTTTGGAGAGGTAAATCCAGTTTTCTGTCCTTTAGTGTGCTGTCTCATTCTGGGACAGTGCTCTGTGCACCCTACAAGGTGATGCTTGTGAGGGGTTTTTTATGCAATTTAACTAATTTTTGTTCAAATCTATTATTTTAAGACTGTGTAACCCATGGATTTAAAAGATAAGTTAAATAAATGTTTGAGGCTTTGCTAGAGTTTTCCAGCTGTTTTGAGGAGTTGAATCTAAATCCTGGTTTGCTAAAGCCGTGCTGAGCCCTAGCAGCAATTCAACTATCTCTGCTTCAGTTTCCTGATTTATTGGGTGGGAAGGAGAGCACTTTTAAGTGTCTTTACAGAGGTAAGCCACACTGCTTGCAAGGTGGCATAATCTGTCTGGCTTTTACTAACACAGGGGAGCACAATGCAACTCCTTCCATACCTTCTGCTAAATCCTGCGGCCCTCCAGGGCTCTGCTGGGCTCATCTCTGTGCTGGGTAATTCTCCACAGACTGGCTCTCCAGGCTGGTGCTCCCGTGCAAACAAAGCTGTCGTGACACAAGAGCAGTGCCTGCGAGGTTGCCCGCAAACAAAGCCATGCTTACCGAGTTTATCTGCGTGAATTGGTGGAGCCTGCCCATTCCTGCCCAGTTCTTTTGGCTCAGACACCTTAATTCTGACTATATCCCTCGCTATATGCTGAGTAATCTGCTGTGAAAAATGCCTCCGAAGAGGCCCCATTATGCACGCTCTCCTACCAGGCAGCGTTAAAATCCTGCCTAAATGGCCTGATGGCTGATTAAAATCCCAGAAGTTTTTAAATTATTATTTATGCTTCTCAGCCATTATCTAGTGATTGTTGAAGCACCTTGCCGGAAGCCTTCTTTGTGGTGAGTAATGAAATAATGCAAATTGATGGGAGCTGGTGCCGATTTTTAAAGGAAAACAGGCTTCATTGGATGACAGGATCAATGTTGTCTGTGGGAGCTGTTGGAAAGGTTTGTCAACGGGTACGTCAGGCACCCCTTCATGACAATCCCCACAGGAGGGTGTAGGAGACCAAAAACCTTCCTGACCTCTCTGGCTGGGAGACTTGGGCAGTGTTTTTGTAACTATGGAAACAGAGAGGGGAAGGAAGACCCTTGGAGAGTGAAGACATGGAGGAATCCCGGAAATATGTAAAGCTTTGGCTTTACATGGCTGCACGTGCACTGAGTTATGGATCATCATATCACACAGATTATGCATTTTGCCACCATCCCAAGATCACAGCAAGGGGTCACTGCAGCTTTTTTAGACCTCTGACATATTCTTTGGCTGGGGCCACAGAAGGACAGGATGAAGTTCATGTTCAGTTTAAGTTTTTTTAGGTAATTTAGGATTTAGCAGCTTTTCAGCAGAATATACAAGAACCTATCAATCCTAGATTTACCATTTTGACCATGATTTTGGCTAGCTATGGTTTAAGTCGCTGTTGCCTGCATGTTGTTCCAGTTTCCAGTATTTAAAATGAACCAAGAGACAAAGTCAAGCTTGAAGACTACCAGCTTCATGGAGCAACCATCTGATTAAAAAAAAGAGAACAACTATCAAGAGAAAAAATTGACAAAGACCCCGACCTTCTAATGTTGTTTTAATTAAGACTGATATTAGAATCAGGGTATTCAGTGGCAGTGAAGATTCATTTTTCGGCATATTTCTATTACCTCCATGACTTTGAAGTAACCCCTGAACATTAATGAAAATACAGAGAGTAAAAAGTAGCGCTTTCACTGTCTCAGTTTCTCTTGGAATTGAAGGTGTGTACTGAAACATTAAGGTTTTATTGGTTTCCTTCTTTGTTTGCTTTTCATTGGGCATTGTTCCTGTAAGAAAGCTCTGATTTAAAGTTGCTGCATTGCAGTATGATGTGCTCAGTCGTGAGACTCAAATCCCAAATGACAGGCCAACTGAGATTCCTCCCAGCTAGGGCTCATCTAAACTAACTCTGGCAAAGGGCACCTTTTTATTTTGGAGACAGATCTGGAACTGAAATGTTAGAAAAATACTTTGATTTGGATATTTCAGTATTCTCAGTGTTTAAAGCTGTAGTTTAGCCCCACTCCAATGGGGTTTTTCAGTGTTATTGTGTGCAAAACATTCAATGTGAGCTCCTGAGAGCTCGTTGTGGTACATAAAATTGAGCTGAGTCTGAGTCTAGCTGCCTTAGTCCATTCAGACCTGCTTCAGACCCTTCTAAAGACAGGAACCCTGCCTTTACTTGGCATCCACATGCAAACTGCAAAGCATCTGCATTCCCACAGTGAGGTACCCAGGTTTGTTGGAAGTCACATCCTTCAGAAATTTAAGCATTTCTCATTTCTCATTTCTAATTTCTAATTTCTAATTTCTAAGCTCTGGAGACCCAGCACAGCACTTAAAGAGTACCTAATATGTGCAAATGCAATTTTGCCCAGCCCAAAGAAACGTAGTTGTCACCACTGCCAACTTTTGCATTGCTCTTAATTAATTGTTTGACTTTGCTTGTTTGCAAGAGAGGAATCAGCAGCTCCAGAGACTTGTATTAAAGAGTGCAAGGGTGTCATAAATGTCCACGGAGTCCCAGAACAGATTGCTGAATGTCTTCATATTAGGAGGCACATGATGATGACATTCCAGCCATCAATACACATCATATTTGTACAGAAATAAGTGAAAAGTGAAGAATCACCAACAGCTGTAGCCCTTCCACTTTTTTAAAAGTGCAAATACAATCACTCCTTGTGAATTTCCATACCAGAACTAATGTCCCTGTCCAGAAGCTTGGGAGATGATCTGTGGATACATATTAGACAGAGGAGTTAGAACTCACAGCTACCACCTCCCCAAACAGAGCCCTAACTGCACCAAACAGAATGTTTTGGGCTCCTCACATAGCCAGATATACAAGAGCCATGGGGCCACATGACCAGTGAAAGGCAGCCTAACCAATGTTGAAGAATGTGTCAATTACGGACTTTATGCACAAGCTCATTTTTGTGGTTGGACTCTGGCAGGGAGAAGGAGCTGTGATGGGAGGAACCCTCTGAGGACCCCTCTCTGTCTGTCCTGTCCATTGAGCCCACACACATCCAGAGCCAGGAAAGGACCTCATTCCCTGAGGCCATGATTCCACTTCTGGTCCCTGACTGACGAGGACAACGATGGGGAATGAAGACAATGCTGGTATTGTTGATGTGCATGTGGCTCCACCAGGCTGCTCAGGGACTCTGGGTGATTTCTGTGGGATGTGATGTACATTACACAGTTCGGCGTTCCCGATCTCCCTCGAATATACAACACCACTGGAGCCCTTCCCTGTTTGCAGGGGACTTTGATTTGCTCTCTGGCCACACGAGTCACCTCTTCCTCGCTGTACCCATAGTGCTTTATCGTGTGAAGAAAGTGCTCCATCCAAACAGTGTGAATTAAAGGTAAAGCAGGTCTAGAGAATTCCTTCTTTGTAATAAGTTATCCATTAAATACCACTTGAGCTTTTCTTGTTTTAAAGCATATGTCAACATAATCTCAAATACTTTTTATAAAGTACTAGTAGTAAGTCATTAAAAATGACAAAAATGTCTTTAATCTATAAAAAATATTTTAATCAACTGAGATATCTTTTTCAACATAACAAAATAAACACAACCCAGACTAGGCTATCTAATCTTCAGCTCACAGTGGGATGACTTTACAACAGAATGTCAGAATCACCAGCTAAATTCATTGGGTGCTTACTGCTCTCAGGAGCTTTCAGGTATGTTCTCCTCACTACTGTGGAATATCCTAATTCTTTTTAAATATTTACAGATGTCGAATGTTTATGTTTGCATTTCCTCAGGGGTAAATCCTTGCACTTTCTGAAAGGTGCCACGATTGTGAAATAGGAAATAACTTTTTGGTAGCCATTGATCAAAGGTAAGATAATAATTCAATAACATTGATGAGCAGCCATTCAGAATTTTCATCCACTTCATTTGATTAAAACGACCAGAAATCTTGGAAAAGGCAGAGGAGTTCGGAGAACAGGGGAGAAGCTGGTAATTATATGAAATGGAATATAGTTTGAGATAACCATATATAGCATAAACATATAGCATTAATAATTTAAATGTAATATTTATCCATGTAGCATGCTGCATACTTGAGAAGCTATGTAGAAAGGTGACCTTCTGTTTTTAAATTATTCTAATTGAAGCTGATCTCTATTTTATATGGTGTGGCCATAATAAAGAGCAAGATGCAGCATAAAAGTTTATGATAATTATGCACACGGTTCACAATGCGTGCTTGATCTCCATTCATATTTCATATTTTATTATATGACAATTATCAAATACTTCTTTTCTGTGATCTTTATTTCCTTTCATGCTGCTTCTAATTGAACAGAAGATATCTCCACAGAGGGATTTCTACCATTTAGTCATATAAATAGAGAGGGAAATCTCTCCATGGTATTTCCCCGAGTAAATATTTGCTGAGATTTAATAATCACATTGTCTAACAATGGACAAATTTAACACTCAGACCAGTTTTGTAAAGTAAATTTCATAGATTTATCTCTTCTCCACAAATTTAAGCTGTTTTGTGTTTTTAATGGAGTCTCTAATAGATATCTGCCTGTCATGACCGAATGCACAATTTGATATTTACACTTGTTTCTTTGCAGGAAAGCAATGGAAGACTCAGAGAAGCTGTTCTCTCGAACTGAGGGACTTCTCTCTTCATGCTCAAAGATACCCAGGTGATACGATTTTGTGGCTTTGGTCCGTGTGATGGTTGATATCTCTGTCTCAGAGTGTTGGGAAATTAGCTTTTCTCTAACCTAGGCTGTTTTTTCTACTGAAGACCAAGAGGACCTGTAGATGTGACACCTGCCAAGGTACAATCTCCACAGAGAATGACACCCTGGCTTTCACTCCCTGAGAATCTGCAGTCACAAAGAACAAATATCTTTCTTTGCTAGCGAGTGTGTGACAAGAAATTAATTCTATTTGCTGACAGTTGCTGGTGCTGTATCCTAATTTCTCCATTAAAATGGTAAGTACATTGTGTTGTATGTGCATTCTTCACACATTTACACAAACACAGACAGATTTCCCTCTCAGGACAGGCAGTACAGAATCCTTTTTACGCCATTACTGCAATAAAGGGAGCTGTAGTAAAGGTGAAGGAAAGGTGAATCACAGCTAGAAAGAACACTCTTACTGCTTATTTTCTCACACACTAAGCATGCAAGGGTAGACATAAGTCACTCAGTATTTGTTTTATTTCTGAATTATTTCTCCATAATTTTTTGTCTCTGTTTTCTTCAGCAAAGGGTTACCAATAGTTAAAAATTCTTGTGATATTTTTGCTAAACTTGCTTATTTGTGTATGACTTTTTAGCCATGTCTGTTCTTGGAAAGTAGCCTGCCTCCTCTGCAAAACAGTATTCCAATAATGCTTGTGTTTCTCACCTCTGGGCTGGAGACACTATGAAAAGTATCTCCCTTTTTAACAAATCTTTCAAAACTACTCAGCCCCTTAATTTCATTATAAATTGGACTTGTACAAATCCTTACAAGTATGGTTGCCCTTTGACAGTTCTTCCTGCTTTAGTCTTAGAACAGCAATGGGAACAGAACTCTTGATCACAGCAGGAATGTGTTTATGATCATGCATTGCTCAAGTCTGTTTTTATTTCTCGTTTTATGTAAAATGCTGCAGTAATCCCTTTAGAATTCCCCTCAGCTTAAATCTCAGAGACCGTTCAAGACTGCCTCTTAATGTCTCAAGAGCACTTCAGCTCACATAAGCCTCATATTCAACAGGTAAAGCCCACTTTGTTCTATAGAGATGGCTGAAGTAATGTAAAATTAAAGATTTAATCTTCTGTGGTAACTCAGACTGTCCTCAGTGCAGCACAAAGACACTAAAAGTCTGTTAACTTTTAAGTAAGTAGAAAATTCTTTGATTGACAGTGGTCTGCTGTATTGATCCCAAAAACTATGCCACAAAAAATTTTATTACAATTGGGCGAGAAGACTTATTGCACACTTTGGGAACGCAAGAGGATTCATTTCACTATTAACAGGTTTTCTCCATTCTAAATTTTAATTGACAGGATTTAAAGGCAATTGAAGTCGAGACCAAACATTTTGGACAAATTAAGGAAGGATTTTTTTTGGGTTTTTGTTGTTTTGGGGGTTTTTAAAACTAAATTTAGACGGAAGCAGTCAAAGGAATGACTGGGCACTTGAGAGTTCAAATAACTGGTAATTATATGAAATGGAATATAGTCTGCACACTTTTATTCTCATTAGGAACTTCACACAGGAGCTTAACTGGTCCATACTTTAATGTGTTTTCTCCCAGCTAGCGGACAGATGCTTGCACAATGGACTCCACCAATTAATGCAGCCCAGGCTGACATTCAAAGTGGGTTAATATGGACACAGCCAAACTTAGCACATATTTCCTGAGCCACAGATCAGTCAGGTGCTTCCAAACCCCCTAGTCGTACCCTCAGCAAACCAAAAGAAGCTGTGTTAAAGTTGTCTGGGCTGGAATCCCTCAAGTCTACTAATGAGTTTGCCAAGAAGAATAAATGCAGCCCACAGATGACTCCAGACGCAAAGCAGACAGGCATTTTGGTTGATGCTTTGGAAATAATTCTGATATTTCAGTGGTACTTTTCTACCTTGAACTGAGACCAGAAGTTGAAATGTTAATTTCTTTGTGTACTTAAATGTTCTGGAAAATTGCAGTTGGCCAGGCACCTAAATGAAACATTTTGTTTCAGAATAATTAGTACTAATCTCTTTCAAATGCCATGGCTCCAAATCCTCATCAGAGATGAGGAGGACCAGGTAGGTCCCAAACACAGGGTGACTGAAGAGTTCTTTAGCCTCTATTGACTTGACTTTACATCAGAACTCTATTGATGACAGGGGAAGCTTAGACAAATTCCTCATGTGAACACAGAGAAACCCATATTTATGCATCATAATATATGACCTGAATCTTACCCAACATGATTAAACTGCTGTATCTCTCTAATTTGCTCATGAAGACCACAGACTTTGCAGTCTGTGTGATTCCTTCTAAAATGTAGCACTGGCACACTCCTGACTTGATATTCCTGCAGTATTTTTAAATTGTATCTCTTTGGGGCAAAGTTCTGAGATTTTTAAAATAGGTATAAAACATTACAAAGAAGTGAGACCTATGGATCATCCTTTTTTGCATCTGTTTTGATAGCTCTCCATCTAGAAGAATTCAGTATTTTCCCTTCTATGCCTTCTTTCATTTGCATTCTCTTGCTCTTGCATCATGTAATGCATTCAAAATGCCTGATTCAATGTAAGATGGGAAATTACTGGCAATATTCAGAGACTGTTTTCAGTGAGCAGTTGGGTGGCCATAGGAAGCATTCCCACCCAAAAGGTGACTGGGTGCAATGCAGTGGGTCTCATTCTCCTCTTCACTGTTCCATTTTCAGTAAAGCATGATCTTGTCATTGAGACCAAGACCCTAAGAACGTCCCTCTCTTGTTTGTTTTGGAAGAAGATCCCAAATCTGCAGCCAGTGGACACGTTTTGGAAGAAGATCCCAAATCTGCAGCCAGTGGACACCTTGAGCATGAAGAGCAGAGAGAAATGGTTGCTTTAGCTTCTCCTTCTTGCCTGAAATTCCCGTGCAGCCTGGCAGTAAGGCAAAAAGATTTTGGGGATGCTGTCATTAAAAACTGCTCTGGGCATAGATGAATCCTGACTATGGACCTTGCATAACAAGGCTGTGCTTTACACTGTAAGTAGAAGAAAAGTTAGACTATGTTTATTTCCTTTTTTCTTTCAGAATCCAAAGGTATTTATTTTCAAATTTCAAACACCCTCAAGTAAAGAAAAAATATCTATTTGGGTAAGTTTATCTTTTGCCCAATCCCTTAACACCCCAAAGTAAAAACCTCAAAATCTCACCTAGGTTTGCCCAGCACCATCCAGAATCAGGCACTCAGCTGCCTCAGAGCTGCAGTTTTAAATGGCTTGCTGAAAGTGTGCAGCCTCATAGGCAATATCATTTCGTAAATGTAGGCTCTGTGAGGAGTGCCAGGATAAAGATGGGGCTATAATTACTTAAAGAAAAGGCAGAGGTTGCTGCTCCAGCATTCATCTCCCTACCTTGCAGCTTTACCCCTTTGCCCATCATCATAGCAGCTGAGTGCTTGCTCTGTGAATGATCAGAACTGTCTGGGAAGGCTGTAAAGAAAAGGGAACACATCTGCAAAATATCTCTAAGCCCAGCTGTCATCTCACTGCTCTGTCGTGGGGTTCTTTAGTCTCAAGTAAATAGTTCAGAAACATCTTTCTGAACATACTGCAATAACACTGGCAATGTTACCCTACTTAAGTCCAGCTAGTGAGAAATACTGGGTCTGAGGTTCCCATTAGCTCATTTTGCTTTAACATAGGGTCTCAGATAAATTTTTGTAACTTTTCAGGCTCTCAGTTTCTTATCCTCAAAGTGAGAGCAATGCTGTAGCTCATCTAGAATCTAATACAAAAGCCAGGAAAAGCTCTGGGGCCAGGAACCAAACCTGAGGTCTCTCTCTGCAGTTCCCAATCACTGCATTAGAATTGCGATGTCCAGCTTCTCTCTTATCTCTCCCCCTCCAACATACACAGACTTGAATTTTGTATTTTCTTCTCTAGGTCAAAAGAGGAGGGGCAGAGAGTGCCCCAGGATAACCAGCTGGTGTGTACAAAGCCAGTGCTCTCTTTGGGATCACATGAGTTTGATCCCCTTTGGCTGAGGGAGACTGGACCTGCCCGAGCTCTGCCTCTGCTCAGAGACAGCCAGGACTGCATCTTGGGGAGTCTTTGCTTCACTTTGCTACAAATACCCAGTTTCTAGTGAACCTTTATACACTGATGATGTCATGAATACCTGCAGCACAAATTCAGTTTAGATGCCTGGGTCTTTTTTCACTGTGGTCCATGAAATCTGCATTTAAGTGCAGAAGTGCTTGTTTGGCTGTTACTGCTTTTGACATTCTCACCTCATGCAAATCAGTGTGTGCTCTGCCACTGACTTCAATACAGCTGGAATTTTTCCTTAATGTCTTGGAGCTAATAGCCTGCTACTTGCTACCAGCTATGACTGGGCAATTTTTGATTTATCAGAGGAGATGAAACATTCTTGATGTACCAGCTAAAATTTTTAATCAATCCAATGCAAAAATCCTCTTTTTCCTAATAGAATATTCTGTTTCTCTCTGCTCCCTGGGAAATTCCATTATCTTCTGTCGTGTGTCAAAATATATCCACTGAGTATTGATATCAAGCAATTATGTGAGACAAAATCATTCGTGTATGGTAAGAAAGCAGAGGCAAATGACTGCATTCTGAACTGCCTCTCTTGGTAGCAATGTGGCAAAGGCTTCAAACCTCATATGGAAATGAGAAATGCATGTAAATTACTTTGTCTAAATGGATTTTCATTAGAAGTGAAACCCAAGCAGTTCAAAAATCACTAATGTTCACTGGCAAGAGCCAAATGGCTGAGTCAACATCACTTTTAGTCTTTAGTTCTTTTCTATAATGCTGAACCACTGAAATATTCTGATCAAACTTGGCATTGCATTGTGCCAGATTAGTTAAGTCATAGACTGACTCATCCTTGGGGTATGACAAGTGCTAAATGAGCTACTGATCCTTTGCATTGCTGGGTACAGCTCACTGTGGGACTGGGACACAGACAATAGGAGATATGAATAGTGGGTGACTCTGTCCTCCTGCTTAATTATTCTTATTTATTCCGCATAGGTTCTTTTCTTCACCCTACATGCTGATTATTTTAGCTGTGATGGAAAGGAGAGAAATCCAATACTCTTAACTAAAAAAACTGAAGGGTCACCAAGATTCCAAATGTCAGTTTGAGCAGGACTGAAAGTGTAGGCCTGAAATTCTTCATCTGTACAGCCTCTAGGACAAGAAGAAGGAGGTGTACCATAAGATCTAAGCAGGATTATGCACTGGAGAGATAAGGGCTGTGCTCTGCTGTGCATCCAAGAGCATCTCTGTGCTCAGAGCTGCCTAACAGAGCTGTGCCCCTCGGGTAGCCAGGCTGGGGGGGAGCTGCTCTTGTGAAGGCAGATTCCTCAGGAAGATATCCTGAGATACAAAAAATGGATGCTGACTGAAAGCCTAAACTTTCAGTGTTCAGCAAGGGCTTTTTAAGTGTAGGTATCTGAAGTCTGCTTGTGTGGAAGATATCCTGACGTGCATCCATTCAGGTGCAGAACAAAGAGGCAAGAGACATGGTGACAAGCCTCCCAGCAGCCTTTCTCACTGCCTCTTTTAGGGTGCAGAAGTCTTCTCTGTAATCCTTTGGCTACAACTCTGTGAAAGGACTTGGAGTTTTATGGCCTTATGTTCTGCATTTGCTTTCCTCTGAGGAGTTGCTTTGGATTCAATCAACGAGATATGCTAAATGGAAAGCTGTTCTAGGTTTGTCTCAAGGCAGTTTAGTTTGCATTATTGTCCACTGGGGATATTCTTATCATGCTATTTGTGTGCAGAGCTGTCATAACCAAGACGGACAGGCCTGCCCCATCCTTCTTTCCCTTGAGCTCCATGGCATCCAACACTTTTGAATCTCTACAGAACATACGGATGCACAGTTCACCTTTACAGTATTAATTGGATGACAGTGCACATAGATTAAAAAAAAAAAAAAAAAGGGTTTGAAAGCTAGCTTATCAGAGAGTGAAACTATTCTGCCTGAATNAAAAAAAAAAAGGCTTTGAAAGCTAGCTTGGTTTAGCTTTTTGTTCATTATCAGAGGGTGAAACTACTCTGCCTGAATCCACCCCAGTTATGCTCCTTGGGTGCTCTCCTGCATGAAGTGGGAGAGTTTTGCCATTTAAAAAAAATAAAACAGAAAAACATTTAACAAAAAGGGATGATCTGGAATACCTGCTCAGTTATGACTTGGAGGTCCCTGTCTCCAGGCCAAAGACAAAGCAACTGCTCGTAAGCAAAGCAGGAGGCTGCACTGAGCTAAAGTTGTCCACACTGTCCTACCACTATATACAGGTGGAAGAAAACAACTACAGCTGGAATGAGGCATGTGCAAGAGCTTCTCAGCTGATTAAAGCCTTTTTAGACAGATAATATCTACTGTTAGGGGCTCTCACAGCTTACACTGAAAGCTCAAGTACAAGTCCTCCTCCTGCTTTCTAAACTGTTATGTGGGACAGTTTTAGCTGCCCCTAAATTTGGTTTTCTGATAGAACCAAATATTTGAAATGCCTGAGACTGGTGATACACTGGTACAGGCTGCTCAGAGAAGCTGTCAATGCCCCTGTTCAAGGCCAGGTTGGATGGGGCTCTGAGCAGTCTGGTCTCGTGGAAGGTGTCCCTGCCCATGGCAGGAGGGTTGGAGCTGGATGGTCTCCAGGGTCTCTTCCAACACAAACCGTTCTATGATTCTGTGATTTGAGAAAGCTGGATCTTCTTACTGGGATGTCTGCATGACTGTGCTCCCTGGATCATGGGCTGAGCTCTGGTTTGCTGCTCCTGCCTAAGTTGCTCCAGATCTGGTTCACATTGCTGAGGGGAGCAGCCCCTGCGAGCTGCTCTCACCTGTAGTTTGGCTGAACACCTGCAGGTGTGATTGGGCTGCAGTTTCTGGGGGTCTCACTGAGGTAAACAAAAATAAACATTGAAACTTAGTAAATTAACTGTTACTTATGCAAAGTTCATTTGGTACAGCAAAAGTACCACAAAAGCTTATGGTATCTTTTTTTATACCCTGGAGATCATTCCAAACTGGGTTTGGTCCACAACAAGTTCTCCCAGAGTAACAGCACAAGGTCTGAAGTGTACTTGCAGGCTCTTGATGGAGGTTTGAATAGCACCTCCTGGTCAGCAATAGCAATACTTCACTGCCTCAACCTCTGCCAAATTAATTTCATAAATACATTAGTATTAAAATATTTGTAAGCTGGAAAAATTAGATCTGGAGAATGAGATATTGTCTTAGCCCAGGAAGGCATGCAAGCCTTTAATGAAGGCAGGTATGATATCAAACTAATAATCACTCCTTCAGAAACTGCTAAATGCTATGAAAAACTGCCCTGGTCTCTGGAGAGTTTAAGACAGACCCAAAGTAAGAAACAGCTATTGCTACTGGTGGCTTGTGAAGCCATGAAATACGTCTGACATTCACTTTGCAGGTCTGTGAGTCACACAGATACCACATCTTGCTTCAACCAGAAACAAGACCCACTTTACCCAATAAATTGACCAGGCAAGGCTGTTCATTTGACCTTAATTACTCAAGTGTTCACCCAATATTATGCAGACAGACAACATCAGTTGACACATTGGTCCTGCTAATAGTGATACTTAGCACTCCCTACCATTTTTCATCTTCAAAGCACTTTCCAAATTTTATTTAATTGATATCTTTGAAGATGCCAAACTGTTTGCTGATATTTCACTGATAGTTTCTGCTCCTTCCAGAGCAGAGGAAAAGATGCTATTTCCTAATTAGGTTTTAGTAAAGACACTACTGACTTCCCCTTCTTCTCATCTGGTTTTCAGTATCCTTCTATTTCCAGCAATCTGACCTCTCGCCAGTCAGCACCTGGGGAATTATTGCCTTACTTGCCTTTTAAATGGCAGATAACAAATTGTTGTCAAAGTAAAACCTCTCCATTTTTCTTTCAGACAAATTTAAATGTTACATGTTTAAGTCTCAGAACTTCAATCCTTTTAGTCAGTAACAAAGTAGGAGTCAATTAGTTCCAAAAAATTCCAAATAATTTTCTATCTTTTAAAAATGTTTCATAGGTATAGTTTTCTGACTTTCTTGTTACAGTCTCACAAACATTTATTAGATGCTTGAATTATAGGCCACTGTTCCAGCGGAAGCTTTGTCAGGTCGTTGAAATATGGAAGTGGTTCTGGACCTTTCATGTTTTCATGGAGCATCTAAAGCCACATACAGTATATTACATGTCATTAGCACTGCTGCATCTGTCACCCTCAGAGGGGAATTGGCTACTGGCAGAGTGCACTCCAAAGTCACAAACAAGCATTTCCACCAAGGTCATGAAGCTCGTAGCTTTTACACACTACAGTGTATTTAGGGAAAAAAGGTATCTGCCAAGGGTGACTATATCCTATAAAATTAAGCGTGAAAGGCAGATTTTCAGTAGGTGGGAGGACGGTGCATTGCTCAGACAGTTTTACAAAGTAGACAGAGAGCAGGTTGTTAGGATACTGCTTCAATACCCTCTGGGCCACTCAAAAATTGTGCCTTACACTACATTACAAGACTCTCACTTGTTGAATTTTAAATGACCCAGACATTAAGGAAGATTAATTTCCTTCTAGTCCTTTTCTTTTCATTTTGTTCCAACCTCTCAACTATTTCTTCTAATTTTGCTCTAGCTATAATCACCCTTCAAATACGTATCTGTCAGACGCAGTACTGTCCATCATTTGTCACAGCTTAAATACAGACACACACACTCACACTGCACACTCATGTGTGTGTCTGGCTGTAGCTCTTTCATCTGCAGTTCAGCAAAGAATCGAGCCTGCTTGCATTCTGTTCAACAAAGCACTAAAACATAAAAGTGAGGATCAGGCTGAAGTGAAGCACATTGCAATTAGAAATGCATTGTTTAATTAAAGGTTGAGATGAATGGTACTTGTTGATACCTTATAAACTATAGGAAGAAACCTCCTTCCACTAACTTTCTCTTATGAAAAAATACCTATTTCAGTGGGTACTTCTGCCAGCAGAAAATCCATCTGCCTAAAGGATGCTAAAATCTGCCTAAATAGGATGCTAAAAACAGTAACAATGAGAAACACCCAGAGCAGAAATACTTGCTAAAGATGTGATCAGCAGCCAGCGTGCCCCTCAGGGACTCACTGTTTACTCCTCTGGAAGTTTAGGGTGGGTTTTTCCAAAAGAAGAAAATCTTAATAAAAATACACCCACCCTATAGAAAAAAAAAATAAAGGAAAAAAAAAAAGAAAAAAAGAAGAAAAAAAGTAATTTGGAGTAGAAGAAAATAGGGAAGAGAGATCTCAGGGAGAAACAATTTTAAACCAGTCTACTGCTTCCCTCACCACAAGCCATTCACTGAACAAAAGGCCTCTGAGGAGCTGTGGACTAAGAGAGCTCATAGAGGAGGTACAGGAGATAATTTGTTTAAAAGAAAGAGCTGCAAAGCAAAGGTCACTTCAAAGACTGCCCAGAAATGTGGAATGCTGGCCTGCTCCTCCCTTTCACACTGCAGTGTTGCCATGATAGCATGCTCTATCCTACTTGTGAAATTGTTTCTAACCACAGAATATTTTGGTACCATTTTCCCTGTTCTCCTCATGGTTTTCAGGATCAAACTGTTCTCAAAGCTCCACGGCTGAAAGATGATATATTTAGTAGCAAAATGAACTATAAAGGTTTGTTTGTTTGTTTGTTTGTTTTTGACAGCTGTATTTATAGTTCTTCGCAGATTGCTCAGCTGGGGTTCAAAGCTTTTTTTTAAATTGTGCTTATTCTTCTGGAAGTGACCCAGTACATCCTGCACTGGTTGAAACTGGATGACAAAATTAAAGTGAAAGAAGAGCTTTGCTGTCCTGTAGCAGCCAATTATGAAGCAAGAACATACGCTGTGAAAGAAAAAAGCTTTGTTGAAAAATTAAGAAACCAAAGCCATGTTGCCCTTCATGATTCTGAGGTATTTTGGTTCATTGTCATTGGTTTGGACACCTCTTCAAAGCTCATTTTTTGGTTTCTGGGCCATTCATAGTATTTTAGTTCACATTTGTCATAGCAGAATGCATCTCAAGGTGGGTCTGCCTTTGATCCTGCAACTGAGATGAATAAAAATGTTTTGCATGAAAGCAAGGCATTTTCCCAAGGATGTCTTTAATAGTTTTTTTTCTGACCATTATTTTCCAAGAATTCAAGTTGACAAATGTATCGCAGCCATTGGAAACTCACAATTTTAAGTAAAAATTACACTGAACGAGGATTGAATCCTAGTAGTATGTGCAAAGCCATTCTGTTTTTTAAAATCCTGCTTCTGCTAAATGAAGAAGTCTGAAGAAGATGCTATAGACTTTTACTTCTCTAGGACTACAGCAAGTCAGGCCTTCATTGGCCATGCTCTACAGCGTTGGCCTTTGGTAGCACTATAAAAACACAAAGGAAAAGGAAAAGAACTCTTTGCCAGTCTGTTGCTTACCAATTCTGCAGACTTATTTTTCTCCAGGTATATGTATTGTGACATTTTCAAAATGAAATCAGCATCTAATCCATCCATGAGTAATCTAACTTGTAGGAAACAGAGAACAAAAAGAGTGCTTTTAGATAAATCCTAATTAATTGTACATGCAAATGTCTTGGATGGATGTGGTCATGCAATTCAATTACATGACTAATTATGTTGGAATTATAATGCCATATTTAAGTAGATAAACATATATAAAAGTGCCTGCCCAGGAGACTGGAGACTGGGAATAGGATCATTTATTGGCTCTTTAGTGCCACCTGTTGAAAACTGAAAACTCATGCAAATGAATCTGTGCGCCAATTAGTCGTCCATTTAGAAGGGGAATGGCCACTTGCTTGGCTGGTGTGAAAGTCAAAACCTTCAGAAATTTAACAGCTGGGGTGAAAGTACCTGAAACACGGTGGTCACCCTATGAAGGAAAGTGTAACATACCCTTGGGGATGCTGGGAGCAGGAGCCAAGCTCCTGGAACAAGTGGCAGGTTCATATCGTCGCATCTGTCCAAAAACTGGGCTGGTTTCCCTTCTCGCCAGAAAGCCATCGCAGCACATTCCCCAAAATAGGCATCCTGATTACAGAAGCCTCTTCTTCCATGAGTAGTTCCATAGTAGTGCTTCTCTGCTAATTAAGAGCAAGATTACTACTGCCTTAGTCATGCAGAGCTGTGCTGGAAGCAGACTGAGCCCTCGGAGCATCGCGTGCAGTGCCGCGCCGCGCGAGGAGGGCAGCGTACCTGCTGTGCCTGTGGGGAGCACGCAGCAGTGAAACCAGCGTGAAAACCTCTGCCAGTGCATGGTGCTCAGCTCTGGCAGCTCAGTGGCCAAGCTCTGACATCACCTCTGAGGTCAAAAGAGCAGATCAGAGTAAAAAGTCTCCTAGAAGTTCAGTTTTCAGAAATATTATTTCTTGCGTGCTTTACTATTTTACTTTAAAAAGAGCATCCATTTTAGACTATATTTTGCCTTTGGATTTATTTTATGATCAAGTTTGAGCAAAAATGTAAAATATGGTCAGATCTGGGGCCTGGGCTGTGTCCTTCATCTAATGTCACATGGCTTGCCAAAGACGAAATAATGTAACATTTCTTATTAAAGAAATCAAATCTATTTCTTGCACAAAACCACTCATTTCACCCCTTACCTGCAATTTGAAAAGCTACTCTGCTAATTCAAAAACAACAAGAGGCTTGATGACAGTAAGCAAGGTAAAGGTAAGTGACGTGGCTGCTTCGCAAACATCCCTTGTGGTGTCATGGATTAGCCAAATGGCACTTCAGGTGAGAAAGGACCACCATGGTGGAGCAGGACAAACCATAACAGAGATTTTAGTGAGTATTCAGGCATACAGGATGGTGCAGGGAAGGTAGGACACTTTGTTCTGTGCTCCTCAGTCTCTCTCCAGCTCTGAAGGAATTTCCATCATGAAAAGATAGTGAGAGTTTAAGGCCAGTGTTTCCATTTCACTGTGGACTTCAAGTAGTTTTAAGGTGATTAAACAAAATCACCATCTCAGTCTCTTTGCCTCCAGCTCTGCTGTGCCTTAAAACATAATGGTTCATGCACATCATTATCTGGATGTTGAAGGAACAGAACCTGCTATCAGAGCTGGCCACAGAAAAGTGATCCCCTATTTTCAGAGAGCATATTTTTCAAAATCTGGTGCAATATGGAAAAAAGCCTCCCCAGATATTAAAAGCCATCAAAGAGAAGCTGGTGAGCACTGGCCAAAGCTGCACACCCACCTGCCTGTGCTAGAACCTGCATTCTTTCCCCTGGGACACCCCTGGGGTGAGCTGACATGACTGGGCAGCTGAAGGACAACACTTAAACTCTGCCAGTGACAGGTTAAAGTGGGACCTTCTCCATGGACTGTCTGCATTTCTCCACCTTATCCCATTCCCACCCATGTTTGCTGCATTTCTTTGAATCAGCCTGCCCCAGAGCTTTGAGCTCAACACATGATTAAATCAAAGTATTACAATTGTCTACAGCATTTTTTAACCTTTCTGCCTGACTTTCACTACCACTGACAGATTCAGCTGCCCAGATGTTTGTCCAGGTGTCACTTTCACAGAATTGCCAAAATAAGGGGTGTGTCCACCCATTTGGCTGGGCTTTCTAACATTTCTATGTAGGTATTTGAAAGGATAATAAGATACAGAAATCATCCCACCCAAATGAAAGCAAACCTTTGTCTGAAACATCAACTTTAAGATGATGAGCAACCTTAAGCACAATATTTTTGGCACAAAATACTTCCTGTTTCAATTTTAATCCTTTTTAAACATTACTCCATTCCAGTTAAACACCTGTTTTAGCCCTACAGAAGCTGATTCTGTAGAATTATATTCAATACCTATTATTCTTCCAAGTGGGAAAGAATTTCATAGAGAATAGTAGAATAGCTATTATGACAGTAGCACTTTATTATGGAGTAGCTCTTGGAGGAAAAAAAGGTAAGTCAGTGGCTTTGACAGATAATTATGGACTCCTATTACACAGCAGAATATCATTAAAAGTTACAATATGTAAAATGTCTTTCACATTTCAAATAATGTTATCTACGTTTTCCTCAGTTAAATGACTTACCAATTTAATGAAACAAAGTTCTTTTAAATGTGGAATAGTCACTCTTTGATTTTCTAGGAACATTTACTTTAAAAATATTGTATATATTGTTTTCATGCGTATTTGATGCTTGAGGAGAAGTGTTTGGAAATGATTCCACACTATCTCGTTGACCTTTGTGATGTAAAATGAGAAAAGATTTCGCAGTAAATGCTCAACAATCCTAATATTCTACCTCTGTACCAATATGGGTTGAAAATACTCATAATTTCTGGACTAAGCACAAATATACAACACACATAAAGAGGTGCTTTATGCTTACTTGTAGTGTATTTACATTCTGCCATCAGCCTTTACTCATCTAAGCACGCTGAAGTGAGCAGCTTTAGCCACTTAGAAAAGGCCTGATTTGCAGAAATTGAGGGACCACCCCCTTCAATCTACTACTCCTTTTTATAGCATTCTACTTTTAAGGAGTTTCAAATTGGATACCCAAAATCAATACTTACTTTTGAAATTGTAGGTCTTCAGCTTAGCTTCAAAGAGTCAAAGAACAGGGATCAGCTGTCTGTTTTGTGCTGTCTCAATTTCTGGGCTCCCAGAGAAGAAAATCTCAAGTTGCTTTTGTAGCCTCATAAAATGCAGACATTTACCTGTGCTGAAATGAATCCCCTTGCGTCATATGTCCCATCTATTTACTCCGTGCAAATTTCTCTTGAAGAAACATAAAATAACCCATTTCAGATCTTCATCCCTATCTTCAGGGCACTATCAGCTTTCACTGCATTGAGGAGGATTTTACCAATACACCCAGAATACAGAGGGTTGCGTCAAAAGAGACGAGATGACATCTCAGTATTGCATTTGGCATTTGAGTTCATGTTAGCTTGGGGTTTGTCACCTGGTGAAGAGTTGGGAACAGAAGAATGACAACAGCAAGAGGGTAAAGCAAAGTCTCATGCCAAAAATTCAGGAGCTCTGCCAGTCTCAGACATAACTTGTTCCACCAAAGAACTAAATCAGAAGAACCATCACCTGTCTCTCTTTTCTCCAAACACAGCAGTTATTAAAAGGGCTCACTCTGGGCTTGTCTCTGCTGCAGCAGCCCAGTAGGAGTGGCTGTCAGCTCTAGCAAATGGCAGGAGTATCTCCTGCAAGGCTTTGAAGGAGAGACAAAGAGCTGGAGAGCAGTAGGTGAATAGCACTTTGTAGCACCAATTCCTCATCATTTTCTCATTTCCTACCTTTCTACTTTTCCATTCCTTAAGGACATATCCAGGAAATAGCAACTTGAAAGGTCACTTTGGACACCATCTAAGAAGGGTTTTTTATTGCATGCTCAGGATGCTGTGATCCCTGCCTGCAATTCAACATGCTCCATGACTGCAATCTAGTCCACTTCACAACAGTGGGGTTTCATTGCTTCCAGTCAAAGAAAAAGTCATTATTGAATTGCATCTTCATATACTATGCACTAAAGGTGCCTCACATGTTAATGGAGTGAAAAGCTTGGGAAAAAGATGGAGCTGCTTAATAACAGGAGTTCAGAATAAGCAGGTGAATTTATTCATATTTCGTTTTGCAGGTAGTACATTTACCCAATGCTAACTTGGACCACATCTACAAATGATGGTGATAAAAAAAACACTCCTATGTTTCAGTTGATACACATCAGAGAACTCCACTACCAAACCAAAAACCACACTCAAACACGTTCCTGGGAGAAAAGTAGGCTAAAGATATTGTCTCCAGACAGGGCCTGTTCATGTGGCTGGTGAAGATTGTTATCTTAGATTCAAAACTAGTAAGAATAACCTTTCCAGCTGCCTGAAAGAATATAAGTGTTCTTAAAAATATAGTAGCTATTGCCTATACGCAGCTGTTATTTTCAAAGAAGTTATTGATCTGAGGTAGATAATTTTTTCAGTTTGTTTTTTTTTCCTAGTGAAACAAGTAACTTTATTAGAACAACGAAGCATAATGGCCAAGGAATAGCTTTATGTCAGAGTCATAACTATAATTGCAGTTGGAATTGCAAGGAATGTTCACCTGCAACTGTGTTTTCAAAATTATCCTTTTTTGAATGTAGAGCACAATGGAACTATGCCAAATAAAGACTGTAAGTCTCTTATTTACCACTGGGATCCACTTTCCCACCACAGAATTTTCTTCCCAATTAGCTCTTCTGTTAAATTCCCTTCTACCAAACCCTCTTCATTGTACATGATAGAAAGTGATTGAAGTCTTTGTGGTGTGTCTCCAGTCCTGTGACAAGCTGCTGGGACAGCCCGGATAGAGAAAATCATATTTAAAGTACCTGGTGTATGACTCTATCTCCTGAAGCAGGCAATCCACTGACCTACGTGAACAACAGCAAATTACTAGGATTTCAACAACAACTTGCTTCAAGTGTTTGCTCTAGATCATATTACTGACCCTACATTCATTAAAATAAGCAGCTGTTTGTGTTAGTACATAGGTTTTAGGATTCACATACAAAGGAGCTTCCCTTCTAAACAAGAGGAACTGGATTCCTGATGACAACCAACCCAGGTGAGGAGCACTGCAGGGATGCTGACCCGAGATGGGCAGCAGCAGCAGCACAAACCTGGTCCTGTGTTCACAGGACTTTTACAGCATCAGGGCTCTTTGGGCTGTTAGCTGGGTTAGGTGCAACCATGATTCTGTGGTTGCCTTCACCATGAACCAGTGAAGATTTAGGATAATATCTTTCTCCTCCCCTGCCTGTTCTCTGCTTACACCTTTTTCTTACTACGTTTGTTTGCAAGGGAGCTGGCTGAGACCTTCTACTCAGTGTGGGGGTTCATTCCAGGCTCCTTGATGATAAAGCTTTCACTCCCAGGATGTTGCTTGGGCAGGGCCTTTGCCAAACACTCTGCAACTACAGAACTAGAAAAGGTCTGTAACAGTGTTTTACTGAGGCCACAAAAAAAAAATCAGAGGCAGAGAGGAGAACACGGGTCCTCAGAGATGTGCCTTTATGGATTTTGATTTCGCTGTGCATGTTTACCTGGCTGCTTACAGAGTTGCAAGATGAAGAGCTTGGATTGCTTTGGTCAAAATTCAGTTTGGAAGTGTCCACCACAAAACATTCCCTCACAAATTAATTAGATCCTCAAAATTGGGTTGATTTTATACAGAACCACTGGACCATTATCATGGGCCATACACATGAAGTCCCTCTTGGCAAAAGGTACTTTCTCATTATTCCTTCTGGGTCTTATTTTAGGCTCATCAATAGGACATTAAAACTTCAGGGGAAGAGGACAGCAGCTTGTCCCTGCAGCAGTAGCTGATTTGCCCAGAAACATGAGCATATTTGCCTCAAAAGAGTTAATGGCATGACTTGCTGCAGCTTTTTCACAGAAAACTAATCTTGCAAACTTGACGTGTTGTTTTATCTGCAGAGTGGGTGGAGCAGAGAGCACAGCTGAAACGTGAACTCTGACAAAGGCAGACAAGAAAGCCCTCGCAGCCGCTCTCTGTTTGGTGCAAGGTTTTGGTTCATTAGCCTTGAAATGTTTCATTAACAGAATGCTTTTGGTATGCTATAAACAAACTGTGAGGGCCCTAGCATGCAACAGCACTCTGTCAAAAATGAACATGGTTTATCCCCTTTTGTAAAATATTTAGAGAGCCAACGACAAAGTTAGTTAAGCAATGGTCATATCTGTGTGATCCAAACAAAAAGGTAACAACACGGTAACAAGCACCAAAAAGTAAATTTCTTCACTTATAGTTCTCACAGTGCTACAGTTTTATTTCTGACTCAGAAGTGCGGCTCTCTCTACCTTTTGTATCCTTTTTCCAAATGTTTTTAAAAAACTAAAAATAGTTAAATACATACTGGTTCATTTAAGCGGTTCTTAGAATTATCTAAGGCTAAAACTTCTTTATTCATTTGACCTGAATTAGTTCTTGCCCATCCCTGGTCTTGTATGTAAAGGTCAAATATTGCAGTTTGCATTCTGGCAAAGCTTTCAGTGAAGGCAGACATATTTTTTTGCAGTACATAAACACAACCTCCAGCAAACCAGCAAAAGACAGGTGGAATTTTGCCAGAAACAAACCCCCACTTTGTAAGGACAGATTATTTTGGACCAAATAAACAGAAAGAAAAAAATATAAACAAATAAACTAACTAATAAACAAAAACCCCTGATCTGAATCATAGCTCAGATTTTAAATTCAATCTTCCCTGAGATTAGAGAAAATTTTGCTCCTTATTCCAGGCCTTATGATACTTGCTCACATATTTTGACAACAAATTGTCATGGCTCAGAGCAATGAAAAAGCCAAAAATGCTCTAATACAATGAAGCCCAGTGTTCTCCTTGAAGTACTTGAGCCCATGAAAATAGGCAATTTTTCTGAGTCTCTTTAGATGCATACAGCAATTAAGTTAATAAAAAGTTACCATGCAAACAAGATCTTCTAAAAGAAATTTCATAATATTTTGGAAATGTGTCCCTCTGTATTGTGAATCTTTTTTAATGGTTTGAGTGAAATGACAGATCCTAAACAGAGAATCCTGTGTATTAGCCTTAAGATATGTTGAAGCAGAGGGCATAAATCCAAGGAATTCCTAAATTACTTTGGGTGACTCAGCTGGGACTAGATCCTTTGCAGGATTTAAGTTTTTAGCTCCTTTTTCTATGCAAAAGCATGAAAGAGCACCAGCAGTGCTGGGGCAGCTAAGGAAGGTCTAGCATAGGTTGAGAGTAGCTGCTGAATTCATGTTTATTTTTCTAGGACACAAATCTCCCAGCCCAGGTTCAGCATTCTGGCTTCTTAGTGCCTCCAGAAATCCCCACTGGTGCCCCATTTCAGTGAGGCAACAGCAGCTATTGCCTTTCCAGGATGTGTGAGCATTTCTCAGTGTAGGGATATCTGTGACTCAGATGTACCTTCTCCCACCTGGAAAAGCCTACAATACTGGGGGTCACAGCAAGTACCATGAGAAACAGGGAATAATCTTGTGAATCTTCAATTCAGTCAAATTTCCATGATGTCAGCAATAATTTTGGGTACAGAACTGAGTCCTTTCCCGTGAGCATTTTTTTTTTAATTTAGGAATTAAATTGTATTGTACCTAATCATACCATTTTTGCTAGGGGTAAATTCTGTTTCAGAAAACTTCAGAAGAAACCAGAATGGGATAGGGGAGGGGGAAAGACAGGGGGATTTTGGTCTTAAGTTTTTGCTAAGTAAGTCACCATATAGCACTTTATTTGCATATCTAGCATTTAAAGGGTTACACGTGTAATTATTTAACGTAACTCCAAATAAGCTGTTTGATTTTCTTTCATCATGAGCCAAACATTAGGCTTCGAAAGGAATTCCTTTAAACTTCAATAATATAAAGGCACGTGGCAATGTGAAAGTTACAACTCTAGCTTAAATGAGTCAGACATAAAAGTATTTATGACTGATATTCTCTGACTATACCAGCCTCAGACACTTTAAAGTCTAGTTCTGCTGTACAAGGATAGGTACAGGAATATCAGCCATCGCACATCTGCAGAACTCTTACTTTCAAGCAGAGTCCAGTCCCTAAACCTTCTTTTTTTTCTGCTTGAAGAAGAAAACCCCAACATAACAAGCCACACCAGGCCGTCAGCACCTGAAGCAAGTAAAAGCAATTCCTTTATGAACTTCCCACCAGTTATTTGTTTTGTGAGGCTCATGGAGAAAAAGAATAAAAAAAGCTAGTGAAAAGCATTGCACATGAAAGAGAGAAAGAAATGAACTGAATGTTGTTTTTTCTCGATGAAATAGCAGATTTGATCTTAGGCTTTTTACAAACTCCAGCACAGGTGATCATCATTTGTTCTGTCAAAAGCATTTTCAATGACACAGCCAGAACAATGTGGCTGTGATTACAAGGATCAGCACGGATTGAAAGATACTCAGGGCATTTACCAAAGGGATATTTATAGCAGTGCTAAAGACGTTCGCTTTTTAAAACAAGCTCACAAATTCGAGAAATAGCAGGTTTCAAATCAGCGCTGCTCCATTTGATTTTGCCTTTGCCGTGCTAACCTGCACAGCCATGTCCTCTTGCAAATGAAGGCTGAACACGCCAGTTGAAATGTTGTTGTCATAAAGTCAAATCCAAATGCTGAAGAGGAAAATTGAAATAGTTTTCATTGTGAACTTTGATGTGAAGCATCACAGCTTTTGGAGGACAGCCATACCTTTGATCTTGCAGAAATTGTGAGGAATCAACCACCTTGAATTCAAATCGTTCAGCAGGTGATTTATAATGTTATAATAGGACTGAAAGGACTTTTCGAAAAGTCATGTAAGCAGCAAAGAAAAAAAAGAAATGACAAAGATTTAACAGAAATTCAAGCAATTCTGGTAGCAGGCAATGTAAAGTTCACAGCATACTCTTTATTTTCTGGCAGAAACTCTGAGACATCCAAGCTTCAAAATTAGGCTGCCTGACTTCTAACAACACTGAAATAGATAAATGCAGCCGTTCGGTGCCTCAGCCCTGCAGACAGCCACAGGGCTCGGATTCTGTGATGGAAGGAGGAGGCAGAGCCTAAGGGAAGGAGCATCTCCTGATGGCAGACTGGCTCCCCAAAGCCTGTCTTCATCGGGAGGGAGTGGAGAACAGCTGCAAGGCAAAGGCTGCCAACTTTAATTCTCTCCATTAGTGGATCATTATCAAACGAGAGGGTTAACGAGAGTGGGGATTGCGTTTACTGTAAAAGGGCTGCCCTGTGCACACCCAGGCTCCCTTCCCTGCAGGGCCAGGAAGACTTTACTGGCAGCAGCCCTGAGGAGCTGCTGCAAAACCTGGTGGCATGGCCACTGTCAGATGTGGGGAGTTCCCTCCAGGACAGACCCTTGGGTCTGAGACACCCCTGAGCAGCTTTGGGAGGGCAGAGAGAAGGGTCTGGGGTTTGACATCACCCACTGGTGCTCTGTGTCCCCACGGCTGCATGAGGCTCCACAGAGGCACTGCTCCCGTGCACCCTCACCCAGCACATCTTTCAAATTCACTTCACTTACAGCTCGTCAGGGCCTTTCTAAATAGCTGCATTTTGCTTTCGTTAAATCAAGTGTTCCTGAAGAACATTTTAGTATTTTCCCTGAGAAGGCCATAGTAGGGGTGATCACAATACCAAAAAACACCAAACAAGGTAGATTTCAGATGCTCTCTCTCTCACTTAGGATTCTAGATTTTTGGCTTCTCAGTGATTCCTCCTGTACAAAGTGAAGCAAAACTTTAGGTTTGAGATATCTTGTTTTAATGATGTTCAAAGAAATTAATTACTCAACGGCATTTCTACATATGTGTAAGTACAAAACTGAGTGCAAAACTGTGTTTCAGTTGTGGAGTAAAACTAGAAACATAAAACCAAAGACAATGACATTACTCTAGAAGAGAGAAAGGACTCTTTTGTTATACTTCTCTTGAGCAATTTTTTAAAAATCTTCCTTAAGAGCATAAGTAAGACCCATAATGAATTTTTATTTGATGCAGAGCTGAACCATGCTCTTGATCTTTTTTTTTTGCAGTCAGAATTATTCACTTTGTTCAACTGAAATCTATCAATAGTTTCAGACAACCCCAAACTTTATTTTGTGGATACAAGACAAAAATTACCTAGCTCTATTTAGAACATCAGCTCCTTAAAAGCATATATGTCATGGATTGTATTGTATCTTCATAGTTTTAACTTGAACACCAGATCTTGAATTTACTCATGACTATTTGTTTCTTGTACTTTGAGATTTGTTATGTTTCTTGAGAACTTGCTAGTTGAAGTTTCAAAGTTTTATGATGGTCTGTTTGGATAAAATTACTTCCTGTAGCCTACAGCAATCAGTTTTTTATGTCACAGCTTTTTTTCCTTTTTATTTTTGTAGATTTGTAGGATACAGGTAAAATGTAGCAACGCAAAGTTTCCCAGTGCTTTGAGATTCTCCTGCCATAAATCTTCCTGCTGAAATACATGCTAGGCATGTCTTAAGAGAAATCATATACAAGAACATGACTTGATCAGCATCCCAGTGAGATGCAGGGTATTTTTCAGACAGGGAGTTAATGGATGATGATACTATATTTGGCCAGTAAAAATAATGACACACTTTCCCCTGGTCTACAAGAACTACTCCCACATTGATTTTAACTTAATATCTCCCTCATTAGGAACCTGCACAGAAGTTTGGCAGAAATACCCAAGACACTTATTGGATCATTCGCTGGTAATAATAGATATTGCTTTTATTTTATTTTTTTTTTTTCTGAAAACATACAGCCTAATCATAAAAAGGATAGCCTTGAAACAAAAGCTTTTTACAAAATACAGATTTTTATCAACTCCATCACTGTTGAGGTTTAATATTTTATGGAGCTAAATAAAACTCGGACTTCTCCACTTTCACATTGTGGGATGCAATAAAAGCTTAAGAGGTTGATTCGCTCTGTTGCCGAACGACATCCATTACACATCAAATGCCCTTCACTTCACAGTGGACTCTGGCTCTGATATGATCCGACTCTCAAAGCCCAGGTAACCTGATATACAATTTCAAAATGGAAAAGCCCATGCCAATAGCTGGGAGTGGTTCTTCTGCGGACCTGCAGTGGTTGAAGAACAGGATCCTCCTTTTTTTTTCCTTAAATTGAGCCAAGTATTCAAATATATTTCTGCTCCACAAAGCTTCTGCTTTAATTCCACTGTAGTCTACAGGGTGTACGTGTTTATCTCGAGCCTTGGACATGACAAGCACCTACAGCCAGGTGCTGTGAGCCCCTCTGAAGGGACAATGAAAGAGTCACCAGGCTTGCTCCCCATTTGGGAGACTGAGAGGACACTCAGCCAATTGCTCCTGTAGCTAAGAAAGCCACCAAACTATTTAATGGTGGCACAATTGAGAGTAATAACTCGACTAATAACTCATTGCCTGATTGTTATTTTTAAGTGCACTCGTGAAAATTAAAGCTCTGGGTCTGCGGCATGAAACCATTATCTATACAACAGCTCACAGAGAGGGTTATCCAATAACATGAGAAATCTATTAGACTCAGTGGAAGCAAGAACTAAAAGAAATAAATCATGCAATAATGGTAAATCAGATCTCTAATTATGGCCCCACACAGGAGGCCAGAGGAGAAATATGTCCCTAGAACCACTACGTGGTATTTCTTGTCCTCTCTCTTGTTTTAGAAGCATTCAATCACATCCTCCTGCCTAAATTCCATCAATCCCACATTATTTCTGAGCAGAACTGGTATGCTTGGGAAGAAGATGACTAGCAATCACCAGTGTAAGTCTTTTCCTAAACTGCTCACAGACCAGGATCCTCAAACATTTTTCTCTGCTCCTCTGACCCCACCGAAAACCTGTGGGGTCAGAGGAGCTTCAAGCCCTGTGCAATTCCTTTATAACCAGCCAATTCCTCCTGTGATGGGGACAAGCAGTGCTGGTGTCTGCTCCCACACACGACCTGGTTGTGTCTGCAGGTGTCTTGCCTGCTGCTCCAGGAATCTGAGCAGTGATCCGGCCTGACACCCAGGAGACAGCAGTGATTGGCAGCAGATCCGTGTGCAGCTACAGCACGTTTCACCTCCTCTCAGCTCAAAAGCAATGGAGGAAACCAGCCCGTGGCAGTAGGACCCCAGAGAAGGGTATTTTATTTCTCCGCTGCTCTGATGCGAGACCTCTGGCAAAGCCACTCCTTTCTCTGCTTCAGCTCCGAGGGCTTTGCCAGGTCAGGCGTGAAAGCTCG
Organism: Melanocharis versteri; assembly: GCA_013397845.1. Lineage (NCBI taxonomy): Eukaryota > Metazoa > Chordata > Aves > Passeriformes > Melanocharitidae > Melanocharis > Melanocharis versteri. The sequence continues at coordinate 458,325 of VZTG01009792.1, read as the reverse complement.
GGTTGGCCTGGGCAGGAGGGGTTCCAGTCCTGCTGAGCCCTTCTCACGGGGGCACGGGGCGCAGCACTGCCCCTGAGCAGCCGAGCCCACCACCCCTCCTTCCCCCCCAGACCCACAGGCAGCTGGGGAGGTGTGGCACCTCCTCATCCCAGACCTCTGGAAGCTCCAGGGTGCCCTGCTCTGTGGTGCCCTGCTCTGCCCACTGCCCAGGGTGGCTGGGTGCACCTGCCTGGCATATCAAGCACTGCTAAAGCAAACAGTCCCACAGTATCTTTTAATTATTTTGCTGGAACTGAGGGCAGGGTTTACTTGGGAATCGTCCTGGCTGGAAAAACTTCACGCCAACTGGATGTGCTCAAAAGTGGACCTGACTCAGTAGAATTATGCATAAAAATCATTGCAACCACCTAGACAAAAGTAAATAAGTCACAGAGTGGCATAAATAACAGTGCTGAAAACATCATCAGACTTTTAATTTTAGCAAAAAAAAAAACCTATGGAGAACACAATCTATCAGGAAGTCACGATGCCCTTTGCTTTATCTTAACCACTTTTGCATGCACAACTGTTTTGCTGGACACTTACTTTGGGCCAAATCCTGTTCTAATTTCTTTCCTTGGTAATCAGCATTTCTGGCTGACAGGAGGCTGCTCTGCAGCACTGTGGTTTTCCACTTAGAGGTCTGTTCAGAGGTCTGTGCATTTGCAGAGCTGTTCTCAGGTGACTTCTTCCACCTGGGTGAAAGGAGAGCAGCGACACAGTGGGTGCACTGCAGAGAGGAAGGGCCATTCCCCCTCCTTGTCCTCATGGGGGGAGCAGGGTTAGCAACTCCTGTTTTAAGCTGTGTCTGTATGGCTACAGAAGTGTTGAAATTCATGCTAAATAAAGCAGGCCTGAGGCCGAATGGCCTGGTCAAATCCATGCTGCACAGTACTTGGTCCTGGGTTTCTTCTGGGCCATACTGTGCCGCCAACAGGGATGTTAAGACATAGTCATCATCCTCTGTGTCTTCTTCTGTAGCTCACGATTTTGAAATGCTGTGAGAGCTGTGTCACTGGCCACCAGAGAGGTGTTTTCATAGCATGAAGCCTTTGGTGAGAATTGTTTGCAACGCATAATGGCACGTGAATGCGCATTTAATGACATAGTATGCATTTAAGGGTGTATAAATCTTCCTGGGACAGTGCTGGAGCACTGTGCAAGGTGAAGGCAATCAGAAAGTTTGCAGTCTCACTCTTCCTGCCTCTTGGGAACAGGCATGGGTGTGTGCCATTCCCTGGTGGGCACTGGGACGTGTCCAGTGTGGTGCCAACGTGCAATGAAACAGCGGGGATAAAGGGGATCCACTTCTCTGACCTGAGCCCCAGCCTTGCTTCCTTTGCAAATATAAACATATCTGGGGAGGGAAAGCTGTCATTAGGCACAAGCTAAGGACATTTTCCACCCACAGAAGAGATGAGCAGTCACCCAACACCCCAAATAACATGTTCAGAGTGATACTGACATCTCAGAAGGGGTTTGCACCCCTATTTCCAGGGAAACAATTGTTCCTACAAGGAAGTAACAGCAAAAAGGTAGCTTTTGAAAGATGAAGTTTATTTTATATGATGTGCATTTTAATGAGAAAATTATATATATAGAACTTTACACTGTTTCCTTGAAGCAAGGCAGATTTAGCTACATCTTTGCATAGTATATCTGAAAATGGGAAAAAAATATCCTTTAATGGAAAATTTTCCATTTACACAGGAATGAAACAGAATAAACTCCACATTTCCACACTCACATATTACTGTAGACATAAAAATATTCCTGTGGGATCACACAGTCAGAAATCACCTACTCAAGGGGATATGAATGATGACTTCAATAGAAGATGGACATAAATTTTAATTAGTTGGTTATTTGATCTTGTGTTGTTAGTGATGGAGGATCTCAGAAGGGAATTAAGTATGCTTAAGACTGAAATTGCTTAGAACCAAAACACACTGCAAGGTAAGTTAGATACCACTAAATTAAAAGAAACTTTGCACCTATTAGAGATACAATAAAATAAAAATGGCAATTACAACCAAGCAATCAAAAATGCAATTGAGATCAAACCAGCTATGGGGATAACTAAATTTATCCTTGACTTAATCAGACCTGCTAAGTATTTTCAGCAGATTTGAGAAAGAGTATTAACATTCTTGGGAACATTTTCTCTTGGAAGATATAATTGAGGAATAGAGAAATTAGGTCCAGGTTTTCTTGCTTTAATGTGTTTTTCATTGAATTTCTCCTTCTATTTATGTATCCTAAGCAAAGCATCTCTTGCATCATTTATACACTTTGCTTGCTCTCTCCAATATCCCAGTCTTTCACCTACTATCCGTTAGCTTATGTCAGGAATACCTCTAAAGTTGTCTCAGCTTAAAAAAAAGAAGAAAAATATTTATTCTCTTATAGTTTTGCAATCAATAAAATTGTGCATGTGCAGCTTAATACGAGGCTGGGCATGTAGGACTGCAGCTTGCTTTGGAAAGGGAAGCAGAAAAAGGAGAGATGCTCCGGCCAGAGATCCCCCAATTGCTGGGACGCTGCCGGCGAGCACGTGGCACAGTTTTGACCTCTGCCAAGCGTCTCATTTTTCCCTGACAAGGTCTGGGCACGGCCCAGGGTTGGTGCAGAGGGAGGACCACTGCCAATAAGCAGCAGGGGACAAAGCTTCTCTTCTGGGGGATGATGGAAATGAAGCCGCATGGTTCTAAGCCAGGCCGGGCCGTGCCAGCTGCCCTCTGGGCCAAAGGGATCTCCCACTTGTTTACTACTGCCTGTCAGGCTTCTACACACAAGTGTTTAGGCTGCCTCAGCAGCATGTAATGAAAGCAATCAGTTCATTTTCCTGATATTCTTGGTTTTCAGTGTTAGAAAATTGCCACATTCGACATTACAGAAACTTCATCTCCCTGGAATTTCTGTGCCGTTGCACAGCTACACCTTGGACCTCTTTTTGGCAGTCAAGTCCATATCAGATAGATAGATGTTTAATGATGGAAAATTGTTTATGTTTTTCATCAGTTTAATGACAAAGATTTGTTGAAGCCTCGGGTGAAAATTTGTACATAGTTGAATCATCAGATAAAGCTCATGAATGTTTTGCAATGTCAAGGAAACAAAATAACGAGCCAGAATCAGAATGGACAAACACAGTCACCTTAATTAAGGAGTAGAGATTATTTGTAATCATTTTCATCCTTACATATATTTTCCTATTTCTGTCCAGAAAAAAAAAGGGAAATAATTTTTCTGATCAAGTTGCCACTGACCTTGCATTTTTCATCCTTTTTGCTCCATCTTACAGATCTCTGGCCACTCAACATGCAAGACCATCACAGTTTGTTGACATGCTTCTACTGTGATCCCATATGACCTTCTTCTCTGGCAGGGTGTCTGTCTGAAACTGTTTGCACAATCTAATCCTCCTTTAAATATAATTTCTTTTATAGAAACAAAAAGGGCCAGTCCTCTTTTCTAATAAATAACGACAAATCCAGAGGCAAAAACATGAACAACATGAAAAAGATTCCTGTTAAATCTGAGTACCTAACACTTTTTTCTTTCATCAAATCTTCAACAGTATAGTATCAATTTACATCTTGATCCTACATGTCTAAAGCTTAAATACATGACAGTTCATACCTAAATTAACATTTTTCTCCCTGTTTTTGTTATTAGAATTTGCTAATAATCTGACTGCTCCATTGCCTGAGGAAGGGAGGAAGAACTGACCTCTCTTCACTAGAGGAGAAAGGAACCGTTATTACATTGTGTGTTATACTACTTATGTTGCTATTTTCTTCCTGTTCAAAGTAAAGCAAGTTTCTAATGACTGCAGAATTGGAGTTCTCTGGACACTTGCTTTAAAATACAGTTAAAAGAAGTTAGAAAATCGATAGCCCTATGTGTATTCCTGCACATACAACAGCATGCACAATAGTAATAATAATATGCAGGAAATGCAGTGAAGGAGTAGGAAAACAAAATGCCTTACCAAGCTTTGTATTTAAAAATAACCATAACGTCACAATTATAATTTGGTAAGCAAAATGTGAGTCCCTGACAAAATAACAAAACAACTCTAAACACAGAAAAATATGACCACATAGACCGGATAATTAAAAAAAACAATAAATAAATCAGTAAATAAGCCCAAATTTATCTACAGCTCTTTAAAAGAGCAAATCACACCATAGGAACTGAAAAGAAAATTTTAGTCAAACTATCCATTAATGGATGATTGGATTTTTAAATATCCTGAATTTTCTTTACAAATTAAAAACTTGCAGAAGAACCACCAACATGTACTTATATGTGGATTGAAACCATATGGCCAAATAGTTACTTTATGTGTAACACAGTTGTGAAAGGGAAGGGAGTTCTGACCAAAGAGCTGTTAACAACTTCAATCAAAATCACTGTGACAGCCCTAAGCTTGATTTTAAGAACAAATACAGGCAAATGCATGCACACAGCTGTATTTAAGCCTAACTTTGAGGAATCCAGCTTGGAGGATTTGTGCAGAGTAGTTAGGACATAGGTCATTAAGGTCTTATCTAAAAGATAATCTCCCTAAAAAATTATGGAAACCTATTGCTCCAGTCACCCAGCACTGGACAAGGTATTGAAGAACATGCTTCAGGAGTAATCCTCTACTGGCAGGGGAAGAGATTAAATGGCCCAATAGCTTTTTCCATCTTTAGTTGTTATGATTGCACTGTAATCTGACTAGTGCCACTTGCCTGAAGAGGGGAAGAAGACCTCAACCTTGGGGGTAGGGAAAGACACAATATTTCATTGTGTACAATATTTCAGAAGCTATTCTTCCCAGAGAGCTCCTCTCAGATTAGTGTTGTTGGGAAAGGTTTATCATTTGCATTCCCATTTCTGCAGTCAATCCAAGTAATATGATTGTGGCATTAAACTTATCCTACAAAAGGTATTTGTTTAAGACATTTCTTTTCCATTATTACTCACACAATGAATGTATGCACTAGGTTTCTAGAAGTCTGCACCAAAAACAACTTTTAAGCCCAGAATCACATTTCCTTCTCCATCGGCCTTAATTCCTCTATTGAAACTTTTTGCTGACTAGTTGAAAGGGGCCGTTCACTCACTTTGCAAAACCCAATATGCGATTTATTCCCACATTTCAAAGGAAGAATGGGAAGCTTTTAAATCTCTACAAAGGAACCGAGTAATACTGATCAAGCCCATCTGACAAGGGGACAGATGTAGGGTGATGAGTGAATTCTATAAGACGCTTTAAAATTTGGATCAGTGAAGACAAGTGTCTTCCAGGAGTAGCAATTTGATTCTCCCCAGCACAGCTCACTCGGCTGAGTAGAAGTGCCACAGTTCCTCTCTCAGTGCTCAAGAAGCAGAAGCTCCATCTCGACAAGGTGGGCATGTTCCAGAGCTAAAACACACTGCAGAAGGAGGTCACCTGCACTGCAACTTATTAGAGCCTCTAACTCCAAAAATCCTGAGGAGCAAACATATTTGAAATGCTTTCTTATCCAGTAAAGGGTTCCTGTGCTGTTCCCAGCTCTGAAACTGTTTATCAGCTTCATCTATGTGCTACTCATTGCACCCCAAACTTTCTCAAGTTCCGTCCACTGTTGTATCATACACAGAATTTTTAACAATAATTTCTAAAAAATACCCTCTCAGCTCCTCACTGCATCATGTGGTACTTCCAGTCATACAGCAGCAGCATCTATGGTGCTTTCAGCTTCCTGCAGAGCCATATTTTGATTCTCCTGTTATAGCTGAATGATCTGACTTGGCACTGTTTTGACAACGAATTTTACGCAAAATTTCCTATGAGATTCATCCCATTAAAAGTGGGCAGGTTGCCATGGCCTGCTGGGTCCCTGATCTACTATCAAAGCTGGTGCATCCCTGAGCATTTTGGTCATTTTGCCTCCATTAAGGCTCTGATCAGAGTAGAAATATGCCCACACAAGAGAGAATAAAGATTTTGGACCCCATAGATGTGAGATCCAGCTCTGTTAACATCTTAAATCCAGGTCATCACTACAGTAGCACCATAAATAGCCATACTTACAGGTGCAAAATGGGTATAAAGGGGCAATTTGGGAGTCAGCAGTACTCTACCAATATAAGTATGGCCACAGTCTTTTTAAACCATTGCAACCAGTGTGGAGTTGAAGTACACAAGAAGCAAGATACAAATGAGTTTGGCAGTCATTTGTCCCCAGTACAGAAGCTCCCTGCAAGAGGAAATAAGAAAGTAGCTGAAGAATTTGTTTTTCACCTTTTGGATGAGGACAGTTCCACATTTTCACCAAACACAGAATTTACCATCACTTTCCTTGAGGAAAAAAAATGTTTCTTCTGACTTTTCTGCTCCAAAAAACAGTTGGGAGGATATGAAGCTATGTTGCCCTTATTTTTGGGGAAATACAGGTAATTCTTGCAAGAAGATTTTTGAAGAGGGTTTCTGTACATACTTTAGGACTTAGAACTTCTGTAGTCGTTTTACTACATAATACTTTTTTACTGTATTTGCCTTTTTAATGACTGAATTAATGATTTTAAAATGTCCCAGTTGTCCATTGGAAGCTGTGCAAATGACACAACCTCACCAGCTTCGCTTGGAATAAAAATAAACAGCCTCACAATAAAAAACTGCCCCTTGCTGTCTTAAACAATAAAGGCTCTCCTTTGTTTCACACCCTTATTATTATTATTTCAGTTATTGTACTGCAACAATTGTGGTTCAGATCTGTAGTTTTGGAGGGTAATGTAAACTATTTTCACCAGTGAACTCTGATATCTGTGCCCAAGAAAGTGAGGAAGCATCCTGCCCTGTCAGACTTGCCTTCCACGAAGCTGCCTCCTCCTCCAAGGAGTCCAGTGTGTTTTGACGTACAGTTGTCCTGAAGTCTCTTTCCATTTTGTCCTATTAAGCTGAAGCAATAAAATAGGGAAGTTAACCCTAGAAACAGGAGAAATTTAGAAAGTTATTTCCACAAATGGAAATGACTTCTGGAAAAGCAACTACAAACATGAAGGGAAGAGGTAGTTCTTTCAGTTTGTTTTGTTTGCTTACCTTCCTCCAAGCGTGCTAAGGGGGAAAAAAAAAAAAAAGATAGGCAGACAGAAAGATGCAGACGGAGATACAGAATGTACCCATTAAGTATCTGCAAGGAATGCTTTATCAGCTTGCTCGCTGGCTGCCGAGTTGTGCATTTGAGGGCATTAGATTCCCAAGAGCGGGGATCTATAGAGGATTCCTACCTTTGGAAAAGAACAAAAACACAGAATAAAAGCCTTAATCTTATAACCCCCAATCTAGCCAACTAAATCCCCAATTAGCAATTCAAACAGATTAATATAGTCCTTCCCTCCATTAAGCATACCCGACATCATGTGGTTGGGTATTTTAAAGTTACATTTTTCTTGTGCGCAGCTCTTTTTCTCACCAAAGTTGACAATTCCTTTCAGACCATCCTACTTTTCCATAGACTAGGAATGGACTCTATCTTTTTGCCTTTCTTTTCCCCCCCTTTTTTTCCTTTTAAGTGCAGTCAGTCTTGTTGATGCACTCTGGCAGAATCTCTCAAATTAATGCTTTCCTTTATTGAACGTGTCTCCAGATGTCCGTCCACCTTGCCATTTCCATACTGCAGGCTGTTTGCAGTGCTCCCACTGAGAGCAATATAGAGGGTGGAAATGGCACACTTCTCTGGCTTGCTTGAGAATTCAGTCTTGTTCCCATCAAACTCATGAGTGCTGTAACTTTAATGACAGTTTCTGCTCTTGACTGAGGAGAAACCAAAGCACAGGGCTGTCCCAGCTGGGAAGAAGCACTGCTAATGCCTCCCTGAGAAAGGCTCTTTGGATCTTTCCCAGATTTCAGAGAGTAAGCCAGTGCCAAATGCCTTCAGACATATCAAGATCATGTTTCTAGAAAGTATGAATTACCTGTGACCACTAGAGGTGGCCAGCAGTCTGTTGACTGACCCTATAAACTATTTCCCTCATTTTTGCAACCCCACTGGGCTAGGTGTAGCAGAGGACCATGTATGTCCCTGCTCCTCTCCTATCCCTCACTCCCCTGCTTGTAAAACGATGGTGGAAACATTTTGACTCATCTTTGTCCTGCCCAATCAGCAATTTCATCCCTCTCATGTAATTTCTGGTTTTAACCAAAGGTAAGGACAAGCTGACCATTTTTTCTCATATTTTGTTAAGCAGACCATTTTAAAATCTTCTTTTCCATCAGCTGCAGTGGATTACAGAAGGGAGGCTTTGGAAGGAAAGCGAGTCTTGCAGCAGAGCATGTCTGTGGCCTCCCACAACTAACCAGCTGCTAGATTATTGGAATTGGGAGCACTGAGGTTCATGCTCATGCTCATGCTGGCTTTATTTGCACAAAATAACCCTCAGGAAGGGTAAAGATGCACAGGCTTTTTGTCTTCTGCATAGCGCAGAAAGGTTTAAAACTCACAAAAATGTAATTGGTGACACCATTTCTCCTACATCGGGTCCTGAAAACAAATGCAACATGGCTTAGAAGGTAAACGTAGACAGACAGCTCGTATTTTCTCAGTTCTTATCCTTGACTCTGAAAGTTAATTGTGAAACTTGTAGGAAAGTTTAATAAAATAAATGCAGGCACGAGCATATGGAGAATATTATAATGATCATTATTCTGCATGTATCAAATCCATTCTGAATATTCCCAATCACCAGCAGCATTTCACAAATACTTTGCTGCCCTGCACTTTACACATACAGGTGTGCTTACACCTTATATAGACAACAATAGGGCCCAGTCTGACATGTGAAGCATAAGAGGAATAACAAATACATGTCTGCTTTACTTGTCTACCAGGTGGAACAAAACTTCCCTAAACATTTTTGATCAAAGGCACTTTCCATCAAACAAATTTTTGTCTGTATTTTAAAAGTTTGACTTGACTTTTTACTAGGTTAAATTTGCTTTAGGGTTTTTTTTCCTTTTTACTGAGAGTTTAAAAATCTAATAGTCAAAATAAAATTCTTTTGCTTTAGACAAATAATAAATATTTTAAGTATTAATGAGAAAAAATTATCAATTTTGTCAGTTCTTTTCTTAAGCTTGAAAAGATTCATCAAATAAAGAACCTGTTCTTCTCGTTGAACTTACTTGGAAGCTTTGCTACCACATTTCAGAATCCCCCATGTTTTGTTTTTTGTTTTGTGTCTCATAGTCACTGGTGACTTTCTAAAAGCTTACTCTGCTGGAATCAGTAGTTAGTCCCAAAATATCTATTTTCTCTTTGTATAAAAGTCTTTATCCCTTAAGACTTAAGGATTAAGATGTGACACATGATCAGAATCTATTTCACAAACTTTGCAACTATTCAGCAAATAAAATTACCTGAGTGGATTCTCATTACATTTAAATCTTACAATTTATTGATAGCTTCACAGATTCTCAGCATTTTATGTTGGTCATACAGAACTATCAGGAACAATTTTTATTAGAAGTGTTTGTATGGCTATAACAGATGGACATGCATGAAGACGTGTAGTTAAGAGAGGGCCTCCAACCTTCTCACTGCCCAGAAAACCATCCAGTGAACAAAACCAGGCGGAAGTGGACAAGAAAACAAGATTTAAGGGTTCTATGTTTGGTGAAATCCAAGTCACCACAGCTCCTGGCCAGTCAGGTTCTCCCAAGCTTCCTTCTGAGGGATGGGTCAGCCCTCCACAAAGGCCAACACACAGGCAGAGCAAACAGCCGTGCGTCTGCAGCCTCCTGAGCACAGGGAGCGCGGAACACGCGAGAGCAGCGCGGGCTGGAAGGGATCACCCAGGGCAGATGGGTGCACGCTGGCCCCGGGGGCACGGGCTGGGGGAGAGGGGAGCTGAGTGGGGATTTCCAGCGCTGAGCTGGAGAAAACAGGCAAGAAGGAGGAAATGCTGGCTGAGCCAAGCCCCATGGCATGACTCCCAGAAAAGGAGTCAATATCGCAGGGATCTGGAGGCATCAGAGGTGGTTTTCAACAGCTGGCTTTAACAGCTGGATCTCCCTACTCTGCCGGCTGTAAGATTGCAGAGTAGCAGAGATGGGAGCAAATTATCTGCTGGATATCCCAAATCCATGCGGGTTGGCCAGGGGTTACTGCAGACAGCCAGAGTAACTGGGCAGACAGGCTGATTTGGAATGGAAGTGAAACGCTTGCACAGAAGTCAAGCTCCCAGGCTAAGCTGGCTGTGGGCAGAGAACCACACGCTGTACTGATACAGCCCATGAGTCACAGGCAACGCTTCCACCAATAACAGCACAGGTCCTTCTTTAATGACTCCATTAATAGGCTCCTTGCAAGATCAGACACACACACTTCTTCTTGCTCAGCCTACTTGCTCTGTGCAGGAGTATTCTTCTTATGCCCAGTGAGCTCTTAATTTGCAGTCAAGTTAAAACCTGATCTGGTTCCTTCCACTATCAAAAAATAGCAATGTCCTCTGAATTCCTTGTTGCACAGGAGAAGCAAACCTCACCCAGATGCTGGCAGCTGCTCATTTTTGGCAGCTAGTGGCTTGCAGCAAGCATGCTTTGCTACCATGAGGAGCTAGGTTAGGCCCAATCCTGCTAACACCTAATACTAGACAGAGTCCTTACTCACAGATGTCAACAAGCATAACTCATTGCAGGAAATGCTACCCCTGTTAGTGCTTTGCAAAACCTTTTGCTCAGATACTGAGATAAAGTTGCAGGCATTCTTATCGAGAAAGTATTTGAGGCTGTTTTGATCTGCTTTAGTTGTCATGCCATATACAGATGAATTTATCAAGGCTTAAATTCTGTCTTCCTGTGATGTTTGTATTCTTCTAATGCCACCTTTACAGTACAATCCACCACAACCTTCTTCATGAACACATTTTGATGATAGTGTTAACACAGTCTTCGTTTGCAGTAGCAAAAGCTAGAAACACGCACCTTACAATTTAATGAAAAAGTATTTTAATGAATTCTTGTATGAAGAGGAAAACAGTGCTCTTAATCTTAGCATAATATATCTTCCATATATGCAGATTTATGTTTCAAGAGGCTCAGAAGCACAAAAAGGGGGAAAGCCATCAACATCTATCAAAAGATAAAACACAAGCTAAAAAAAGAGTAAAACAGCCATGAAGTGATAGTTCTTTGATTCTAGGAGAAATAAGGAGCAGAAGTCAGCAGAACTGCCATCTTGGACTTCTAGAGGGCAGATTTTGTCCTGTTTAGGATCCTGGTTGACAGCATCCTTTGGGAGGAAGTCCTGAAGGGCAAAGTGGTCCAGGAAGGCTGGACATTCTTCAAGAAGGAAATCTTAAAAGGTGCAGGAGCAGACTGACCCTATGTGCTGAAAGATGAGCCAGTGTGGAAGAAGACTGGCTGAACAGAGATCTTTGTCTTGGAATTTGGTGCATAAATAAAGGAGTTTATGAACTTTGTAAGAAGGGTCAGGCCACTCAGGTTGTGAGGTTATGCAGGGAGAAAATTATAAGGCGTAAAGCCCAAATAGAACTTCATTTGGATACTGTCGCATAAGAAAATTTTTAAAATACTTCTATAAATGCATCAGCAGTAAAAGGAGGGCTTAGAAGAATCTCCATCCTTTACTCGATGCAGGGAAAACAGTGATGAAGGACAAAGAAGAGGCTGAGGTAGTTAATGCTGAAGGTTGGCAAAAGCGACACCCATCTACAGGAAGGGCTGGAAGGAGGATCCAGGGAAGTACAGGCCTGTCAGCCTGACCTTGGTGTTGGGGAAGACCATGTAGCTGATCATCTTGAGTGCCAACACACAGCATGTACAGGACAACCAGGGGACCAGGCGCAGCCAACACGGCTTTGTGAAAGGCTGCTCGATCAACCTGGTCTCCTTCAATGACAGTGTGACCCACTGACTGGGTGAGGGAAAGGCTGTTAATGTGTCTACACAGACTCTAGTAAAGCCTTTGGCACCGTTTCCCAGAGGATTCTCCTGCAGAATCTGACAGCTCATGGCTTGGACTGGTGCGTTGCTCACTGGATAAAAACTGGCTGGATGGCCAGGCGCAGAGGGTGGTGGGGAATGGAGTTACATCCATGTTGTAACTCTGGGAGGTCACAAGTGTGTGCCCAGGGCTCAGCTGGTGACAGTCCTGCAGAGGGTCTTTATTATTTATACCTGGATGTGGGGATCAAGTGGGGGTCCCTCAATCAGTTTGTGGACAGCACTAACTTGGGTGGGAGAAAGAGAAGGGGGATGAGGGTGCTGCAGGATCTGGAACACAGGTCTTGTAAGGAATGGCTGAGGGAGCTGGGGGCGTTTAGCCTGGAGGAAAGGAGGCTCAAGGGGGACCTTATCATTCTCCACAACTACCTGAAAGGATGTTGTAGCCAGGTGCAGTTTGGTCTCTTCTCCCAAGTAAAAAGCCATAGGACAAGATGAAGTAGACTCAGGCTGCACCAGGGAAGGTTTAGATTGGATATTAGGAAAAATTTATTCTCAGAAAGTGTTGTGAAGCATCAGAACAGGCTGCCCAGGGAAGTGGTGAAGGCACCATTCCTGGAGGTATTTCAGGATGTGGCACTTAAGGACATGGTTTAGTGGTGGATTTGGCAGTGCTGGATTAATGGTTGTACTCCATGATCCTAGGGGTCTTTTCCAACCTAAATGATTCTATAATTCCATGAAAACAGTGAAAATCATGTCTCAGTGCATAAAAAGCTGTGTAAGTTACCAGAGACAGCAATACATTATGGCAATAGCTTTATCAAAACACTGGTAAATATTTGGTACAAATTAAAGTCATCTGCAACTTTTCCTCTTCCCACTTTTCTCCACCCTGCCCTATTATGATGGATTTTATGTCTTAGGTACTTCCTTCTAAAGCAGAGCTCATTGTGCAAGGACACACATACACATATATAGATACAGAAGCATAAAAGTTTACCTCTCATGTCAGCGAGCACTGTCTACCTACCCATTCAGCCTTGGGAACGAGGGCCACCCTCTGACAGGGGTAATGAGAACAAGTGTGGTGTGGAAAAGCTACCCTAACAGTGTGACTTTGGGGAGATAGAGTCAAAGCTTCAGCCCAGGACTCCCAGCCCTGGAGAAACTAGGGAAGCTCTTCCTAGGCAGATATTTGCAAGCCTTCTCTAAGAGGGACCACAAACCCCTTGTCCAACTTTAATCACGAGTTTTTGCAGGGTGACCAGGCCCAAGTGTCTTCCACTCAGGCAGACGCTCCTGGGCAGTGTGAGATCCCTGTTTTTCAGAAAGAGTTGTTCTTTCAGGTTGAAGAAGTCTACATCTCAGGGTCTATTGAGCTTCCCATGGAAGATCCCATCCTTGCAAGCTTCCTTCTCTCAGTCTGAGCTTGTACCAGCACTGCTTTGGTGGATATTCCTGGAGGGTTGGTGGTATCCGACTCTTCCTTGGGCATCACCTCTGGTTTCTCCGTTGGGCCTGGTGGCACGTACCATGGATGTCCCCAGTGTCACCGAGCAGGGCTGTGTGTGTCCCTCTGTCCATCAGCACCCCAGGACAAGGGCAGCTCTCCCGAGGTTCCCAGCCCAGCTGGCCACGCTCCCTCAAAGGGCAGGGCCCTGGCAAGGAGCTCTCCACCGCAGCAGGAGAGCAGGCACAGGCACCCAGCCTCACACGCTTCCTAGGTGTAAAAGTCACAAGCCATTTTATAAGGCTTTTTTTCTTCCCTTTTTCTCACCCTGTGGTTACAGCAGCCATGGATAAGATGGGGTAATTAAGCATCAAGGTTACCAACCCTCCCACCTCTACTGATAAACCTCCCACCCCTGCCTAGACACGCTCTCTGACATCTCAGAGCCCAGTATCCTCTTGATCCTTTGGCTAAACAACAGACCTTCACTATCACTCAAGAAGCTGAGCCTTTGAACTCAAACCATGTATGTTTAAGGTGGGGAAAACCATATCTCTGTGTACGGAAAGAGACTGAGTTTTTTGGTGGTTTTTTTTCCCCCCCTCAGTAGCAGTTTAGCAGTTTTAAGGTCTGATTAAAACAGGAGGAAACAGAAAATCCTGGAAAATTTCAGGTTGGATTACTTCTCTGCAGCGAGAAGAAAAATCCTAAAACAGAAAGGACACCCGAGTGTCATCAAATATTCTGTAGTTTTGGCTCAGAGCACTTGCAGTCACTGAGATAATAACTTGCTTTTCTGCACTGCTACTTTTTAACTCCTGCACGTGCAGCTACCAAAGACAAAACCAGATGTACGTACACATACAAATAACAGTGACCTAATATCACCACCTGAATGAAATGAAGTACTTCATGTAAAGATTTTTGACATGATTTTATTGTATTACTTGCCTTTTTCTTTTCCCCAGCAGTAGACAATTGGTAGTTTAAGACGGATCTCTTTAAATATACTGGAGCACATTTAAAAGGCTGACAAGTTGTATTTGTGGTTTTCAAAAGAAATAATTTTTGAGTAGAGCTACCTTTTTTGGCATAAAGCAATTGGAAAGTACCATAGATATCTCAATAAAACACATCAAAAGTAACTTTCTATAGCTTGTTTTGACATGTCCACTTGTGGGTTGTATCAACTTTAACTAAACATCATTTTTTTTCCTCTGTCAGTACAAACCATTAAAAACATTCAACAGAAAAAGCAAATAGAAATAACCCAGTCCTGTGTTTGCCTATTTTCAAATAAAAGGAGATACAGAAAGGAGTGGTCACTGCAGTTGAAAGTGCATTTTTCTGATTCATATATTTGCTGTAACTATTTGCATAGGATTTAAATGTCTAAGAAAAATGCCCAACCATTTTATAGAGAATGCTGCATTTGAGAAACCTGAAAATGCTAATCTGATTTCATATTTACAAAGGTTTGTTTACTGTGTGTGTGATCAATTCACCAAATGACAGCAAACTTTGTTAAATACAGTTTTGATGCCGAGACTCTTTGACCTTTTCATGAAGAAATAGAAAGCTTATCTGCTCTAGAACCAATCCTAAAGGAGTACATTGTGCTGATTTCATTTGAGATCTTATCCTTCCTCTCCCTTTCCTTCTCTCTCTTTTTCTCCCACCCTCCCTTCCTATGAACACTGAATGTTAAGTAATTTCCTTGTCAAGGTTGCTTATCAGGACTAGATTTACACTTGATATCATTTTGTAAGCATGTAGCAAATGGTTCATACATTAAGAGAAAAAGGGAGCAGACATCGTTTGTGTCTGAGGAGGAAACGAATCTTAAAAAAATAAATGGCTGTTAATTAATATCCTAATAAAAAAATAAATAAAAGACCATTCAATCACAGAACACGCCTAGGAAACAAGCAACAAAATTAAGTCTAAAAATAGGTCTGCATGCTCTTTATTTATCCTGAACACTCAGAGGCACTTTCTGTTCAGTGATGGAGTGCAGGTAAATTAAATGCATGATGGAGGATCTTTCTTTAACCCCAACAAAGAAAATTAATTGAAAAAAAAAATTGTCAAAACATTTCAGTTCATCAGCATCCTGCCACTTCCACAGCAATATTTAAAATGACAACGCTTGTCTTACAAGAGAAAAACATGTTTAAGGCTTTCTTATGCCTAGCCCAAGGTAATCATTTGCAAAGACTATGGGCAGTCAGGTTGGAGTCAGCCAGTGGAAAGGATTGGGAGATGATCTGTACTGACTGGGCTTAAAGTTCTAGTTTAAGGATTCCTATATTTCCAGTGATTTTGCTGGAAGGAGAGAGAGCCCAAAGCTTATTCTAGGCAAGTAGAAGTCTAAGCTTTGGCCAGCACCCACAATAAAGGCAGCAAAAACATCTGCTTAAGTGCCTGAAAATGAGAACCACAGATGTTTTCCGCAGAACTACATGACCCCTAAATGAAGAATTTCAAATCCTATGTTACAGAGATGAATCTGTTACACATTACTACTGAATTACACTAATGTAACCCACACAACCTATTAAAACCTATCCGTGAATACGAACGCCCATAGTGGTTTTTTCACTATTGAGTCCTAAAATGCATCACAAGCATTTTGATAAAGGCGTAGGAATTGGTTTAGGCTAAGTGACAAACGGATAGCACATTAGGTCCTCTGCATTAAACGCCCATTGTTTTGCTTTCCTTCTCAGGTTCCTGTACAGGAGTAGCAGGCAGCCAGTTCCTCCACAGGCATGGAACCATTTAATGTGCCCATCTTTGGGGACAGCACACTTGGAAGCAATGCTCTCCTGCCCTCTGTGCTTAACCCTGGTGAGTGGCTCACGGGCTCAGATTGTCTGAAGCCATTCAGGGCACCGGGTTCCCTTGTCTTCCTTCATCAGCTTACGTTAAACAAGAAAACGTGCAGTGATTTCACCTTGTCTTTCAGATGTGATCGTCAGTGGGTGAGAGGGATTTAGGGGCAAATGGGAGCCAATTCCTGCAGTATTGGAGAAGAGATCTTTGGAGAAGAGGTCGTCTTTGCTGTACAACACTGAAATCCTAATTTTTCCTAGCTTATGTGCTACAGCCTGGCAGAAAGGGAAATGTAGATCTAGTTTTCACTTCTTTTCTGATTTCTTGGTCTTCTCTAAACCTGCTCTTCATTTTCTCTCCTGCAACCTGCATTATTTCCTGATTCTCATCATTACACCTATCCTCTTTAGTGATGTATCTCTGTTTTCACTCACTTCTTCTGCCTTTTACTCATTTTCCCTTCTCTTTCCACCGCTGTTCTTTCAGCCAAGTCTCGCCCATTGCTTCTTGTTGTGGACTGACTCAGATGGGAACCTGAGGATGAAAATCCATCCCAGGGAAGGTGCAGAAACCTAGGGATCCCACAATCTGTCAAAAAGAAGTTGCAGCAATGCAAGATTTCCAATGTCTTCTCCATTAAATCTCCCAAGGCAATTCCACGAGTGAGGCGGAAGGAAGGTAGCCATGACAACTGAAGGTTTAATAGTATGTGATGCCTTCTGCTGATGAGCCTCTTCCCGACCCCAGAGTGGAAACTACTGATGCCATCTCCAGGGTGATGCACATCCTCCACTATGACCCACTGACTAGAACAGGAAAGGGACAAATCTGGCATAAAGAGAATTAATTTGAAAGCAAGTCAGATAAGATACAACATGAATCATAAACTGAAAAGGTGATATCATGTCCTATATTCAGATCCCAGACAGAAGTAGAGGTTTAGCTCAGATCATCTAGACTAAATATGTAACTCAGAATTTGTGTCTGTCCCTCTCAGGTGACTGGACAAGCCCAGTCTCTGTCAGATTGGCAGCTCTGCCTCGCCAATCTCTTCAACGCAGATGACACTGAAGGCACCAATTCTCAAGCAAAGTGCCATTGCATGTGATCTGATTACACTCCCCCATGGCCCCTCATGAAGAGTGAATGTGATGTTGAAGAACGAGATCTATGGTGTGGTTACCTTAGAAGAAAAGCAACATAAAACTGAAGGACTGAAAGTGAGTCTAACAACAGAGCCCACCAGTGGGACACTGCTTTACAGAGACCGTGAATTCCCAGCCATTCCACTCTTCCTTGCCAAACTTTGTTAGTCTGTAGTAATGCTGTAGGGTCATATAGTGCCAGATATGACCCTAGAAATTCAAATAATGCCTCTGGTGTGTTGCTGTGATGCAGCCTGGCTGATCAGAGCCCCGAGAAGCACACCAAGAGAAGGTGGGCAGTGGCTCCATGAGGCAAACCAAGGCAAGAAGCCAATCACTCCTTAATATGATTGACTTCTACTAGTGGACTTCAGTCACTGAGGATGGAAAATAGACTAAGCAAGAGAAGAAACTTTATTTTTTAATAGCTCGATTAAGTTGTGCATGATTTAAGATGCTTCTGACAAGAAATGCACTTAGGAGCTCTACTATTACATCACACCAAGCAGCAATGGGATAAAGGTTAAAGTACTTAACTTCCAAAATAGTATAGAGCCAAGATCAATCAAGTGGGAGCAAGTCCTGTCTAACATGTCTGCCCATCTTCTTAATAGTAGAGTGGTACATAATGCAAAACCAGATTCTCCCAGTTAATTTAGAGTGTGGCACTGGCACTGTGCCATATACTGCCCATGGTAATTTCTGACCCTTATAAGACTAAGCCAGATAAATCCATGGTTGGTCAGCTGTGATTTTAATTATGATTTCAAACTGATTCAAGTAAGAACTTAAAAGAAGTGTTCAGGACTCGTTTAGTTTCCTACCTTTCATGAAGAAAACATGGCACAAATCCTAAATAACCCTTTGCTGCCACCTTCTTCAGGAGGCACACATATTTCTTTGATTTTGCCTCCTGATATCTGGGCATTTCTTAGGGATTCGGAGGTCACCTTTCCGTAGATTAAAATCCCTGAACTCACTTTCCAATAACATCTTCTACTTCACATTGAAATTCATGTTTAAGACAGAAGTCTTCAGAAGGTCCCATTCAGAGGTTTCCTTCACTCAGTATTACAGGAGCTTCCCTTGTGGTCAGTCATGCAAGGACAGCTACACTGCCAACACCTACTCTAGCAAATTCAGCTGGATTGGGAACATTTCTGGGCCCCAAGGCCAACAGCACTGCCCATCCTGCTTTCCATGAAGGCAGAGTCTTCCCTCCAAACAGGCAGCCACATTGAAACTGCCCATTGGGAACAGCTGCTGGTCTGCACAAGCCAAATTTTCCTGTGCACATCCTTGGTAATGAAGCTTTCCCACAGCTAGCACAGGTCAAACCCATACCAGGGACAAGACTAATAAATTAACAGCCCTCCTGCCTGTGTCCTGGCCTGCCTAGATCCCTAGGAAAGAGTCTAAGAAAAAAAATACGGCATAGTGCTACCATGTCATCTGAACTCCAGTTCTGGCAATCAGGAGATAAAGGTTTCCATTAACCAGATTTGCACATGGATCATCAGTTTTAATAGCCACCACTCTTCATTTTGTCTCATTTGGAATTTTTCTAGCTTTTTTGAACCTACAGCATTTCCATGCTTCACCACATCCTGTAGCAACAGGTTAGTATGGTTCTACTGTGCAAAAAAATCCTCCTTTTACAATGTTGAACCTGCTGCCATTATGAAAATAGTGACTCATCATTTCCTCTTTCTCTTCTTCACAGCACTCATGTATGTTTAGATCTCTTATCATGTATCTTCTCTTGTCCAAATTAAAGGAACTTTGTCTATTCAGCCTCTGCTTGTATGCAAGCTGATTGATCGCTCCAGTAATTCTTATTCCTCTTCTTATTACCTTAGACAGGGAGCTACCAGAAGTTCATGCAGTACACAGGATATAGAAGAGTCATGAATTTAATGTGGCAGCAAGATATTCTTCGTTTTTATGGTTTTGGTTTTGGTTTTTTTTGCATTCTCTACACTGTTGGCTTGTTAACACTAGTAGAGGATGTTAAAATCTTCATTAATTGAAACAGTCTTCAGAAATGTTGAGGTGAATTCTGAACACAACCTTTACTAACACTCAGTGAGAGATGTGATCCTAAGGTGCTCTTAAAAAAGATTTCAGCACTTGCTTTATTCTCTCAGCCAGTCAGATGCTATTAGGTGTTACAAGAAGAGCCTCCTCCTAAAAAAGAAATGGGAAAGCTCTGACAGACTTCATTAACAGACAAACAAACCTACTTGACCTATTTTCACAGTCTTCAGATAGAAACACAGTGAGCTTTTTGCCCATATCTCTGCTCTCATCTCCATACTTTCTATTGTCTTGGGATGACTGTGAAACCATAGGAGCATGGAGTGAATCTTGTCCAGCTGGCCCCAATAGCTACGTTGGCTCAAAGAGACCCAGAAAGACACAGATGTCTTTAGCAATTGTAAAAAGGCTTCACCCTTACAAAGAATTCAGTACATTTTCACACCCTATTAATTAGTTCAAGGAGAAAGTATTAGGCAGACTTGTGTAGTTGTGCTGGTCCACTAATCTAAGGAATAGTATTTGTTTTGACTTGCGAGTAATATATGATACATTTTTTCATAATTATGAACTTCATCATAAGGATAGGCAAAGAGATTTTAATCTCAAGTTGATAAATTTTTGCAGGGCTGGGTAACAGGTGGAGCCATTTATCTCTGTACTAACTTGATCGTGTTTACAAACCAATTGATGAATGCTTCAGAGGAGTTCCAGGCCCGCCTTGTTACTTATTTATTAACCACATGGATCCATGGGAATCCTAACTGGGTTTACAGCACAACTTGCTTATTCAAAGCTGTAGCTGTGTACAATTCCCTCTTCCTCAAAATAGAGATTTATCCCTGCATGCCTATTAGTTACAATGAACATTGTCTCAATGGTCAGAAGTCTCAATTATCCAAACAAATCCCTTATGACATCGGGATAATTGAGCTCAGCTACTCTTGTGGATAGTTGAAATACCAACATTCCCATGTAATTTCTCATTAGGATTTAAGTGAGCTTAGATTATATCTTAGAAGTCAGTCTTTGATCATAGAGCTATAATGCAAACATAGCGATGACATTATTCCCACACAATTAGTCATTTCTCTTAAAGTGTATTTTAAATAATAAGGATGATATGTCTTCTTGTAAACTCTCCCCAGTTTACCCAGAGAGCTTAACTACTAAATCAGTACACCAGAAGACTGGGATGGTGACAATCTATTTTTAATTGGAAAAATGAGATGTCATAATACAGTGTAATTTTCAGCTAAGAGTAGCTACTGTGAATGGAAGCAGGAGCCTCCAAACAAATCACACAATTATATTCCTGAAATTAAATGAGAAAATTAGTTTAGGATAATAACACATCAAGCTTCATGTGGCTGGAAGATAAGACATTGCCTCAGTGAACACAAATAAATAGTATGACCCTACTGGGAAAAGGCTACTGAGTTGAAAAACAATTCTTGAGGAGCTGTACTGTCACTGGAAGCTTCTGGGACACTGCAAAAGGCACAAGGGATGATGTCCAGGAGTGGAAGTTGCCCACTTTTCAAACATAGACAAAATACCTAATCTGCTCTCAAACTGGGAGAGCCAGGGCAGCGTGGGGTTTGTTCATGGAGTCCCAGATGAGAAAGGTGTAGAGCAGGCAGTCAGGTATAGGGCATGGGCCCTGCTAAAATACACATGCATGGCTTTAGGCGCAGTTTATTGCAGTGCTAGCCACAGTTTGGTTGTACAGGACAGGGCAGAGCTCTGTGCTCACGGCGGGGATATCAGCTCAGGAGTGAGATGTAGAGCGGGTGGATGGTGGGAAAACAGGAGAGGATGGGTAGAGAGGCTGGAGACAGGACCAAGGGCAGGTTAACAACCTCGAAGGACATTACTTGGTGTATCAGGGAAGCAAGGCCAGCAGAATGTCCCAGTTCATGAGCCTGCCCACAGGCTTTCCACCAGACTGCTGTCTCTCCACATTTTTGCAGAACTTTTGTAACTAGACTGGGACAGGCTTGTAAAAAACACTGCTATACCCCACAACATCGGAACACTTCTGAAAGTGCTCTGATCACTGGTTGTTTTCAGCACGTTGTTGGTCACCTGACATCCATTAGCCAGTCACTGAACTCCCTGCACACACGTAACAAACATTTAAAAGTCCTTCATGGACCTGAGGTCTTGAACCAGACAGCCACAGAGAGAGCTGGATTCCCAGGGCACTCAGGGGAGTGTTGGTGTGCATTTCAAACCCATGGCAGTGCCATCACACACACACACACCCAGCACCAGCAGACCCACACACACACACACACGTGTTCACCCACTGCTGTGGCTGCGCCCAGCTCACAGAAAGATACCAAACGTGCCTGGGGTCTGTCCATTTTGCAAACACCGGAGTGGACTGGAAGGTTGTTAATGGCCTGAAGGGATAGAGACAGTCTTCTGAGGCTCCATTCCCACCCACCCTGCTCGAGCAGGGCGTGTCCCAACCCTGCTGTTTCCTGGGGCTCTGGAGCAGGCTGAAGGAGTACTCGTTTTGCTCCCACCACTGCTCAGCTTGTTCAGCCATCTCCTCTAGCTGTTAGTGAAGCAATGAGGAGGCATAAACCTCTTCCCACAACAAGGAATACAAAACACCGCTGGAGCCAGCGTGTCTTGGAGAGAGTAGGCAGCCATGATAACAGCGCAGAGGCTGGTGAGAGGGCCTGGGTAAGCTCCTGCCATCCCGGTTCTGAAGGGCCTAAGGGGATGATTACAAAAGGGATTGCTCCTGTGTGAGCTATCCCTGCTTCAGTGGTTGCTCTCTGGAGCTTTTCTTCACCTCATCAGTGGAGGCTGTTATTTCAGAGGCTGGTGAATGACAATACAGTATCAGCTGGAAGGACCTGGGCCACCTGGTAAACGTTCTCTGAGGGGCAAGAGAATAGCCACTGTTATTTGTTTTTTGGGCTCATACAGAAGTTTCCATATGAAGAATCTGTAATACTTTCCCCCTTTGAAGCTGGTCAAACTGTCAAACTTTAGGATGTTTTTGTGAGGAAGGCTGACAGAAGAACCTCATCTTTTGGAGCTTAATAAATGGCAGAGAGGAATGGATGCTGCAAAGGAGAAGATAAGCAAGCCACCTTACCTTGTAATCCCAAGACTGAATTTAGGTAAAACCAGTTAGGAAGGGTGTGGTTTGGGAAAGCCAGTGGCTGTGAAGCTGAGTGTGAATGGAGGTACTTGTCTTCAGTGGTTGATTACACCTTGTCTTTTAGGGAAAAGAGTTATAGGTACTTAATGACTTTCTGGAGGCCTTCAGCAGCACCAGCTGCAGAAAACTTCACCAGCCTTCTAGAGGCGACTTTCTTTCACTGATTTCATAAGGTGACCAGCTCAGACTCGATACCTTTTAGGCAGGTGAAGTAAGATGAGCTGAATCTCATCCCAAGATCCACCACCTTAGGCACAGCTCCAGGCGAGGCGGCTACACCCAGGCAAACACAACTCTGACTTTGCATCTCTTTCTGGAGCAGAGACCTGATCAAGAGGCAGGCGAGGTGAATAAAGCAGTGAGGGATCCCGCGTGTCCTCTCGGCTGTTTCCATTCACCGAGCTCCTGGAGAGCCCCAGTGGAGAATGAAAGCTGCCTTTGCTCCTCTGCAGTGCCCTCCAGGGAGGGCAGGAAAGCACCTACCCTTCTTCACGGCACATTGCCCCTCAGGCACAAGGCCTGGCTGTCACCCAGGGATGTCATTCACCTTCTCGGTACTCCAGATGCATCTGTATTTTTGAATCGTCCAATTCTGTCAAAGTTGTGGGGAGAAATAAGAGAGGCTTAAAATAGCTAAAGCAGAAAATTCCCCAACTGTCAGTTTTATAATTCTTAAATCCATTCCAGGAGAGCTAGCTTTAGCCCTATTTCCTGATCGCTTGGAAAAACTGAGACGATCAATTAAAGTTTTCCCATGCACCCTCTTGGACAGATGGTTGAACCATTTTAATTAAGTGTATGTATTGGACTGACAGAGTTGATGTATCTGACGTGACAGACATTTTCTGTGCTCATTTAGGTTTTTAATCTTTCACTCTCTTCAGTATGCCCAGAACTGTGCTATTTGCACTGTGCTCTCAGAAGAATTATTCAATACACAGTCGATCGCTTGGATTATTAGATTTTTTATTGCTTGTTATTGTTGGGTTTGGCCACAGTGAAAATCTCCTCAGTAACAATTAGCTACCACTCTAATAATGAAAGGATCTAACATTTTGAAGTCTCTGTTGGAAGATAAGTGGTCATATTTTTTTAAGACATTTAGATGTCAAGAAGGGCAAATTAAGGCATACTGAGATTTTCAAAAGCATCTAGGTACCCAGTACCTCAGATTTCAATGGCACTAAAATGGTGCTGGTTTTCTGCAGCCCTAGGCTCCTAATCCCTGTGCAAGCCCTGCATTGCTGCAGTAGTACGAGGTGGCAGATCTCCCAGATTTTTATTTAAAATAAAATTAAATTAGCCTTGCTCCAAGAGGTTTTGAAATGAGACACACACTTCTCTTTTCCTATATCTCTCTACATTCTGTGGCCTTGCATGAGGTGGAAGATATGGCACAATGGCACTGGTGGCCCTCAGTGTGAGAACAGGATCCCACGGAGTGTAGGGTTTCCCTTTACATGACTTCAGTGGTGGGATCTGGGTAAGAGCAAGTTCCTGACACACACAGATAATTTCACAGCTAGAACTCTCTTCCTCAAGTGTATCAGTCCATAAGTTTGTTACAGTATAATATAAGTTATAATGCATATATTGAAACAGAGAATCACCAGCATTTTTTCTTTTCTTCTCAATGAGTATTGGTATAAATATTAGACATTGCTACAGTATGTACAAGCCCTCTGACTTTCCTGGGTTTCTTCATGTGACCATTTCAGTCTTGTTTTAATATTAATAGAGATTAATAGGTAAATTTGGTATTAATAGAATCTACTCTCTCTAGGTTTCAGTGAATATCAATCAATAGCTGCAAAAGTACCATATATTGGAATATTGTAGTGGCTGCAGATACTCTTCTTATTTCCAGTGTCTTTACTGGCTGACATGAATGATTGTTTTCACCTAAGATAAACTCCTAGGCTCTTATACGTTTCATGGCAGAAAAAGCAGTGTCTCCTGCTGGTGAGAAAACCATTCTGGAAAAGTACTTCTATAGAGACCTTGTTGATATGCTTATTATAAAAAAAAAGTAGTGTCTTTATCCTCAAGACTGTCCAACATCCCGTGGCCAGGATCTATCAGTTCTAGGAAGTTAGATTTCTTGAATGGTCTTTGAGGAAAAGCAAGAGGAAATAGTAAAAAGCATGAATGTGGTCACATGCCTGATGGTTTTAGAAGATAATATATTTGTGACATAGCAGACAAGTAGAAAGGAAAGAGTAGGGAAAAAATCAGGTTGTTCTGTTCAAGGAACACAAGAAAACCTGAGGTTTAAAAATAAGTGTAGTCCTTCCTGGTTAGGCAGAATGAGAGAGAGCCCTAGGTATATCCAGCTTTTAATAACATGTATGTATAGTCCAACCGGTGCATGTACAAACCCTGCACTCCTTCACAAACTTCAAATACCTGCAGGCATAGATAAATACTTGGATAAGCACATACCTCTTTGCTTGCTTACATGGGAGATTTTGTTCATGCAATAAAGGCTGAGCGCTTTTTTTGCAAAACCTCATGCTGCATCTGCATATGGGAGTGTTCTGGGAAATTCAAAATAGCCACACGTCAGAAGTCCCAATAACGTACGCTGTCTGAGGGCTTTTGGAGAGTGGGCTAATGAACTTATCAAATCACTAACAATTGGTTTGGAGAGGTCAGGTGGCAGGGGAAGGGAAGAAGAAGGGATGGAATATCTCTTTGCTCTGCAAAAAATGGTGAGAAGTGTGATCATGGAAAGTGCTGATTGAAAAGCAGAGAACTGAGCAAGCTGCAGCCCTTTCCTAGCAACAGATCAGAAATGTTAATATTCCATGCAGTATTGCACTGGGTGTGATAGCCTGTACTGTCAGATCCACACACAGAGGTTTGGTAAACAGATTCACTCCTGACCAGAATCAGCAATAACACATTTGATTTTCTAAGAGCATGTGATCTGATCTAAGAATATCAAAAGGAGCCAGTAGCTCAGACTGACATTATTACACAAGCAGTCGCATTTTGATATTTAAGCTTGTACATTCCTTAAGCCTCAGTCGAATTTCTTGGCATTGTCANAAAAAAAAAAAAAGAAAGAAAAAACAAGCCATGCTTCTGATGAAAGCAGCTGTCATTCAGCACTAGGACTTGCCCTTCGAACAGCTGTACTTGATCTCAAAACTCTCACCTGCACAGCATGGTAGGCTGAATCAACTCAGCTCTTTGTCTCACTACCTCAGATAAGCCTGTCATCAAAGTGAAGAGATAAAAAAGAGACAATCATAACTCTAATGTCATATTTGACAGAGGAAGCTGTTAGTCAAGTAGCTTTAAACTGTTTCTCCTCTACATGTATCGAGTGACGTCCTGGCACAGCGACAAGAACTTATCACGGTACTTTTTAATATGAGAAAGAAGAAAAAAAAATACCAGAGCAGATGTGTCATCATAGACACACCTTTTAGTGGACCTTCAAAGTGAAGAACTGGAGAGGCTCTTTTGTGAGACAAGTGTCACAACAACTCCATCTTCCTAGGGGTGCCTACACAGGCCACTGCAGACAGCACATAGCAGATATTAGAGGTAACTACGCTGACAAGGAATTGGCCAAGAGAATGTGCCAAGAGAACAGGTTTCCTAGGGCCAGATCCTGAATTTGCTACTCAGGCAAAATGCTAAGTAGTGTAGGAACTGGTCCAAAGGCAGCTTCCTAACAAGAAACTGAAAATAGCTTGCTCATCATAGCTGGCATTCCAGGAAAGGTGAGGAGGAGAGCGAGCCCCAAATGTAAAGACTGGGCTGTAGCAAATTTAGGCTGTTGGCTACTCACAAGAGAATCGTTAACCGATCCATCATATCAAATAATTATCAAACCTCTGTTTCTGTGTCACTGAAGTTCTACTTTTAGTCATGCAGCAGCTTCAATAGTAGCATTCACATTTATGCACTGCATTAAACCCAGGGATCTCAAAAAGCTTTAGAAATTATATCCATAACATTCTGGTCAGACAGAGCTTTTGCATACAGAAAAATGCTTATGCTGGAAAAGCATAAGCACAGCCTTGGGCCTATGGGGCCCTATGTTGATATAAAAAGGAGATGAGTTGGACCTAATTCAAGAGATCCATAGTAATTTTACACACCTAAGCTGCCTTGTGACTTGTTTACCTGCCTGAAGCTCCCACAGTGATCTTACGCAAAACCTTCAGCATCCAGGAGTTTGCCTTGACTGGGAGTTTTTGTTTTCAACACCAAGTGTCTCTTCTATTGGTTTCAGCTGCATCAAGGTCAAGGAGAAGAATAAAAGTCACCGATTCCTAACCCTTTAAAGTTATAACTTAAAAAGTGCCTGAAATATACATGCGGGCAATGTTAGCTACTAGTTACCTGTGCCTGTAACAGTCTTGTACAGGTAACTCCAGTACCACATCTCACCCTAGCGTTGGATCAATGTTCCATAAATTAGGTCTCTAAAATTTATGTGTCTCTTCTAATTCGTGGATCTCAACTACACCTGGGGTCAGTGGAAAGAGTCAGAAAACTCCATGAAACGAGCGAAAGTGCCTTTTGCAGGGAGGATGCCTTGCCCTCTGCCAGGGCTGAGCTCCCCCTGGGGATGTGAGATGGCTCACTTAGGTTAGATATGTGCCATTTTGGTGCCTGGTGTTAGATGTGATGAGTCCCATCCATATTGCCAGATATTTAAATGTCTTGAGGTCCTTTCAGTGAAATTTTTTGAAATTTTACAAACCTCGCATGTCATAATGGTATATAAGATACCGTGTTATTATGTCCCCATAAAATTTAATTATGCACCTGGGAATAAGAAAAGATTGGAAAAGAAGTAGTATTATCCCACCACCAGAGTATTTTCAGTTTGGAAACCATGTAGTACAGCACTGCAGAAATTTGAGCACAGTGCCCATAAGGAATACCCTCTGAAGCACCATCACTTGTCACTGTGATGGGGCACCAGTGCTGCATGTGAGACTCAAACTCTTACAGCCAAGCCAGGGTGGCAGTTCAATAACCCAGTTTTACATGAGGCTGTAATGGAAACACCACACAAAGAATTTAATGCTGAGGTTCATGCTGATTTTTCTCAGTCACCTATTAATAGAATGCACTGAGCTT
Source organism: Melanocharis versteri (assembly GCA_013397845.1). Taxonomy (NCBI): domain Eukaryota; kingdom Metazoa; phylum Chordata; class Aves; order Passeriformes; family Melanocharitidae; genus Melanocharis; species Melanocharis versteri. Next base: position 430,585 of record VZTG01009792.1, on the reverse strand, counting down.
TTCTAGGCACTGCAGTAGCTGCCCTTGCTGGCATCAGTAGACACAAGTCAGAGCAAGGGTCACAGTTAGGAACAGAACCTTTTCCTACCCCACAGTACTGCTGGCACTCTGTGTCCCAGATGGAGCAGGAGGTCTGGCTGGCTCATTCTCTGCCCTGCAGGCATGGGGAGAACCACTTTGGCTCACCCAAAGGGAAAGGACAAGCTCCCCTTTCTGCAGGTGCTGGATCTGGGTGTCCTCTTGGCCAGCAGTCAGGCACATGGGGAACTGGACAGCTCTGTGAACAAGGAAGGGTGAACGAGTACCAGGTGCCAGGTACATCCTGCACCAGGAACCCTTTCCAATGAACCCTCAACATGCTGAGGAGCAAGAGACCTGAGTCCTGGATAATTTTTATATCTGACCTGCGAAACGCAGGTCACTCAGCAAGGATGAAACACAATACTTCCTAAGACCCAGACAGAAGAAAGGTTATTTCTACTATGTCATAGCAGCTAAGCCACAGGAAGCTGTTGAATCACTCTGCCAGCTTTCCTGAAATGAAACAGTTCTAGTTTCATGCATGTAGTGAATTTTTACCTTACACTTGTGAATTTGAGCCACAATTCTCTTATCTGCAGGGTGATTAAACAGCCTCCCCCCTTTTCTGCTCCTCAGCCAGAGGTTTGCTATCCTACAAGAGTTCTTGATGGCGAGGAGCATCCTGCCTTTTCTTTCTGCTGGTGGCTTTCCATACACGTGATGGACAGGAGCACGTTTGGGAGAGTTTGCTGTTTGGACTGGGACCCATCCAGGTGTTGAGTTTTCATTGACAGCATCATCACCAAAACTTGCTCTTTTATACGATACATTATGTTCTTCTGTGGATTTACTCCCTCTGCATTTATACCAATTTAACTTCATGGTGCTATTTTTGAAATCACACTAGATCAAATTCTCCACTCAGTTTCTCTTACATAATCACTGTGGGGCAGTGTGCATATAAATGAGGGCACGGTTTAGCACACTGTGTATAAATTAATGTGAACTTAAATATTAAGCACAGGTGACTTGCGGTTTCCCTCTCAGATAGGCTGACTGCTCTGAAATGCCAGTGAAATAATTACCTTTAGGGTGGTGCAGAACTCAGCAGTTTTCCCACCTGCTGGTGCAAGAGAGTGACTTCTTTTTATGTCATCTTTACTGTAGCCATCTATGGCCAGCATAGCAGAAGACAGTGATGATGTAGACACAGGGTTTGCCCACCTGCTAAAAGGAAGACCATTCCTGTGGATATAAAAAAACTGATGCAATGAGTGGATTTTAAAGATATTTTTTCAGCCTTTCCTTTCTGATACACCTTTATGGTGGGTTGTTGGGCTGAAAATAGTAACTCAGGAAAATGAAACCAGAGCCAGATAACCCTGCATGTGTACACAGACACTCCCAGTGATTAATATCTGTGTGTAACCAGTCTGGGTCTTGGGCAGACATGGACCACTCAGAAGTAGGACTTTTTCCTCATCCTGCCCTGAGCCAATCAATCTTTCCTGAAGCCTTGGACTGCACCGAAGGAGCCATCAGTCCACCACTGGGCTGTTACTTCCTTTCCCTCAAGTCATTCTCCTGCCAGGCTGTTGCTTTGTCTATTATGATGCAGCAAAGAGATCCTTTCTGGATCCGCTTGTCTTCTTTAAGCCTTGAAGTCATCCAAACATGTATTATGTAGGGAGTGTTTTATCCCGTATTTCCAAAACATGACAGAAGTACAGCTACTTTCTCATCCATGCTGTTTAAAAGCTGTGAGTGACTCTACCAGCTCAGAGATTGCCGTGGTCTGCTTTGTAACATCAGAAAGAATAGGAGAGTGTGGCATACCCCTAATGCTCCCTGAAATACACGACTCATCTGATGTTTGAACTTTAAACTTCTTAGCCCAGAAATAACACACATGATGTAAAACATAATTTGCAGCTCGAGGCCCGGGTATATTAACATTGAGAGTGCTGACAGCCTTGTGGCTGCTGCTGCTTGCAACCAGATCAATAGCCTGGGAAGGACCTGTAGCTCCTTGGGCCCCATCAGAAGCTTCCTTAACCGTGCTCCGTGTCTCTGAAAAGGCCAGAGTTGTTCTACACCATTACCCTTGACCGTGGGTGATACAAACTGTGCATGAGCAACACTGTCTTTGCTGTCTGGTGTTTCTGCCTTGCCCAGATCCTCCTGCAGGCCCAAGACTATATGAAGACTTTGCAAGGTATACACCCGATCACTGAAAATTACTCAAAGACTACATGGGCTCAAGTCTACCTCTGATATCAAGCAAATTGCTCCACAGCTACGACAGTTAGACACTGAGGGGGCTGGTGGTGGCCCCTCTGTTTGAGCCCTTCAGACCCTTGCAATGTAGCACAAAACGCCACCTCCCTGGTCCGAGAGTGATCCAAACTCACTTGCACTACACAAGATGTGATCCAGTGATAATTCAGATCAACATTCCTCCACTCAGATTCATGAGATACACAAGCAAAGCTCTGCCCATGAAAACTTTGAATGCTAGCTATTTGGCGGGTAGAGCTAAAGAAGTCAGAACATCAAGAAATCAGAACCACAAATTCAAGCTCTCTGGCATTTGGAACTACTTCACAGAAAGCTACATTCTCACCGCCCACTCTCCAAACACACTCAGGTGCTGGCATTTTCACCCAGACTAATTAACAAATAGTGTGGCAATTAAATCACATGGCCTCACCATTGAGTTCAGAAAACTCCCTTACATCGCCGCAGAGTATAGCAACATAACTCATAAAATTATTTTATAACAACAATTTAAGTGAAGCAAATATCATGAAAATACAACACAAATGTGATAATTATTACAATTTATGTGATAACAATGTTACGTGTAAACTAAATTGTCTTCCCAAGTCAATCCAACTTTGAACAGCTTTCCTGCTCCACAGCTGTGCCTCGAGTATCAGCAGTGTGTGTAGAGATGCATAGGGTGACTTTTCTAGATCTGACTTTGCAAAGCTTCCCATGGCAGTCTGTGGGGAAGCGGCACTTTTGGAAGATCTTAGCTGCCAAAAGGCCTTTCCCATCTCCCCAAAGAGCAAGGAAGAGCGAGAACGAGGTGGTCTTTGCACAATGCTGTTTTGCCCTTCCTGGCTGGCCCAGCTGTTCCATTAATTTTGGTGCTGCCAGACTTCATGGTCTGCTTCCCCACGTTGTGTTGGTTGGTAAGAGCCAGGAGGGATAGATCAAGGCCAAGCTGTTTTCAAGAGCAGCCCTTGTGTGGTTCACAACCCCAAGACCCTGCATGTAAGGGAGGGTGTCTGCTATATTTGGTCTGCCTTCCTGTTCCTCAGATCTTGACTCTTGGACAGCTGCAATGAAGATAAGAAAAGCCTCAGGAAACTAGAAGATGCTCATTTGGAGAAGGTATCTAGAGGGGGAGGTTAATACACAAACAGATTGAAGGAAAGCAGAAGAGTAAATGAGAAAGGCTTGGGGTAATTTTTTTTCTTATTTTTAAAGTAGGATTAGTTAGTGGTGGAGAGATATCATTTCTATGAAGGGAAAATGAAAAAGTCCACTAATTACATACTATATGAACATGAGCAAGCCCAGCATTTTCTGAGTCACAACAAGCAGTTATAGAGTGACAGGGAAAACTTTTTAAGTGATGATTCAAAAATAAAAAAGGCATTTGGAGTCACTGAGCGTGCAGAGTTAGCCCAGGTAACCACATGATCTTATCATTACTACCCTTCATCTGTCTGCCGCCCTCTTCCCACCTAGCGTTTGATACACTCACTTGTTGCATCTTGTCTTGCAAGTGGCATGACTTCAATTGCACTAATTGTGTGCATAAAGTTAAACATGCATGTAAATGTTTGCAAGATTGGAACCTCAGACTATAAACACTGGGAGAGGGCTCATCTCCTCCAATGTAATCATGGAGAGCTAGATGCAAGGGGGACTCAGACATAAGAATTTTTGTGTATTATACTGGAGAAATAATATCAGTATTATACTTTACTATTTTTTTTTGTTCCTTTTGTCTTCGGTTATTTATGTCACCCTCACTTCCCTTTTGTGCTCCTACTTTTCCTTAAAAGCACACGGTGGCAGAAAAGGAGATGTAGGCATTTAAACAATTCCATTTGTTTTCAAATGGAAGGGTTATTATTGTGTATTCTCTTATCTGAATATAGTTCTCCCAAGGTAGCTGCTGTGCTAATATTATACCAAATTACGTAGGTGTTGCATGAGGCTGTAATTTGCACTGGAGGTTTGAAGGTTGTTATTATTTATTACCTGCATTACAGCAGTATCTGAGAGTCTGGTGGGGAACCAGGGTGCTGCGTTCTGCACAAACACGGAGCAGGAGGAAAGTCCCTGACCTAATACCAACCAGGAGCTCCACAGGCAGATCAGAGAGCATCCAGGTGGGGCCCAGGGCAGCGAGCCAGAGTGGATTGGGCTGCCCTTTTCTGGGAGACTGGGGATGTCAGGGTCTGAGTCTCTTCAGGCAGAGAAGAAGTAGCCACCTGCCAAAACAGGCTCAGGTGGCAAACTTCCCGGCAAAGGGGGAAGCAGTGGCGAGGAGTGAAACTTGCTGAAAACAATTTTTAGCAGAATATTCTCAATACCCAAGGGAAATATCCTTTCAAAAAGCCCAGTCCCTGACCATGGAGCTTGCCCTGCAGGATTAGAGGCAGCACAAGAATTGAGACAGAGGGAAGGGTGCAGGAGACAACAGGACAAGACTGGTCAGCCACACAGACACAGTGAAGGTCATGATATAAGATGCTGTAAAAGAGACCCCTCTGCCTTAAATTCACAAAATGACTCACTAACCTATAATAACATTACCTAAAAGTCATAGTGAGCTCTTCATCTTCAAAGCACTTTGCAAAGATTAACTAATTAATTTCACTGTCAAATCTTTTGGAGATCTAGTAATGGTATTTGGCTCTACCTCAGAGAGCAATTTTTTCCAGGTACTGGCAGGGTAAACATTCATAATGATATAACCAGTGGGAAGAACGTTTTTAGCACTTGAGTGATATTTTAATGAGAGACAAAGGTTAGGAATTGACCCTGGACCAAAGGGCTTCACTGGGCCACTCACCTCGGAGTTGGGACTCCCTGTTGTTCCCACACTGGTGCCAACACAACAACCCCTGTGTCTTATGCATACTGTATTTTAGGAAAACCCAACCAAAAAGCCAGTTATTTATAGATTGTGCATGGGTAAGGGCGTTCTCGGGTTTCTGCCCTGTGTGCTCACATGTGTTGCCATGCTGGTGACATGGGCTGTGGCACTGAGCGCACCCTCAGCCATAAAGTTTAACAAGGCCAAGGGCACCTGGGTCAGGGCAACCCCGAGCACAAACACAGTCTGGGCAGAGGATGGACTGACAGCAGCCCTGGGAAGAAGGACTTGGGGGTGTTTATGGACAGGAAGCTCAACATGACCCAGCAATGTGAACCCACAGCCCAGAAAAAACCCAGCCACATCCTGGGCTGCATCACAAGCAGCGTGGCCAGCAGGTTGAGGGAGGGGATTCTGCCCCTCTGCTCCACTCTGGTGGGATCCAACTTGGGTGTGGGGACCTCAAAATAAGAAAAACATGGACCTGTTGGAGGGAGTCCAGAGGCACCCATCAAGAGGGCTGGAGTACCTCTCCTGTGGAGACTCCTCTCCTGTGGATGAGAGAGATGGGGTTGTCCAGCCTGGAGAAGAGAAGGCTCCTGAGAGACCTTAGAGCACCTTCCAGTACCTAAAGGGGCTACAAGTGAGCTGGAGAGGGACTTTTTATAAGTCTGGTAGGACAAGGGGGAATGGCTTTAAACTGAACGAGGGTAGATTTAGCTTAGATATTAGAAAGAAATTTTTTACTCAGAGAGTGGTGTGGCACAGGTTGCCCAGACAAGCTGTGGCTGTCCCATTCCTGGAAGTGTCCAATGCTAGGTTAGAAGGGGCTTTGAGCTACCTAGTCTAGTGGGAGGTGTCCCTGCCCCTGGCAGGAGGGGTGGAACAGGATCTTTAAAGTCCCTTCCAACCCAAACCATTTTATGATTTTATGATTTTCCCTCCTGGGGACTCACTACCTCTGTCTGTCACTGTTCTTCCCACCGTGGGTCCAGCCTGGGCCCTCTGCCAGCCCTACACTCTGCCACTAAGAATAAAAACATGGTGAGAGTGCAGCTCCCACGAAGAAGTTTCACTTTCAGTCTCCTGGCTACCTTGCAAAGAGACAGAGTAACTCCCAAAGGCATCTCCTGCCTCCCCATCCAGATGCTCAGCTAACGTGGGCTCGGCATGCTTTGATTTATGGAGGCTGGGTCTGGCTCACAGTGTTCTTCCAGAACAGCTATATTGGCTGCAGTATGAAAAATTCACAGCAGCAGCAGCCAAAATTAGGCTGAAAAAAGTCTTCCATGTGGACACTGACAGGAGAGAGATTTTATCACTGTAGATTATGCTGCCCAAAGAGGTTGTGTATCTACAAAAGTAGAAAATCTCCTACTGCTACATGCTGCATCAGTATTGTGAGGACCTGCTGGAACTGCTGTGGGGACAGGCACAGGTATTAAAACTGGTGCCTTTCTGTGTGCTAAACCAGATTTTCAGTGTTTATCACAGACTGAGAGCTGCCATTCTAAACTAGTTCCTTTGTTTAAAAATAACACGTGATGGAAACTCTCAAAACTTAAAAAATGTCAATACTAGATCATGTGTTTCCAGTCTTTATTCAACAAACTGTCAGGTACGTACAATAACCCTTGGACTGCTTCTCCTGGAGTAAATTATTTCTCTTAGACTAACAATTAACAGGAAATGAAAAAGTTGTTGGTGAAAAAAAAAAAATACAGCGGCAGGTCTGGAAAGGAACTGAAAAATTATCTGTCTCATTTCTCTGCAGGGAAGCAATAACACAATATTGTCACAGATAACTTGGAAATGAGGTCTTTGATTTCTAGTAATGGAAATGGGTAAATAGAGATGTCACTGTGTCATGTCATTCCATTTGATATGACCAGGGTTATATGCTGTGTCTGAAAAGAAACTGCACAGGCTGCTTGTAAAAGTTTGACACTTGGGAAAAAAATGCCTGAAAGCTGGTGACAACTCCTCAGACCAAGGGTATGTCAGCTATTCACACTTCACATCTCAGATGTAACGATATAAAAATGTTGCAAGAGTTCAAACTATCTTGATAAAACACCTTGATCTCTCCTTTTGCACCTAAATCTCAGTATTGTTTGTATAATCCATGGTCCAGTACAGAGCTCATTTACAATTGTGAATCTCATTCGTCAGGTTAACAGAAACAAAATCCAGGGCAGATTTTCACACAGCTGAAGGTGTATATTGCTAAAAGTTCTCACCTTCATTCTCCCAGTTGCTCCAGAGGGTAAGGTGTTTTGGGAGCAATTTTTTGCAAATGCTATTACACACCACACTTTAAGCCTGCTGCCAGCTTTTTCTTAGTCCAGCAATGGCACAAAGATGCGATTGCCAATCACAAAACCAAAGATGCCCTGTGTGAATTCAGGACCCCCAGTGAGCTCACTGAGATTTTTCAGTGCCAAGAAGGGACAATTTGGGTGCTGAACATTTGACGATAGCTGTCTGTGTCTCCCTGGGTTGCCTAGGAACAAAGAGCAAATGACATCCATTTTGGGACACAGAAGGTAAAACTCTTCAGGGCAGTCCCAAACTCTGAAAACCTCTTTTCTGCAATGAATGAGGTTGTGCTGCTGGATGAGGAGCTGTTGACCCTTGTGTGTCCCCTGTTGCCGGTGCTATCTTGGAATGCAGGGAGACTCCAAAATAAGAGTGTAGTGTTTCTTGGTGGCTAAGAGAACAAATCTTTCAGCTTCAGGAATGTGAAGTGCGGTTGGAGAAAGCCATCAAGTAGCGATAGTAACAAAAACACCAATGGCATCTGTTATGGATTGTAGCAAAGAAGATTCAGCTAAAACACACAGGATCATTCTTTCAGACAAGACAACCAGGACACTGCTGCACATGTCGCTGAAAGCTGAACGAAAGAGCAGTGTTTAGAGTTATACAGGGAGTTACAGCAGGGCATCTGCAAACTAGTCCTTGTTCTAGTCTACATAATGCCTGTGTAACAATTCGTATCTAAAGCATAGCCTCTGCACCCCTAAACTCACCTGCCAGACCCCTCAAAGGAGCAAAACCTAAAGTTGGAGGCATTAGCTATTAATTTTCAACAGATTTGGTAGCCAGTGTGTGCTAATACCTTTGAGTTTCAGCTCCCTGAGCTCCCCTCCTTCTCCTGTCTTTCTGTATGCATTCTGCACTTCTCTGCTTCAAAAGGACTTCAGTTTTGTGCTGTTTGATGCCCAAACTGTCAGCCTTGGTTCCACTGCTGAGGATTGTCAGGTAGATGAAAAGCCACAGACCCTGGGAGAAAAGCCATCACTGTCTCTGTGTCCTTGCAGTCCTAGTTCAGCGAGCCACACAACTGCAGACATCATCCCTGTGGCCATTCCGGCTGCTTTGCTGGGGTGGTTATTGCACTGTAAATTATGAAAGTGCTTATGCTCCTTGCTGAATCAGGCCCCAATTCCCCAGATTACCTGTCAACCCCACATTATGGATCTAGATGGATAAAAACTGCAGTCTCCTCATTGACTTTGGTGGCCCTAGGACTTGACACAGTATGGTGCTGCTTTAACCACCCCCAGAAGTTTATCATGGCAGAAAGGTGATGCCTTGCGGTGGACAGCTACAGGTGCACCCTTCTAATCACCCACTGCAATATGGGGACACAGTGTGTGAGGAGCTAAAGAACAATGTCACCCCCCCAGCCTCCTCCTCCCTCTTATTCCCAGCCCTGAGTTCACTGAGCTGCTCAGTCCCACAGAAACTGGGCTCAGGAATTGCCTTATTTCTACATTCAAGACACTGTTTTCACTCACTGCTCCTTTTCTGGAGGAAGCAGAGCAAAGTGCATTAAGAGGTGGATTAAAGAGAGGAGGGAAGATAAATAAATAAAAACTACATATTTTAATAAGATTTTTTTTCAGTATGTTTCTTAAAAAATGTGCTGAATAAGTGATTTACCTCCAGTCTTAGAACTATGAGGTTTAATGAAGCTGACATTTCTTCCTCTCCAATGTTATGTCAGACTAAAAACCTTTTCAACTTATAATAGATACATATGGTAATAGATATCTGAATGAAAGATCAAACAGACATTAAGTACTGCAGAAATAGCCTGGTAAAAAGATGAAGTCACCCTCTAATGACACTATTATGACATACAGATTAAAAGAAGAACCAGTAAAAAAGAAGGATGATAATGCTATTGTGTTACTCCACTAAGGTATTTTACCAGTAAAATGAAGTTACTCACTTTCTGCATCTATCCATTCATCTGACTGATGTTTTAAGGGAAAAAAAAAATGTGCAGGAGAAAAGAACTGTTCTTGAAGGAGAAAAAAGCCCACCAAGCAAACCCTACCTGTATTTGGGGTTGGTATGTAGTATCAGATGAATATTGCATTTCAAGCGTTTGATCCTGTGCCTCCAAAAACTACAAACATCATAAACCAAAATTAAAAACTTTGCCAGCAGTCTAGTACACATAGAAGGTTCAAACTGAACCCCCTTGAGGAAAGGATAATTACTACCTTGTTGTAAAGCAGATGCATTTTTGGAAGCAGATGCGTGCAAGGTGACCATACTTCGGGAAACCACATTTGAAGTAAATATTTATTTGCATAACAAATAGAATACTTTCTACCAGCCCATTATGCAGCTAAGATTAGCTCAGACCTTTATAGTGACACTACATAGATAATAAACTGAAAGCAAATTTGAGCTGGTGCAGTTTCGCTGGTTCCTCAGCTGTCCAGCCCTGTGTGGGTCGGATGGGTGGAGAGCCGTGTGGCTTTGTGCCTGCCGGCAGTAAAGCCTCTGAGACAAGGGGTCAGAGGGAGATTCTGAAGCACAGGATCAGCAGGATAATTCCTCATCACAAGGGGAATATCCAGGGAGTTTGCTCAAGAGGGCTGAGGCTTCTCTACTTTGTGTGCTTGTAGATAAGACCATCTCCTGAGGAGAGAAGTGCTCATGGACACAGCCCACCTCTACTGCAACCTATTTATATCTGCCACACAGACAGAGGACAACGTGATTCAGATGTTAATCAGTTCCTGGCAGCATTACAGAGCCTCCTCGAGTAGAAAGCAATCCAGTTCTGCAGATGAGGCAGAAGCACACGGGGCTTTGCTGTACCCTCCCACTGCAAGTGCCTAACTTAGGCAGTGACTGCTCCCTTCCAGTGTCTGCACAGGGAGCTAAGATCCAGTAGACCTGGATTGTCTGGTGTCTCCCTGCTTTATTGAACTGAATTGCCATTACAGTCATGGCAACTGAGTGAGGCCTCTTGCAGGTGGTCTGAACACAACCCACATTGCTGGGGTGCTGGGCTCTGCCTTTATCTACTCCTCCCCAAGCCATGAAATCAAAACACCATCAATTTACTGCTGGCTGCTAAGAAAAACAGCTTCTCATAAGCTGTTTCCCCTCTGCTTGCCTCAACATGGACTTTAAATGCAATTCCTTTCTTAGAAGAACCTGCAGAAATGGCACTGCAGAGTTGGACCTGGGCTCTGTCCCAAAGAGTGCAGGCTGCACGTTCTCACTCTGTGTGGAAATGGTTATTTTTTTTCCTAGCTGTCCATGCTGTCTGGGCAGTCTGAGAATGGAAACCAGCAATACATCCAGTCTCCGGTGCCTAGGACTTGAAAGGCGAATTCTACACTGTGGCCTTTTACAGCCACGTTTTCATGTGTGCCCAGGAGTGCAAGGAGGTGACATTTTTTGCAATGGATTTTCAGAACAAAGCGACTCTGGTAGACAGCACCAAGATACGGTCTGTTATGTTCACAAAGCGTTTCTCCCTGTGCTGCAGGAGCAGCACATTAATGAAACAGTCAATACACTGGCTGCTTTTTTTCCTGCCCTTAACTGCTACCAGAGGCTGAACTGGCTGAGTGAGCTGGGTCTCTGTAGCTTCCCTGGATCTCTTTGAAGAGGTTTGTCTCTGTGATACAGCAGCACTGCTACATCCACAGAACACTAAGTATTGCTTCCCTTGATGTAGTCCCTTTATGCCTACTTGCTGCTCCTGGGCATAACTCATCTCTCTTTGTATTTGCCTAAATAAAATACAATCATAAAAAATGACCATATAGTTGACATGACAGAAATACTGCCTTTTAAACTCAAAACGAAAATCTGTTTACCTATGTAAAATTTTACAAAAAGAGAAGAGGGATTATTGAATATAAAGGAGACTGACCTCAAAACCAAGAAGCAAGGCCTAACTTCACCCACTCAATTGACTCAAGGTCTCCTTTGGGCTTGTTTTCTGCCTCCCTGGCCCTGGGACATCATGTTTTTTAGTTGCAAGTGTCTGAAATTATATGAGAGCTGTGCTGCAGCCTGTCAGACAGATGTAGGAAAGGGAGGTTGTAGGTGCACTGCGTGGCAATAGTGAAGAGATTTGTGGTGATGAACCATTATCTGGCACAGCTGAGTCCCAGGACAGCCTTATGGGTCATTCTTCCCCAGAAAGATGCCCAAGCAATATGTAAGGGAGTGCTGTTTGGCACCTACACAAACCCTTTCAGGGAACAGGCCGACAATTTACACATGTGGATGGTCAGCAGTCCAGTGCCTGGGCTCACTCCTTGGGGATGCCTGACGTATCTTAGATGTCCAGCACGATGTGTGATTAATTACTCTTAGTTGGTTCCTACTTTTCTCCATTGACTAAAATGAGTTTGAAGATTGACTTGCTTAGATATTTACACTCCTTAAATTTCAGATGGCAAAGGAGAGCAGATGAAGAACAGCCCTTTACTGCTTCATTGATACTCAGTAGCTGATGCCAAGTGAGAAACCACAATACATGTGGAATCTGGCATTGCAAGTGATCTGTGTCACAGTGGGTGTTGCAGAGCATTACAAGGAAAAAGTTGCATGATCCTTATCCTGAAGAGCAGAGCATCTAAGTGAGCAGCATATATACAGATTCCTTGATGCATTTTATGACCATGAATTTGTACATAATGGCCGAATGAAGTCTTTCTCAAGAAATAATTAAATCAATATATGAAAATCAAAATATTTTATTTCCCTATAGGAAAGGAATAAAAATGTAAGAAAAAATTGATCAGGAAATGCTGATTGTCGCAATTGTCACAAGACTTTCAGTGGGCCAAATTTGCCAACGTAGCAGTAAAATTTACGTTAGCATCAGCAAAAAAGAGCAGGAATCTGATGCAACCACTTTCTGATGCAGCAGTCTGTGAGGCCCAACTCCCTCTGGAGCCTTGGCCATTGCATCCTCATTTATATGTGTATTGATTGTACAATGGCACAAAATGGAAAAGTGGTGATTCATACCAGACCTTCATCCATTTGACAAACTGGAGGGCACTAGCAGACTGTGGTCCATAGATCTCTGGCAGAATTTAAATACTTCTGCAGCTTCCAGGGAAGATTGGTAAGAAGAATGAAACAGTCCTGTGGGCTTACCTTGCACTTTGAAAGCAAATTGAGAGGAGTCTACTCTTTTGTTAGGAGACATAATGAAGCTGACAAGACAAAAAAATGTCCAAATGCCACTTCAGTAGAAGTTGCTGGGGGCCTGATGCCCTTGCTCATGACAGAAGGGTAGAAAAGAAGCCTCTCCACAGTGGGCAGACAGGTTATGCCAATTCATTGCTTCTGAATTGCTCCAAACCCTAACCCTTGATCACTGCCCCTGGATTTACCTGGATTTTTCCAACCACTGGAGAGCTCACATTTTTTTGTGGTTTAAACTCCCCTAAATGGGGAGAGGGATGATGAAAAATTTAATCTGTTATTGAGGATAAAGGCTTTAAACTGAAAGCTAGAAGGTTGAGATTAGATATTAAGAAGGAATTCTTTCCTGGGAAGGTGGTGAGGCACAGAAACAGGTTGCCCAAAGAAGTGGTGGATGCCCCATACCTGGAAGTGTTGATGGCCAGGTTGAATGGGGCTTGGAGCAACCTGGTCTAGTGGGAGGTGTCCCTGGCTATGGCAGGGTGTTGGAATGAGATGGTCTTTAAGGTCTCTCCCAACCCAAACCATTCTGTGACTCTATGATTCTGTTATCTTTTAGCATTCTCACATCTGTAGTGACCTGCAGAGGACTCCATGATAGGCAGTCCTGATTACTCTTTAATCCATTTCTTCACAATTTAATTGTTCTGAAATGCCCCAGTCACTGAGCATGTGATCAGCAATTAAAGACCAACAGACCTTCAACCACAATAAAAAGCACGTTGTTTAAATTATCTAGATAAATGCAGGGCATTTCATGTAAGAGGCAATGACATACAGGCTATGTACAAAGGTACATGGACAGAAGAAAAACGTGATCAAACCTGTTAATTATACAAGTCCAACAGATTTTGACCTTGTCACTAGATCATGCAGAGGTGCTTAAGGCTGAGTGAGATTTTACAGATATTATTTTGGCCACCAGAGGGTTCCCATATTTTTCCATTTGTGCAATTGAATCAGTAAGAGTAAAGAACATAGCAAAGCCACTTTAAAAATGTGTAAAATCAATAAAGATAAAAAAAATAATTGCAACCCCAAAGTAATGTAAATAATCTACATGCAGGTCTGATTTTGTTACTGTAAAATTCAATGACTGCATTTTGCAAAACAAAATCAGACATTTCTGCACTGGTTGCAGCACCCTCATTCTTATTTGCACCATTGCACATGAGATCAGGATTCAAGCAGCTGACGATAAATCCCGTGCATGTAGGACACCTATTAAAGGTTTCATGTGATGTTAGAGTGAGTAGGTTAGTACAAAAGAAACCCCACAAAGTAAATAAGATTTCAAACGTTGTGGTATTGTCAGGGCAAAACCCCAGATTCCAAGTCAAGTTCAATCCTGCAAAGCTAGTAATGGCAGTGCTATTTTCCTAACTTGGCTTCAGTCACTACCGTGACTCTCAATTCTCAAATAATAGGTGATTCATCTTAATGTTATTTAGGGAAGGAGTCACAATGGCTTTGATAAGTCAAATGATGGTCAGATATTTTTCTTACAGCTCATTAATTTTCCCAGGAAACAATGGGCCAAATCCTGCTGTCAGTTATGCTACCAAAGTCAGTGTACTAGAGATGCTTTTTAATCCAGGCTAGATCCAGCTCCCTCTCTGACATGTACAGTGTGGGCTCTTGGGTTTATGTTTTCTGATATGCTTCATCAGATCCCTTGGGACTCTCCTGGAAATGTCAACCAGAAGTATACTCGCTGCAGCAACCTGATAAAATCTCTCTGGAGGGTGTGATCAGGGATAGTCCTCGGTCTGAGCAGGTTCCTTGGGAACTTTATCCAAGGTTTCATGGTTCCACCAGAAGATTCAAGCTTTGGTGGGGGGAAAAGGCTCCATGTTGCCTGGAACAGGGGTGTTAGAGCTCATACGGCTGCAGTGCCCTTTCCCCTGCAGGACAGACATAAGGTGCTCTCTCTTCCCCTTGTTGGTGCGTTTGATGGCCAGAGAAGCAGCCCATGAAATTGTGTTTGTGGCTTTCCTTTGGTGGCTCCTGCAGAAGGAGGCTGAATGGGCCGTGAGGCCCAAAGAGCAGCTCTCGAAAAGGACTGATCATTCTGCTCCTTCCTGAGATAACTCAGACATCTTCACTGCTGTGCAGGTTTCTCCTCTGTCAGCATACCAGGAACTCCATCATCTTGTGCAATTTGGTCCAAAGGTTTGGCAAAATTAAAATCTCTTTCCTTATTTGAGGTCAGACCCTGGTGCCTTCAACCACAGCAAACAGAGACTTACTGTACAGTCCACTGACTTCAAGGAAGCTTCTCACGAAGAAATCTATTTATTCAGATTGAATAATGGGCACAGGAATCTGGCTTTTGCTAACACAGGCATGGCAGCTTTGCAGATGCTACAATGTTCAGTGTTATTTCAAAGTTTCAATTTTTCTTTCTAATAAGATGCTGACCTTCTAGACATTATAATTAGAAGACTTATTGGGAAGCCTAATATAATATTATACCCGCTGGGGAGTCAAAAGTGCAAATAGTAAAAATATCAAATCTCAATATTTAATTAATTGAAACAGATTAAATTTCAACCTGTTTCTCATTTCTGTCAGCTACTTAGAGTTGCATATGAACTTTAGAATTTATGTAGATTTTCCCACAGAGTTTCTGAGCTGGAATTTCAAACAACTAACATCTATGTTTGTAGACACACTGTGCAGCGTTTTTAAGACCTTCTCAACAAAGAGATTCCAGGGCTCTGTGTGGGAGGAATTAATTGAATATGACTGCTCTAGTCAGGTGCCTAAATGGGATTCAGACACTTGAGAAAACCTGGCCTTTCTTCTTGGTGAAGAAAGTTTCTGGAAGACCATCTTTTAAAGCTCCCCAATCAGGCCGTTCTCAAGCCTTTGTCCCAAAACACACGTAGAAGACTAAAATGTATAAACACAGATTGTTTCAGTGACGCAGTGAAGAGCAAAAGGCAAATAGAAACAGCTTGCACAAGAATGGGGATGACTTTCATTTTTGTGTCACTTCTGACCTTTATAGCCAGCATACGGAAAGCCTTTCGTGCAGAAAAATGGAATTGTGCAAAAATAACTGAAGAATAGGTGCGTTATCAAATCACAACAGTCTATTTGTCCTTATTCCTAGTAATGCTATACTTACAGGGACATCCTTCAGTGGCTTACTGCACGGTAGGGATTTGTTGTCAAAAATATATAAATAAATGAAAACGGGCACTTGGTAAATGAACCACCAGTGAGGAACCAGGAGTTCCTCTGAGAAATTTATTATTGCTAGACAATCCACATGGCTGCAGATCATCTGTGGGACTGCTGTTCTGCAGTTGCATTTCTCCATGGTAAAGAAAATTTACAGTACTCAATCATATGCCACAGGTCCTTTGATTAAATGTGGATTTACTGTACTTGATAGCCCACAGCAGCTTAAGTATCATAGAGTGTGTTACATAAATGCATGTTCAGGATTATTACATGCCCCAAAATAGGTGTGTATTTGATGGAGGTTGTTATGGTTTACAATTCCCTTTTCCCTTTCCCTCTCTGTGGTAATAACTGTACGTGTATTGGCCTTAAACACCAATATGTCTTAAGCACAGGTTAAATTATAAAAGAGATTGCAACATCTTCTTTGTCCATCATCATCTAATAAATCAACAGGTCCATTTCTGTGGATTGATGTAATGGCATTTATGAGCATTGGCAAAGTCATATCCACTTAACTGATGCAATTAAGTAGTGCAGTGCTCTTATTATAATAATAATGGATTGACTGATGAGTAATTTATTTCTTTCCAATGTAACTGACAAAAATAGGCTATATTCATAGACAACGCAATGTATTTGGATCATAAAACTGCTGTCTTATCAAATCCACCATTAGCTTAGATTTATCCTCACCAGAGAGTGGTGAAAAACGCTTTAAACCAGGGACCAAGCTTAATGAGGAATCCTGGCCCTGATGTGTAAAGTCCCGCAGAGAAGGTGAATATTTTACTAGCTATTTCTCATAAGAGAAGTGCTGCTAAACACTGTCATAAAGAACCAACTCTCAGAGCTGCCAGCTGAACTCTCTGGTCTAAAGAAGGAGATGGCTGTGTTTGGTTTAATTTTAATTGAGTTTCCAGGAACAATATTTCCTTATTGCCACTTGTTACTCCATACACTCTCCCTGGCACTCCTTTCCTATCAATATTGCCTGGAGACCCGGCAATAAGAGAGATCAGTGCTTTTATCACCCTCAACGTGACATCTTGGAGTATCTTGTTATTTCCTGTGTTTATGACTATGATTTCATAGAACCATAGAAGGGTTTGGGTTGGAAGGTGCTCTCTCAACTTCTCTGGGTTATGAAAATAATCTCTGTGTAGATTATTTACATTACTTTGGGGTTGCATTTTTTTTTAGATCTTTATTGCTTTCACACAGCCCCAGTTCTAATAGCCCTCTCTCTTCATAGCTCCAGTTTTGTGATCATGGCCCTCCTCTTGACTCACTCCAAAAGGTCCATGTCCTTCTTTTGGGGGCCCCAGAGCTGGATGCAGCACTGCAGGTGAGATCTCACAAGGGCAGAGCAGAGAGGGACAGTCCCGTCCCTCGACCTGCTGGTCACCCTGCTGGCGATGCAGCCCAGGACACCCTTGGCTTTCTGGACAGCAGGCACACGCTGCTGGCTTGTGTTCTGATTCTCATCCACCAACACCCCCAGGCTCTTCTCCCCAGGGCCACTCTCCATCCATTCTCTTCCCAGCCTTTGTTCGTGCTTGGGATCACCCCGACCCAGGTGCAGGACCTTGTACTTGGCCTTGTTGAACTTCTGTGAGTTCACACAATCCCACCTCTCCAGCCTGTCCAGGTCCCTCTGGATGCCATCCCCTTCCTCCAGGGTGTCAGCTGCACCACTCAGCTTGGTGTCGTTGGCAAACTTGCTGAGGGTGCCTCAGTCCCACTGGCCATGAATATCTCTGAAAAAGATATTAAGCAAACCTAATCCCAGTACCAACCCCTGAGGACCTGCACTCTTCACTGGCTTCCACTCTTTGAGTGCAAACATCCAGCCATTCCTTAACCACCAGGTGCTCCACCCATCAAATCCACGTCTCTCCAGTTTAGAGACAAGGATGTTATGTGGGACAGCGTCAAAAGCTTTGCACAAGTTCAGCTAGATGACATCTGTTGCTCTTCCCTGATCCACCATTGCTGTAAGCCTGGCATAGGAGGCCATCAAATTTGTCAGGCATGACTACACGTGGGGATTAAGGACTGAATTATCTGCTGCCTGGGAATGGACATGGTTGTGCCAACTGCAGCAGAGCTGCTCCAGTTTACAGGCTGCAGGGGGTCTGTAGGTGGGCAAGGGCAAACACTACCTCCAGACACCCCAGAATTTCCACACTGCATCCTGTTTTTGCCCATTGCCCTTACCTCTATCATTTGCTTTGGGTATAAAAGCTTAGAGTTCTCAAGGGCATATTACATCCATTTCCATCATAATTCTCTTTAAATTATGGCAGCAACAACTCTGTCTTCCACTGAATACAAGCCAAATGTGCCAAATTCCAATTTCACGGTATTTTATGGTTCAAGAACAAAAGAATCCACCAAATTATCTCATTTGACCTCCTGTATAGCACTCAGAGAACAGAAGACAGAGCCTGAGACTCCTGCATTGACAGGGAACTGATTAATTGGGATAAGCCCAAATGATCCCCCGCACTTCCTGGGGAGCAATGGAAGAATGATCCTGACTTTTGCAGTTTGACCTCATGGAAAATACCTACCCAACCCCAAAATCTGGAAATCAGCGTGATCTGAGCCCATGAACCAGGAATGCTGATCAACACTCAGGCAAGGATGAATCTACATGTCACCTGGGAACACTATGTTGTCCCATCCTGGGGTCTTTCTTTATCTGTGGGGTATATTCTTTATATTCCACATGTATTTATGTGGGGTTTTTTGTGTGTGCACACAATTCTTTACCAGAGGGAAATTCCTTCCTTGGTCCCTGAAGCCTGAGGTCCAATGTTTGTTGCTATTTGTAATAGTTTCATTTGTCTGAAATAACACTGGGGACAATCCAGAGCTTGTTCTCTGCTTGGATCATGGATGGAAAACAGGGGATTACATAAACTCAAGGCCAGCAGAGATCACCACAACCACCCCGTACTTCTGACCATGCTGTCTGTGACACCCTGATGAGGAGGGGAGCAATTCTGCTGATGGAGGAAGAGGCCTTCCCTGCTAAAAAAAGAGATGAGACTTCTATTTCTTCTCATCAAATGGTGGCAAATATCATAAGTTTCCCCAGCACTAACAGACTCATCCTAAATGTTACACCAGGAAGATAAAAAGATCTTTCAAATGCATTGCATGAACACTAACATAAAAGGAGAATATGTAGTTTATGGTATTGGCTGGCCTAAGAGGGAGAGAGAGATCTACAGAGGTTTATTTACTGCTCTAAGTGTTAACAAAGTTTGAAATCAAGGTGTTTTATGATTGAAGACAACAAATAGGTTAATTTTTGCTCACTGGATCCAACTATCTAATGCAAGGTTAACTCATTGACCTGACCCCAAAGGCATTATGTATTTAATTTTCAAGGCACAACTGCATGTTACATGATAACCAATAAGATCATCAATGCTGTCTTTTATTTCTGGTCTGAAACCTTTTAAAGAAGAGAAACATCTGATCTCTGAGAAGGTGTGATCTATGCCTGCACTCATGCACTCATATATTATTTATCTTGATCTACAAGAGAAGTCTTATAAAGGGGCCTATGGAGAAAAATAAGAGCCATTTGTGCTACCTTTCATCAGAAATGTTTATGTAGAGTCCTCTCTCTCTGACCACAGAGCAGACATCTCATTCCTGAAACTACACCTCCTCTCAGGAAGAAGCACTAATCGTTCTCACCGCTGCAGAATGTCTGGTTCTTGTTGTGGCCTGAACTCACTGCTTCAAACTCTCCTTCCTCCTCACAGATGATGCAGCCACTACCCCTGTCCAGCTACTGGTGTTAGATCTTGAAGCACAAGCCTCCTAAACACTGCTCTGAACTGATCCACACAAACAGAATGCAGGATATTTGCTGTTGAATAGCTGTTAAACAAATGGTTACAGGTCTTTTATAAAGCCTTTGGCACAGGAGAAAAACAAAGATGAAATAATGTCCCAGTGACAAAGGTGGAGTGCTGAATCATGAGAAATTCCCATGTAATGAGAAACCCAAGCCTGCCTCTTCCAGGTGTAGTACCAAGATGCTGGCCTCTGAAAATTCAGCAGGATGGATTCACTGTACTGGTGACCAATATTAAACAGGAAAATTATAAGAAAATCAAGAATAATGACACTGATGGGCAGGCATGTGATGCAATGAAGAGAAGGTTTCAGCTTCTGGCTAATTTGTAGTCCCATATATTTCACTGTTCTGGCTGAAAGCTGAAGAGTGTTGTGACACCACAGCCACCATACAGTTAAGGTCTGGAATGTGATGTTCTTGTGAGTTAAGAAAAACTTTTTGATTACCCATGCTTTGCACCTGGAATTTAAACCAGGGACTGGATATGAAATAGTGCTGGATGTGCTTTGGAGATAAGGAGTCACTCACCATGCCAATAGGGTTCTTTTCGTTGCTGTTGTTACTTTATTTCTCTTGTGGCATTTATTCCAATTCAATTAAAATAATAGAAATTAATTTTAAAGACATATCTATCTTACTGAAACTTGAGAGACAAAAAGATTGGCAAAGGGTTTCAGATTTTTCTGAAAATAGAATGATCAGTCACTTTGCAGTAAGGAAGCAGTTTCTTACTGTGTGGTCGAAGAGAAGACAAAAAATGCCCATGCCTGGAGAAGAAAAGGATAACTCTATCTGGGTGGAAAAAAAAGAGGATGAGATGCAGAAATGTAGCGGAGCTATTTTCATGATCAGTGCCAAAGGAGAATCATGTTTGTAGCCTGGGAAGATGGGCAGCATAAAAAACTAATGTTTGTCACAGTTGGATAGGCACCATGGGGGAAGAAAAGCAGAACATTCATGATTTTCTGTCTACTTCTAAAATTCTGTCCCTAGTCTTTCAGCTTAGTCAACGTCTCTAAGAAGGCCTCAGGGATCAAAAATCAAGACAGCTGTTGCCAAGAGCTGTGTGCAGAAATGGGCCAGGCCTGAAGGATCCGGAGGTACTGAGCCTCTCAGAAGGTGTGTGCTGCTGTGAGATGCCACATACCTGCTTGTGGCCTCTGGAAATGAAGGCAAGCCAGACAAGCACGAGCAAATGGTGGCACACAGAAGAAGGCAAGGAATTTAGAGGGATTTTTTTCCTCGTATTTGGGAGTGAGGGAACTCTGTTGAGAAACAACGTGCAGGTCTTGTCTATTATATGCATAGCTGGAGTGTGTTGACACAAGAATCATAGAATCATCCACATGGATTGTGGCTTTGCTGCGTATTCCCTGCACTCATGGATCCCAGCACAGATAATCGAGGCCTATCTGAGGATTTTAGACAAGCCCAGAATTCCCTTAGACTAGAGGCGAAGTATGGCCTTTGATTCACTTGAAACAAGATGTTGGAGACTCAGGAAAAGGCGAAACACCGAAGTCCTCACCACCATCTGCATTACTGCAGATGACTGAATCTGCCATGCCTTTTGGAGGCTGTCCAGAAGAAGTGTGCACAGGAGGACCCAGGCCCACAGGCCACTTTAATGCAGCCTGACACTGCCACTCCCCATTCCCAGTATGCAAGAGAAACACAGGAAGCCATTTCCACTTAGATATAAAGAGAAGTAACTGCTACACACCCCAAAAAAAGCTAATGCTTGGGCCCATGTTGTCTCTGCAGTACTCCCTTCCATTGTTCTCTGAAGAACTCCCCTCCTCTCATGACTCATCCCTCACTCCCTTTTTCTCCCACTTGAATATTCTCCGGCACCATCCCAAAGTCTGCGAGGAGCAGACACCGTACTGCTGCCTGACATGCTTTTTAGGAGGCTCCTTTCAACCCTAGTATAACCTCTTCATCATGAATACATAGTGTATCTAGCAACAATCCCTTTTCATGCCCACTGTCCTTTCAGGAAAGTTACTCTGCATATCCAGACAGCCTGGACCTGAAAACAGTTTCTGTAGGAGGCCAAAATCTTTTGGGAGGTGAACGAGAGCTCGTAGCTCATAGCTTTGATTATTAACTGCATTTTGTTTCAAAAGTGAGAGCTAAACAGGCTTGGCTGTACCAGCAGACCAGAAATTCTAAGCAAGCATGCAATATGAGTATAATAAAAAGGAAAAAGAATAGCCCAAAGGCACAGTGTGCAGCAAGAATACCTAGAAAGTGGAACGAGAGTATGGCTTTGCATGTGGCCAAGTCAGATCCACTATGGCTGTTCCCATATTGCACTTAGAGCCCTGATATTTCCTACAAGGTCCTTCAGTGACCATTTAGGCAAAGTGAGCGCTTGTGGGTAATGAAATTCTTGTGTGAACCAGTAACCAGACAAAAGGGGGAAAGGAGAGTAGGAATGTATGGTCATGTTTGATCATGGTGGGGATTATCAGTGGAGTTTCACAGAGAGCCATCCTGGGACCTCTGCTCCTCAAAATATTCATAAACAAATAGGAAAAGGAGCTGAGAAGTAACATGAACAAAAAAAAAAACTCCAACAACAAAAACAAACCACTAAAATTAAAAGCAAAAATAGTTTTGACATGTGGCTGAAGGTTTTCATGTTAATTAGTGACCAGCTGATAAAAACAGTCAAATGAAATATATTTGATAAATGCAGGTTAGTAGATCTAAAGAGAAACCATTATAAATACAAGAAAAGGATAGTGTGTTCTAAATTAGTTATTACTGTTCAAGAAAGGGGATATCAAGAAGAGTATCACATAAAAATATCAAGATGCAGATTTAAAACAAAATAAATGATTATTAATTTTTTTTCACATGCTGCATAATTAAACTGCAGAACTCAATGCCACAGGATGTTGTAGGGGCCAAAAGTATAAATGGGCTCAAAAAGCAATTAGACAAATTCCTGGCTGAAAAATTCATGGAGCGTTACAAAACGCAAAGATGCAGATACGATCTCTGGCTCACGGTGCCCCTAAGGCACAGACTGCTGGGAGGGTGTGCCAGAATAAAGTATCCCTCTACAGTTGCTCTGCTTTTACACTTTTCCCCGAAATACCTGCTACAGGCCATTGTCAGGAGCACTGGGCTGAGGAAGGATTTCTGCAGCCGCCTCTACGGGAATAGGTAGTTACTCATAAAGTTAAGGGGAAAAAAATAGGAACTGAATCCAGCAGCATATGTGATTCCTGAAAAAAAAATGAGTCAGAGAGGATTTGTCAGTCATAAGGTAAAAAGATATTGCAATAGAAGAAATATCAGTTTTAGCATAGGCTGATCAATGTAAAGTAAAGGGTATCAGTCTTGTACTGTCAGGTAGAAAGGAGGCTACACTCTCACTGGTTCCTGAGGCTTCTGGGGCCATAAACCACATTAAGAAATGAAATCCACACAGAAATGCTTTCTAAGACATCATTTAGTAAAAGACATAAACCCAATCTGTGGAGTTGAATATGTCATTGATGTATTTCTAGCAGCTTACCTTGTTTTTCACTAGAATCCAAGAAAAGCCATTTGTATTTAAATGATGGTAGAAACGGTAAATTGTTTCATCTGGGAGTTTAATAAATGGTTTGCCTTAGTTTGTCAGAGTTTGCCGTAATTTTACGTGACTGGCCAGATAAATTTGCTGGAAATGATCAGATAGCAGGAGATTGGCACAGCAGAGGAATTCCAACAGAAGCACAGAGTTAATGAATCTCCACCCGTGTCCAGGCACGCGGATGGGGAGAAGGCCAGGCAGGAGCACCCAGCTGGGATCCTCTGAGCTGAGAGCACCAGCTCTGGTGATCCCCTTCCCACTGGTGGCTGCCTCCACAGCGGGGTGGCTGAGACTGGTGAGAAACTCTCTGTGTCCAGCCTCTCTGAGCACTTGAGAAGTTAAAAGACATATCCCAAAGCAAATTATTATGACACAAAAAATCATTTGTGTAGTGTGTACACTACACAAATGTCATAGTGTTAAAAACCAACTAAATTGTGGGAATGAATCCACCACGGCACTGCAGCAGACTCCACACATTTTGGAGGAGCTCAGCTCCTGCTAAAATCTCAAGCACACCCTCAGAGGTGTGAGGACCATGGTGGTGGGTTGAGAAGATGTCCTGGACTCTGCACAGCCACCACCTCCTGTGCTGGGGCTGGGCAAGGTGCACATCAACTCTCCATGGGCCCTGGCTTGGCACGGTGTGACCTTTCTTCTCCCCATTACAGTCAATTCGAACTGAAAGCAGTTGCTTAGTTCCTGGGTTTTAAAGTACCTCACTAACTGCTTCAGCAAGGAGGTAACTTCTTTTTAAGTTCACAAGTCTATTATTCCCCTGAAGTTACCCACCTAGAAAGTCTTCCTAAAGTTAATGGATTTGAAGGGGAAAATATGCCCTGAAGTGCAGACGGTTTCTGGTTATCCTGATTGTCTGTGCTCTGCAAATCACTTGAATCTGGTCAAATCTACAGCCAGACAAGCTGAAAAAAAATAAATCCAGCGGGGGTTTGAACATCTTTCACACATCTTAATAGGGACATTACGCCTAAACCCCTTTGTGACCATTTAAGTGATAAGACCATTAGAACCAGTGAGTGGTAAAAACAGCTCTCATAAGGAAAATGCATCTTAAGTATCAAGTGGATACAGTGTCAATCTTAAACACAAGCATCCTTCCACAAAAATTCACAAAAAAATCAGGAAAAATGCATTGCTGGTCCCAGATTGCTATCTGGACATAATTTTTTGGTTTTTCCTAGTTAGTTTTGGTGAAATGCAAAAACTTCTACAAGGACAAAAATCTTATGTTTATAGAAAAAATGGAATATGATAGGTTTTTTTTCTTTTTCCTCCTGCATATTTGGATTTCTCCTGCACACAGTCTATGACTTTCAGCTACAGGCTATGACTGATCCCTTGACAACTCTAGTCTCTGCGATAAGTTGTTCAAAGTCAGACCTGGGGCTCTGTCAGTTCCTAGAATATCAGGGTTTTATATCTTCTCTAGCCTCATTTTAAATTTAAATGATAACAACTCCAATCTGACCCCAGACGGAACAGAACATTTTTTTTTGTATCAGATTGGTGTTTTTACTAATACGATTTTGGTAAGGATCTCAAACCTCAAACAGTCTTGAACAATCTCGAATCTCAAACAATAATTTATGCTGAATGCCTACATGCTTCCTAAGAGGAAGATGAGCCATGAGCACCATGGAAATGATGCACAATGCCGGCAAGAGGCAGGCATTGCCTTGCAGGGAAGCAGTGCCATGGTCTTCTGGGCACATCTTTTCCCACTTTTGTCCCCAGGTCTTCTGGTTCTTTCTGAGTTGGTTTTAGCAAATGCTTTATATGTTTATATTGATTGTGTTGGCAGGGGGATTTAAATTGGGGTTTTATTGTTTTGTTTTATTTGCACATCTACTTATTGCATTTTGAAAACACTGTATAATCTATGCTCTTCCTCGAATTTCAGTGTGACAGGACTCAGACCCCAAAAGTAGGCTATTCCTTTGTTCTTCCCCCACACTCTCTATTTTTTTAAAAAAAAGGTCTGTAAAATACTTTACAGGAGGCTGGGCCCACACCTCTGTTGTTTGGAAGAGGCTGGAGAGAACAAGCCTCACAGAGAGAGGAGAGCAAACCTGACCATGCAGTTGTATGGCAAAAAGACCGTTCTGATTTTGTGGGCAAAGGGAAATGTCCTGTGGCTTGTGCTCCAAGGTGACATGGCTGATGATCTGAACTGGCAAAGCACTTCTATCAAACACTGTTTGAATTCACAGACCTTTTTCTCTGGTCTTTAAATCTAGTTCTCATCTGTCAGTAATCCCTTTCCTGTTTTCGACCAAAGGAAGGCCTTGTGCCATGAACAAAGGGGAAAGAGATGCCACATATTAGTAGCCAAGATAAGGTACCAGTATTTAAACAACATCAAATGCTCAGTCCAGACAAAGAGAGATATCTCTGATGAGTCCAGTGCAAATACACGCCCTCACATCTACTGTGGTCATCTACAGAGCCATTTTGGTTGGATTTTTTTCCCTCTTTGACCCCTCATCACCTCTTTATTCAGCCTCCCCCAAGCAGAGCATGATGTCTGACTCAAGCTTTTGAACTCTCTGCATGCAAGTAGGTTTCAAAGTAAGCAAACAAGCTCATACATCCCTTGCCTGTGTAGGTGTGTTCACATATTTTTATTTATTAAAAACAAAATAAAAACATAATCTGATACAATTAAAGATGTGTTTCAGAGAGTGGTCTGTGCAGAGAAGTGCTTGCACCTGGTATCATAATTTATAATGTTTAAGAAACAAGTTGGCATTAAAAAAAATGAAATGACAACAGAGATAATAGAATCCAAAAGTCTCTCCCAAATTACCAAACAATAGAGAATTGGATAAGATCACTCAGGCTATTTTTCTAATATTTTAGAGTAGTAGTTGCCTGCTCAAGCCTTTGATCTCATAACTTTGCCAGCTGACAATAGATAAATAAGTGTAAGAGACAATACAGCAAGATTGAAAATCGGTGCATTTTCTAGGGAGGCACTGAGATGTGAAGTGATAGGAGATTAAAGTGTTTGTGAAGGGCAAATTTTGCTCTTAGCTGGCTAACGTACATGCAGACTTTCTGAATATGGCCTGTTGCAGGAGGATCAGCTAAAATTGTTAATCCAACAAACAGAGAAAAATGCAGTTTTCCAATGTGGGTTTTGTTGTTGTTATTTTCTTTTTAATTCCCTGAGCTAGACATTTATTTGTCCTAAATAAATGGGACACTTTTTTGTTAATCACAATATATAGTTAATACTGCCAAAGGAAGAGAGCAACTGTATAACAAAGCAACTGAAAAACTATCATCTCCAGGAAGAGGAAGACAGAAAAACACATTCCCATTTTATATCTGTTCTTCTGGATTGGGTGAAATAAAAGTTCATCAGGCCTGTAAGGCACCATCTCAGAGTCTGGAAGGAACAGTGAGGCAGAACTCTCTGAACCTCTGAGCCTGGTGAAGGCTTGGGGGTCCCGAGCCCTCCAGGCTCCAGTGGTGCAGCCAGAAACGTGCCCAAAGGGGCCATGGAGGCTGAAGGTGGGTTTGCAACCACCTCAGCATCCTTTCCAGAAATACTAAGAGCCACAGATGAAGCAAAAGGGAGATAGTTGCAAAAGGCCACAGAGTTCTCCCAAAGCCACCATAATTTTGCAGTAAAGGAGAGATGGGGATCAGCAAGAGAACAGCTGGTAAAACCAACTCTGCTTTCCTGTTTCACTGGCTGACATATGAACTGCAGGCATTGGGCTAAAATAACAGATATTACTGCTCCTTGGCTTGGTCAGTGGAGAAATGCATTCTCCTGATGGACCTGCTCAGAGTTTTCTGTAGGCAGTGCTGTGCGTATTGAGGCGGACTGAAATATGTTGAAAGGAATACACCCATACATTTTAGCAGCAGTATAGGAAAACAAACTTTCCTTTTCCTCACACCAAATAAACACCAGTAACACCCAGAGACAATATTCAACAAAGGCAGAGTGAGCTCCAGATACCAAGGCCTTAAGACCCTGGATTGTCACCCCTATGGGATTTTGCAATGGTGTGTGACCAAGTCCAACATAGAACTTGGCTCTGGACCAAACCCAAGGCCAGCAGAGCCTGAGTTTGTAGTTTTTTAAGAGATCCAATCCTGCCATATGTTTACCAGCGATATCATAATTGCCTGTGCATCCTCAGTCTGCTATGGATTTTGCAGCAGCTGTCAATAGCACTCATTCATCACGGGCCCAAGATAATTGAAGCGCTCCATCTGCTGCAGGGCCGCTATTACCAACACTGATACTTGTGTCAGTAACTTACTGAAGGAGGGCCTGAACTTGCTCCTAGTGAAAAATCGATGGGAGGGTTCCTGTTGGCAGAAGTGGAGGCAGCCCTAACCCTTTCAGTACTGGAAACCTGAGCGGCTGCTCAGAGTCCGATTCCCCAGCACCATCCAGAGCCACTGTGCCCCTGGATCTCTGCGTGGAAGCAAACACAGGCAAAGCTCTGCTGTGATCACACAGCCTGTGCAAACTGGTCCTGCAAGGCACTCTGGAGCACAAATCCCCGCCGAGGGAAAGGGCTGGTACAGTAGAAAGAAACACTGGGCTGAAGAAACACATGATGTCAGCTCACATGGCCAAGAGAGGCAGAATTCGAGTTATGCATTCAGTTTAAAGCCCCTGCCTGCATAAACAGTCAGACATGTTTACGGGAAAGTGCTAAAGGAATTAATCTGTTACTCAGCAACACTAATCAAGACTCCTACCCCATGCAGTTCACAAAGTCCTACATCTGTGCATACCTTTATATTCCTGTTCACAGTCAGCCCCATTCCATCTTCTGTCTGCTGTGCAAACAGAAGGAAAAAACCAAGGTCTGCAAAAGAAAACTGGCTGTTGTGATAAAGCATTATTTTCTTTCACATAAAACCATTATTTTCTATCATTTGCAGTTCTCTTTTCCTCTAGCTTTATCTACTTATTTTCTTGGAAGAAAAGAACAAACTTTTAAAATCCAAGTCAAGTTATGACCTTCTCAACAAAGAGGGGAAAACAGAAGTTGTTGTCCTGCTGTTGTGAGTGCAGATGAGATCAAACTAGAACTTTAAATCAGAGCACCCTTGAACTTTCAAGGTCAGGTTCACCTCTAAAGTTTGCTGCTAAGGCGAGTCAAAGCCTATGCTCAGATGGATGTGGATAGCTCCCACTGAGTTCAGGCTGCCTTCCTCGATTGTCACGGTAATATTTTTGTTGTGTTTGTTTGCTCCAGTGCAAGTTCTCAAGGATCTGACTTCATTTTCATTCTTTCCTGTTCATACCCAGTATAAGAAAGGCCACTTTCTTGAATACGTTTAGGTTCTCTTTGTGCGCAGAATGATGTAATAGTAGGAAAATGAGAACTTTAGTGAGGACAGCTGTCCCTGAAGTGTCACTTCAATGGCAAAAAGCAAAGAGTGCCGAAGGTTCAAAGAAGATAACACTACAAGGTCTCAAAATACAAGGCAAAACCCAGTGATTTTCATCAGAGGAGCAGAGAAAGTGAGGCCCTCTTCTGCTGGGCAATGATTTAGATGTTTTTTGAAATGTTTTGTTGTTTGGCACATTCTAGACCTGAAAGGTTTCAACACTTTTCTTATTGGATCGATGGGGACAGCAGGAAAGGGCAGCACATTTTTTTAATTTCCTGCTAGTGAAGTCCTCCAGAGTATTTTATAGTACCACAAGATGGAGGAAGTCATATAAGATCTCTGTGTTGAGATGACTGGAAAAACTGTAAAGGAAGTTTCCTTTACAGTTGTCTTTGTCTTCTGCGGATGTCTCCTTACTTCCTCCAATACACCAGGAGTCAAGGTGGCTTTGTTTTTTTAAGCAAAAATGGGCAGGGAGAAAAGAGAGAAGAAAAATCAACAACAAGAAATAGTCTGATGAGTGGCTGAAGTCAAAACAGAGACAACCTAAAAAAACATAGACATATTCCACTGGTAAAGAGAATAATTTCATATCAGAAGGAAGACACAGGATTTTTTTTTAATAAACTTTGATTTTTAGAAGAGACATAAAGATTCTTACTAAAAAAGATACCTTACTTTTCAATATTTAATGAGCCTTTATTTTTGTCCATCTACTTTCGGTACATGAAAACAAGCCTCTGACACAGGAACACACTCTCCAGCTGCAGTGTAACAGATGTGCAAACCATTAGGATCTGCTACCCATTCCAAGTCATTAAATCCGAAACCCTGCAGGAGGAGTCAAAGGTACCATCAGGGGACCTGTGGCAGTTATGGTGTTTCTACTTAGCTGATTTCACTGGGAAGGGCCAGTGCTTTACCTTGAGGCACAGAAGAGAGTAAGGAACCCAGATCTGGATTAAATGTGGATGGAATGACCATGAAAATGTACAGCTGGAGTCATAACATCCATTTTCTGATCCTCTCACCATGGTGAAGGGGAGATAAATGGTGTGTCACTGATGAGGGAAGGTGTAAATAGGATCCAATGAACTTAAAAGTAGAGTTAAAGCAGAGAAGACCCTGGGCTAAAATGCTGCAGTGTCTGGGGAAAAGAGCAGAGCCAGGATTTGATTCCTGAGAGCTGAGCTCCAACAGAGAGTTGAACACTCCAGAGAGTGCTTACTGTCCAGGCAGGGTCTGTGCCCACCAGGTGACCCAGGATTTGGGAACCACGTTGTCATTTGCATTCAGAAAAAAACCCTCATCACAAGATAACCGGCGCTGCAAAGGGACATTCTGAGGGCTGAATGGAAAGATGGACCTACCCACGAAGGCAACAGAAGTGCAGGCTGGGGAGTTGAGTCTTCAGAAACGCCCCTGGCCCCTGCCCACGGAGAACACAGCCCTGGTGGGCACTGAGACTGGACCTTGGCAGAACCTGACCAGAACAAGACCAGACACCTCAGGCATCTTCCAAAGAATCAGGCATTTTGGCTTCCCTCAGGCACATCCAGATCCCCTTCCCTCCTCAGAAGACAGTGTTCCTCCTGGGATAGAATTCCTCGATCTTCAGACGCCCAAATTCACAGCATTTTTGTAGACTGCGTGGCATTCCAGCCGCCGGCTGACTTTCTGATGTCGCATGTGGGTGAGCTTTTGCTCACTCTCTTGCCATCTCTCTGCAAGCAGTGGGAGCCGGAGTGGGGCAAGTGTCACAGGCAAAATGCAGAAGCAATTCCAGAAACTTTATTGCTCAGAAGTGGCACTCGGCCAGGAGAGGAGAAAGAGAAGAGCTCATAGTTGTGTGCTTGCACACACTGACAAAACTGCTACTGATGAATCAGAGAGAGAAATCTGGAGAGGTGACCTTGGGAGGTCACAGAAGACTAGTTTTTGCCAACAAATATGGACATTTGCAATCACGCTGTGGCCTGATGCCAGTCACTGTTTTATGTGCTATCTCATCAAAACATATGAATTTTCAATAGCTGGTTTAGAGTCCTACTTGCTGCGGCGTTATATCTCTCCTACTCCTACAGGTTTTGGATTGTACAGATACAAAAGCAGGGTATTGAGGAAAGCTGGCACTTGGGCTGGCATTGTTTCCCATGAACATTTTCCTGCATTCTGAAAATCGCCGACTGGTCAAGTGCCGGAAGGTCACTAAGCAACGTGGCAAAACTGATGACAGAAGGGAGGCAAAAAATCTCTGGAAAAATGAAATTCCTCCATTGTCCGGCCTGGAAGGTCAAAAACTGCCATTTTCAGATTGCTTGTGCTAAGGGAGGCTCACCCACCCTAGGTGTCAGCCCTTCAGAGAGAACTACTGTAAATATCGCCATCTGTGATGTTCCTGGTGAAGGACTCTGCTGATGTAAAGGTTATTACTCATTTATAAACATATGGCTGCTGTAATCCTTCGTTCCTCTATTCGTAGTGGGATCTGTGTTTGATTGAGCTCGGTTTCACAACAAAGATGCTTTTCCCCTACTCAGCACTAAGGGGACATTATCAATTTGATTTATATTAATAAAAACAACAGCAACCCACTGTGGCAAATTCTTAAATCAATAGATGTGATTTGACTTAAAAAAAAAAATCCCATTGAAAGCAGTTGGTCTGAAGGAGCGCCACCCAGTGCAGCCTGAAATCGAATCTGCAGTGACTGAAAAAGACTGTGAGCAAAAAGACAGAGAATTCTGCTATTCATCATTGTCCCAACTAAACAAAATAATACAATCTAACAGAAAATGTATGCTTCTCTGGCATTACTTCTGTTTTGTAAATCCAGAGAGATGAAATACTGAGGTTTAGAGTACGTGAGCTGACAGCATCTTTTCAGTGATACTGTGATGGAGACGGCTCCGAAAATGTGTTTTCAAACTATGGATTTTATTGCCTGTGTGTGTGATGTGTGAATACTTGAGCATATACATGCCTTTCAAATGAGCCCTTTAGATCTGAGATCCCATTTCCTCCATATAGTCAACAAAGACCATAAAGCAATTTCTGTAGGAGCAAGAGTTCACACAGAAGACCTGAAAGCAAAAAATTCCCACCAAACCAGTTCAGACACAATGCACAGCTTACCTGTTGTCTGTCTGCTTCCAGGAGCAAAGGGACCAGTTCATCTGGCTTATTGTAAATGTCTAGCTCAGGCTGAGATGAACTGCTTCCTAAACTCCTTTGACTTTGGGGAGAGTTTTTTTAGGCCCTTGATTAAGAGTTTTGATGGCAGCAGAGCCTGTGTTTGCATGGCTGTCCATAATATTATGCAGACTCTGGGGGGAAAAAGTATTTTATTCATTGCTCCATTTAAATACTTTGCAGCAAACCACACCCCCATCCCCAAATGGGCATGGCTGGATTCCACATAACAAGATGTCTCTCTCTATACTTTTCACCAGTACATCGAATAAATTCAGAACGACCAATATATGATCCTGTCTCCTGAGAAACATTTTTCCTGATGGGAGACTCATCTGCCATATTTCAGATAGTGTCTAAAAATCCTTGTCACTGATATTGCCTTGGATTACTCTGGAAGAATACTTTAGCACCCAGCCCACATTTCATCATTAATAATATTTATGTAATGCAGCTGCAAGGCTGAGCAGCACATTACGTCACCTCAGCTGAATGAAGAGCAAGTTGCACTTTCTAGATCACAGCACTGCCATGTTTGCATTATGTATCCTGGAATTCAGTAACGAAAAAAATTTAAATGATGGGAACAATTAAGCTGGCTTTGGGATTTTTAAAGTTAAGGTTGTGGGATGAAGATGAAAATGTACTTCAGCATCTTGGGGTTTTTAACTTTTTACTGTTTAAATCAACTTAGAAAGAATTTCCTTTTTTGGGATGCTGAGGTAATTATTTTTATATGCAATCTTACATTAAAGCTAATTTGTGAGCCCCTGAAATACAGTGAAAAATTAATGGAATCTATTGAGGAATCCTCACGTCCATGAGAAAGCTTCAAATATAGAGTCTGAATTATTTTTTTCAATGAAATTGTGTGAATATCCCTGATTTATGGCATCTGAACACCAAACTGCCAGTCCTTCATGGATTGCTGTGAGATGGCATTTGAACTACGACAGAGTTCTCAGCACTTTCTTGCAGCAGAATTAAACATATCCATGCAGTTGGCAACTTCAGTTCCTGACAGAGTGGGCTAAATGTCCAGGGTTTGGAATTTTTTGGATGGTAACAGCCAGTATGCTGAAAAACTTCACCTCTACATATTTGTGTTTTTCCTCTAATCCACGTCATGCAGTCTTTGAGCACACAGGGTTTCACCCTTGCTGCATGCCTGGCAGAGATTTATTGATTGCAGCTACTTGAATGGAACAGAATAGAAGCACAGAGAGGATAAATGACTTGGCAGAGCCAGAAATAGAATCAAGATTTCCTAAAACCCATTCCAGTGCCTCAACCACAAACCCATTCCTGGGAAAAGACCCGGAAGGGTACCATACCTTTTTTCCTCAAATTTATTCCATTAAATCGCTGCAAAAAGATCTGTGGACATTCTTGTTACAGTTTAAATAGTAGCATAATTCAATTTATCTTGAACCTGTCCCCAACAGGTTTGAGACAGATCAAAACATCTGTGCAGTACAGGTATTAGTTTTATTTTTAAGCCCACTGTTTAACAGCGGATGATTTCTCATACCCTGAGTTATGGGTCAGAAGAATTCAGACCTGCTTCTCACACCTGGTAAAATTAAGAGATAGTCAGATTTAGGGACATTTGTCCAACTAATAATTACAAGCAGACTATTTCTTGCAGATTTGCTTCTCAATGAATTTTAGCATTGAGTTCTTAGCTAAAACCACTTTCCGCAAAGCTCAGAAATTTTCTCTTGTTTTAAACTCATTGTTTAAGAGCTTTTACAAAACAGCTCCAGAGGCAGTTTCACCATTCCAAGGCACTGTGACTGGTGCAAATACCTGCAGTACTTCTTTCAGTTCTCTCTCCCAAAATTCCCTAATAAACACTAGAAGTGAGTTTGCCAAGTCTGTACTTACAGGCGTAATCTCCTATTGACACATGTATAAATTACAAGGGGAGAAGCACTATCCAGTCACAGGGTAACGCTCTATCAGTGAGATTTCTGGGATTTTTGAGCAGTGTACTCTGTATATGGCAACTGCTGGCTAGTGTTTGCCTATTCTTCACTTGCTTAAAACCCTGGTTTTGTCTTGAGGGTCCACATAAGGTCAACTTCCCACCCCCCAACAGTGGCATAGAAAACTGCTCTGAAGGTGGAAGAAAATGCCTCTCCTCACTGAGCAGCCAGTGTTGATAAAACAGCTCTCTGTTGGAATAGCTCTAAGGGCAAACAGTGAGGAGGTTTACCCATTCAAACAAAGTTAAGAGTGAGCAAATTCTCTTAAAGATGTACCTATGTCTGAGATCTTTGTTTCGTTTTCAGTTACTTGATAGAAAATAAAGATAAAGCCAAGAGCAGGCTACATTGAAAAAATCCTCGGTGCTCCTGAAAATATTTCCTTTGTGTTCAAGAGAGAAACATAAGAGAAGGCCACTTTAGCTAAACTTGTAATAATATTTTTAAAAAATAAATAACAAACTCTCATATGTATATATATACATATTGAGCCCTTTTTAACCTTTGCTTTCTCACTGTTTCTAGAAAAGAATAAGAATGGGGAAAGTACATGTTTTGCCATGTCTAATTTACTACCTTTCATGGGCTCAGGTTAAGAGAAAACAATCCAACGTGAAGCTGTGTGATTTGTAAACACAAGATTGTGGTTATATCATGAAATTTGCGTATCATTCTGTCACCTGTTTCCACTTGCTTGTCCTCTGCTGGAGATTCTGGTGGCATCTCTCGCAACATCTCCACAAGGACATTCCTAAAAACATGTCCACTGATAAAGCAGGAGTGTGGGATTTTCTTAGGGGTTGTCTGGCTTGGGGATGAGATTTGACAGGTTGGTCCAGTTTCAAATTTAGACAAGGGCCAAACTGGAAATTCAAGATGCCGTTAGGAGAGGACCACAAACGAGGAAGGAGTTGAGCCTGAAACATGGGAGCAGCCCAGAACCTCCTCTGCCACGCACACCAGGATCAAATAATGACTCAGAGCTCCCTGAAAGAGATGCAAGTCAGGAGCCTGCCCCACACAAACACACCTCCTCCCGCTTCCAGGGGTGCGTTCTTTGAAGTAGATGTCCTGAAATTCATGTGTAGGTCCCCAGGGGTGTGAACAATGGCTCCATGTGCAGCTCCTGTTTAAAGGGGAGGAAGAGAAATCCTGAAATACCCTGCACCTCCTCCAGCCTCAGCTTCAGCTGGTTTTACATTTTCTGCTCCTTGGAGGTGAAGGCCTTCACTCTGCTGCCCATCAGCAGACTGTCCTTATGGCCTCCTCCATGCAGCCAGTCTCACACCGAGGCGCTGCTCTTCCCCCAGGACTGAGCCTGCTCTGAGCTGACTCGACAGGCGAGGGGTGCTCAGCAGAATCCTGCTGTAGACTACACATCTCGCTATCTGGGGGCAAATCATCAAGTGCATGGAAAGGCTTTAGCAAACAGGCTTTTGTGAATGTTTTTGGGGTGGCCTCGGGGCTGTCAGGACAGCATCCTCCTCCATGCTGTTCCCCAGTGGCTGCCTGGCCACTGGCAGGAAGTAGTTTCTGCTGCCTCGGCCCAAACCCAGCAAACCTATGGTGATAGACAGTATGGAGATGTGCTCTGTGTTGTGTGCCTGGGATCACTCTGACCCTGCAGTCCTCCAGTGTATTTCCATGGATGGGTCCTGCTTCATGAGCTGCTCCTCTTGCACCACAATCTCTTCAGTGGAGCCTGTCCACATCTGCCCGGCTGGCCCTGCTCTCCCACGGCAAAAAAGCATCCTGTTGTCCTTCCAGTGTATATTCTCAATATAACAGGTTGTCACACAACCTAACTGTTTCTTTGCTTCCCTCCCAGGTGGCATTTGCCGTGGTGAGGAGTTCAGATCTATTCAGTGAGAGGAGGACCACATCAGAAAAGGCAGCGCAGACAGAAAACCTCACCTTCTCGAGAGCTATGAGCTCATTCGCATAGATAGAGCACTTAAAATGAATTAGTGTATTCCAACACAGCAAAAGCTATAAATAGAGTGCTTATAAATAAACCAGTTTTGTCCCTCGCTCAGGCACCAATTCAGCAGTCTCTTCCTCCGTGTCTAGCACAAGCACGTACTTACATCCCGCTGATTGCGATGGGAGAAGGCACTTGCTTTCAATTAGGCCTGTTTTGCTTAATGTAAGCCATAATGCTAAATCTATCCAGGTACCAGCCCTTCTTTCCTGTTAAATCAATAGTGCTTAGAAGCCTAACTCCCCGCTGTGAATCCGGATTTTACATTTTAGGACAACTTCTATGTTTTATGAATAAGAGGTAGATATTTCCTGTTTCGAACGCTTCTGTTGGCCGTTCCTGAGGGACTACCCTTCCCTGCATAAGGGAGCTACTATTTGCATAGGCCATCTTTCTTATTCCAACACATGAGCAGCCTCCTTATGTTGTGAAAGAGAAAACATCACAACTGTTAGCAAATCTGCTGAAACAAGGTTTAATTTGAAAGCAAACGCGTGCAGTTATCACATGTAAGCAACCCTAAACAGACAGCGCTATCGTATCAAACACATTTTGATGGGCCAAATCAAAAAACACTGAATCTTTCAGAGATGTGCATTTCTGGGTTGGCAAGAAGAGCCAGAACATAGGGCTCAAACACAGCTGCTTGGCGCCCTGAGGACAGTGTTGGCATACCCAAGGAAATGGCCGAATGTTTGATATTATCCCATGCACACTTGGATACAGGTTCGTGCCACCACTCACACTAAGAATGCCCAGAGTGAAAATATCCACCAGACATCCTTATGCAGAGATGCTTAATATGTCCAAATTGGACTCTCTGAGCCTATAAACAGTTTTTCATACAGCTGACAAGACCTCAGTGGCTCAGGCAGGGAGCCTGGCGTGAGTGGACAGAACCATAATTTGCAACATAATTTCAGTTCTAACACACCAGCTCTGCTGGCAGTATCCCATTTTGCAGTTTAAGCCTCACTTGAAAGCTTATACTGACACGCAGAAATACCTGAGGTAATAAATTAGCTTAAATACAGCCGTTATTTACCTGCAAATTGCAAGCATGGTTTTGCCCTTGCCATGTTTGCTAGCTCAAGAAATGTCGTGTGGATATGTGAGATGCCTCTGAGCGCCTGCCATCAGGTCACCGGCCTCTCCAATGAGCCTCGCTGCCTCTTTAACCATTTCTCCTTGGCTGCTCTTTACATCAGAGTGCAAAGCTTTTTCCTCACAGAAGTGCTGTGTGTTCCTGCTTACCACCCTCTGAGCATTTTATTTTCTTTAAATTTAGCTGCAAGCTCATTTTCTTTGCTTATTTTCACATGCTTTCTGTACATGCACCAAAAATACAATCATCAGTGCTTTGTTTTGTTTTTAAATACAGCAGCTAGTTCCAGAATAAGCTGGTGCAAGCAAACGAAAAATCTCCCACATTTCCATCAGCTGTGCAGCAGACCCACAGCCTGAAAGCAAAGCAGTGCCCAACACCAAGATAAGATATTGGCTTTTGAAATGGCCTTTTCCCCCAGCCTTAACAACTAGTTCTTCCAATTCAACCTTAGCACTGGGAAGAATGTCATTGTTTTAAATAATTCTGACATAATAACTACCATATATTAAGCTTAATGCTGGGGCTGGATTTATACACTATTAAGTCATGCATTAAAAAAAAATCCCTTCTCCTACCAAGATGCCAGGATATGTCAATCTCCAGGATGCCGAGCAAGTCCTTTGCCAAGGCAAGTGAAGCAAATTCTTTTTTATTTCAATCTCTTCAAATGACAGAGGTCTCTGTATTTGTATGTGCACAGGGTAGGAATGGTTTCAGTATCCTGTGGGCTGTCAAATGACAACTGTTGGACTCTTCCACCCTGCCTCTGAAACTTTCTGAGCACAAAAATTTCTAAGCACAAAACATTCTGCAGAGCCCCCTTGTCTTCTGCAGGGGTTTGTTGAGGGAGCTGTTAGGTTCAACTACACACCCTACCAGGCAAAATTAACCCTATTTCTTGCTGAAGGTTTCTCCTGTCTCTTATTAAAAAGTGAGGCAGAAAGCACTTTTGGGTTGTTCACATCTGTGTCATTTCAGAGAAATCCAGCCTACAACAGCATTTGACACACTCTGAGTCCGTGATGGTGTCCCAGGATCCTGTTCTGTACTCATGTTCCCTTTAAGAACACGAGCTCTTCATATTTGTCCTCACAAGGGAAATAATTTCTTTGTGTAACTTTGATTTTTTTTAAGGAGAATGGTAAGAACATTGAAAATAGTAGAAAATTTCATTTTATCT
The DNA here is from genome assembly GCA_013397845.1 of Melanocharis versteri. NCBI lineage: Eukaryota > Metazoa > Chordata > Aves > Passeriformes > Melanocharitidae > Melanocharis > Melanocharis versteri. The sequence continues at coordinate 392,453 of VZTG01009792.1, read as the reverse complement.
TGAACAGTGCTCAAAAAAATCTTACCCTTTAAGACAAATTTATAGTATCTTCCAGCCATGGTGTCTGGAGATGCCTAAAGAATCTGCCAATGTCACCTGGACCTTAAGAACAAACACATTCATCTTGAAAGAAGACAGATTAAAATAAAGGGCCGAACTCTACTCCCACAGAAATTTACCCAGCAGAATCATTTCTAAGGCACCAAACAAACCCTGCAGTGGCTGAGTCCTCAAATATTCTGTATTAAGTACTGTCTCTGGAGAGGTGCTTAAAAATTCATAATATGGTGTATCTATTGATGTATTTAACGGAACTCTGGAGTAAGGAAGTAGAACTCTCCACCACTGTCAAGATAACACTGCCAAATTTTCCTTTGGATCTGTACACCTCCAGATGAAAACCTGAGTTCCCTAGGGGCCCAGATATTATAGTTGGAGCTGACAGCTTGGATCTCTATTGTGAGAAATTATTCATGATATTAGCAGTTCTTTCCTCTTAAGGCAAGCATGTGAAATATTACATCTTCACTCAGATTTCCTGCAATAACCTGATACATAACTCAATATTAGGAGATGTTCATCAGCAAAAACAAATGTGTAAGTGTTAGTGCAGCAGTATAATATAACAGAACTCGATACCAGGATGTAGCTGCTGAAATGAACTTGCAAAAAATAGCAACTATATAGACATTGCATCAAGTGAGGAGCCTTTTAGGGAAGGCAGAGAGATACATGCACTGTGAGGCTTTCTCACTCTATATCACATCTTTCCTCTGCATGAGAGAAGTTCAGCTTCACAATAGAACTGCACTCTCTATTGCACTGTGAAAATATTTGCCCTTTTTTTTATCTGTTACTCCAGTCTAACGCTGTCAATAACCTAATTGTTGAATATATGGGAGTAAGCTGTGGGTTGCTCTTGAAATGCTTCCCCTGAAGATCTGATATCAAACATGCAAGAAACAAGAGGGAGTTTGAGCCCTGCTTTGGAACAGGGCAAAGCTCCTCCTTGGGCCATGGTTTTCTGCTTATGTGACTCCTAGCTTAGAATTTACCCTTCAGGAGCAGTGAGGCTTGAGGAGGGGACACATGCAGGGGACACTACACACACCTAAATGAAAGCAAATTTCAGTTGTAAGGGAGTCTTAGCTTGAATAAAGTGCAAATTAAATCAACTGCCATTATTGTCTGCATTTGACCAAAACCTGGCTGTACCTAAAAGGCTTTGAACAAGGTAGTTTTTTATAATCTTCATATTCTTGTATGTTAAATCCTACTTTACCCTGAGCAAATGGACAAGGAGGCAGTTGATGATTTGACTTCAAAACTTTTGATTCAGGTTTCACTGTGTAATCATCTTGCTGAGCGTAGGCTCTCTCTGCTCGCTCAGGCCCACGTTATGCAGGCTTTGAAATACAAAGAGCAGTAAAGACAGAGTGAAAACCCTTCTAACTTCAACATCTGAGTGACCCCGTTCTCCTTCTGAAAAGGAGATTGAGGTTTAAAAGCAAATGCTGCCCTGCGGTCTATACAATTTTAAGTAATCATAGGCACATATAATGAGCAGCTGTAAAATCCTGACAAATGAAGCCTCTTTTCCCAGCAAAAGCTGAACAGTTTTACAGTGATATTTAATTTATACTTTTCCAGGTGTGTTTGAAAATAAGAGTTATAGTTTACAGCTCCTATCTGCACTGGATAGCTTTCTATGGCATCTGCTTTTTCAGAATGCAGCAATCCCTGAAATACCCAAGGAAGTCTCAAGTCTCAAGAGGTCACAATGCAAAAGAGTTTGACCTGAATTAGCACAAGGTTCTGCAGCACCACCTCTAAAATTTCCTGTTGCTGGAACAAGGATGAAGGGCAGGAGCATGAGGTAGGCAGGGATGCTTTTGCATGGCAAATAATGCTCCAGAAAAGGTGGATGCACCAGAGATGGGGGCAGATCTGGGCCGGTTGATCTGCAATGGTGAGAGGAGATGGGGTAGTTGTGCCTTCTTCTTCCTGAGAGGGATGTTCCTCTTTCCCAGCAGGAAAGCTGCCACAGCCCCATCCTGCCAGCAGCAACAGCACCCAGTCCAGCACTTTGGGACTCTGGCACAAGCAAAGTGGACAATGGGGCCCTGGCAGCCCTTGGCAGGCCTGTCATAGGCAAGTGGATGCTTTGTTGACCCCAGATGAATTCACAATACTGCTCTGAAGAGGGTAAAATTTTCTCACAAAATTACAAATGGAAAGATTGAAGAAATTCCTTATGACTTATCTTGTGGCTAGTGGCAGGAATAAAATGTGCACTTCCTGCCTGAAAGCCATGCCTTTACCCATAAGGCCACCCTCACGTCCCACTGACATAGCTGAAGAATTACATTGGATGAGTCACCAGTAACTATTTATATTTGAGGGCTTAGAGCACTTGCTGTTAACTAGAACACAGAAGTTGTGCCGGGCTGATGCAGAGAACAACTTGTGGATGCCCAGGGAAGGTCTCACTTGCATTTCCAATCTGTCCTCCCACACTATCTTTGTCATAGGGCAACGAGTAGCACAGTGGCATTTTTATGTGTTGATTTTTTTCCCCACCCACTCTGATTTCCGCCTCCAATTTGACCTTTTGTTTGCCACAGATGTCCACTGGAAAGGCAACTGGGTCGCCACATCACGTAAGACCAAACATTTTGATGGGCAGAAGTTCAGTGGACCCCAAGACACTTTTCTACATATTTTCTACTACAGCTCAAAAGGGAAGCTGAAAGGTTTCCATGGTCTATTATATACAAAAAGATCCCATGGATTCTTGCAACATTTTGGTCTACAAAGAATTAAACTGGCAAAATTTGAACAGACTACACCTTTGGGTGCTGTAAACCCGCATAATATTCTGTAATCCCATCCACTGGCAATACAGTCCTCTCCCAGTGAGGAATTTGCTATGGCCTTTGCAGATTAGGTTAAAAAGTCCAGATTCAAATGGAAGAATAAATAATTGAGCATTATTTTAAACGCCATAATAAGGCTATCATCGATTATTAAGGTAGGTTTAATACACGGTGATTCAGTTATTAGAGTCAAACAGGTTTCATTTAACCAGAGCTCACAAACATCTATTACATTCCCTTTTGATATGCTTATAACCATCTATAATAATTATGTATGTAACACACTCATAAATCCACTGACTCTATATTAAACCTCTCTGAACCCTTCCTAAGTGGAATCTTAATACAAAGGCTGAAAAAGGTACTCCATTATGGAAATAGACCCAGATATTAAGAAACATTCAACGTTAACAATTTCAAGCGCACGTGAGAGAACAACAGTGTTTTGCCAGTTGTGTGCAACTATGTGTGCAAGGCATATTCTAATGAAATTGGGAGAGAAATCAATACATATATTCTGAAAACACTGTACTGGAGAGCAGTAGAAATCTACATGCTGCCCTATTAATATCTGCCTCACTGCGTGTGCCTATTAGTATGTGTCTTATTTCTGTTCTTTCAAAGAAATTGCATTTTTACTTCAAAACAGTAATGAAAACATAGATATGTATTTCTAAATAAAAGTCAAGAATTGGGCCAAATCTTGCTATTCACTGCAGCCATTATCCTGAAAGTGAAATTTGAGCACTTTGTAGTAAAAGCACGGTGCTATCTTGGAAAGAAGTTTGCATGGCAGCAGCCACACTGCTTTAATAAAATGCAAGTTTTGTCTCTCCCACATAAATTTTTTTCCTATAGATTTCAGTGGCCAGAAGCTCTAACAAAAATTAAATTTTTTTGAAAAGAAACTAATAGATGGATTAGTGCAAAAGTGAAGCGCCTAGACCCTTTTACATAGGTTTGCACACTGGATTGTTGGCAGAAGCATTTCTCGACCTTTCTGACTCCGTGAGGAAGGAAAAGAAGAAGGCATTTTCATTTTTCATGGATGCATTTATACTGTACAATACTGTGCAAGGATCACCTCAACATGATTGTTTAATCATTTCTTTAAAACAATGCAAATGGAAGGCAAAGTTATTTTGATTCACCACAGGCTGAAAGGCCTTGGCTGAGATTTCATAGCAGACAATAGAAGAAAGACTGCAAAGAGATAACAAGGAAAACATGATTAAATCACAGAAGTGACATAAAATCAATAGAAGGAGGCAAGGATCAATAATTCTTTGCTCTGAGTAACAGTCAGTAGCGCTTGTACTCATTTTCAGATTTTTCCAAGATTATTTCCTGTTTGATTTGTGTAGACAGAGACTTTCTTTACCGTGTTGCTCTTTTTAGCATTTTTATTGAGACTATTCTTTTGTAGGTATTTATTGCCTAATTCATTACCTACATTGGTTTCGTTTGTGCTGGCTTATACAGGAGCCTATGACTAATCACAAAATAACAACATAGAGCAATTATTTAAGAAAAGTTAATGTGAATTCATAGCTATAGTGGAAGGGAATTTTCAGCTTTTCATAGCAGTATGGCAGGTTTCATCTAGTTCTTCATTTATTGTGTCAGTTCGAAGTATTTGTTGCTGAATATCCAGAAGACAGCAACAATTCATTAAATCCAGACATTCCAAAATAGAGCAGATGAAGCAGAGAGATTCACTGCCATGGAGTCAGAAGGATCTATTGCATTTATGCTAGGCTGAAAGAGGAAGAGGACCAGACAAATTGCATTCTGCAAATTGCCTGAGTTTTACAAACCCGTCACAGACCTGGAAGCCTACTTCTCCAGTTTTCCTAAAAATGCCTGTTACAAAGCAGCCCCATCCCATACCATACTCCAGTAGGAAAAACCCTGTACAGATGCAGACCCACAGCACCACCAATTCATCCCATGGTGCATCAAGAAGAGAATATAAATGGTCCTAGTCCTGGGTTAACAATTAACACAGTGCTAGGCCCCAGCCCCTGAGAACTGTTCCTGTATCTGTTTGCCGCTGGGTCTAAGGATGTAACTGCCCAAATGTTGTGCCGCACACTTTGGTGTCACTGGAAAGCCCTGAGGTGGTTGTGCAACATCCACAGACCCTGAAACATCAATGGCAGCTTTCATAACTATCCTCTGTGGGGTTATCCTACTGTACCAGCTGCTCTGACAGTTTAAAATTCATCAGTCAGGTTACAGAAAACACAAGTCTGACTTGAAAACCTCATCAGGTAAAGAAAAAGTTATTTTTCTTTGCAACCTAATGCTTTTTCTCTTAGGTTTCGTTCTAGTCTGGTTTTCCTTTGGATCATCCAAGTTTATTTAAGACAAGGGGTGATGGTTTAAACTCAAAGAGGGCAGGTTTAGATTAGATATTAGGAAGAAATTCTCTGCTGTGAGGGTGGTGAGGCACTGGCACAGGTTGCCCAGAGAAGCTGTGGATGCCCCATCCCTGGCAGTGTTCAAGGCCAGGTTGGATGGGGCTTGGAGCAACCTGGGAGAGTGGAAGGTGTCCCTGCCCATGGAGGGTAGGTGGAACTAGATGATCTTTAAGGTCACTTCCAACCAATATCACTCTATGACTCTGTTATAATTTCTTCCTTAGGAAGGTAGGAAAATAATGAACTGCTTACCTAGATGACTATCTGAGCTGATATTTAAAACACCATCAAACCCCAGAGCAGTTTCACTTTGACCACAGTGGGACCAGGAGTTTGTCCCGAAGACTTGGTAAAGTCATGGTAGTTGGTAAGATCAAACTGCTTTATGTCCTTGGAGGATTTTAGCTCTTACATTTTAAAACCTGTGAAGAACCACCTCAGTTCATTTTGATGTCCTTCTCCCACAACAATAATTGAAAGGGCTTCACTTCACATATAGCGGTTTGAAGTGGGAAAAACATCATGACCAAGAGGCCCCCCAAAAGCAGTGAGGGGTACAGAGGTATTACTCCAAGGATATCCTACCTATAATTATCTCCTAACTCTTGTGTTCATTCCCTCAGGTGCTTTGACTTCAACTACTTTCAAATACACCTGATTGTATAACGATAAACGTACTAAAATTGCAATTAATGGAGCTCTTTGCAATCTGGCCTTGATCCTCTGGCCAGATGAAGCAGAAGGCCACTCAACAGAGCCCACTCTGATATTTCTGGAGGTGGCAGAAATTTAGAAAGAAAGATATTGTAAGGACAAACAGAAAAGAAAAAATCCCACGGCTCTGAGGGCCAAGCAACTGTTCATTTTTAAGTATAAGGAATAGGAAGTCTTAGCAGCTCACTCCACATATGCTCTGGGTGACTTCTACATAAGCAGAGTCCAGAAGGCCTGGATCCCTCCTGGCTCAGTGATCACCAGGAGGGGAAAAAAGAGACAATCACCTGAACTATTTGATCACTGAAACACCCTAGCAAGGTGGAGAAAACAGCTGGAATAACGCTGAGATGGCAGGAGTCTCAGCCATGTGTTAGTGCTGCCTATTTTGGTAATAATTATGCCCTCAAGGAAATTCACATTTCTGCATGTACACAGGACTGGGAAAGTCCTTGAACACCTCAGTAGATGGTCAGTATCCAAGTACACACCAGTTGATCTGAGTGCCTTAGGTACATGAAGAAGGTACCAGAATTATGGAAAGCGGCATTCTCCAAAAAATATCCTCATTGCAAAATATTCACCCTCAGTAGAATTTGGTTCATTATAGACTAGTATATTAATATATAGTTACTATAGACTAGATTATGATAATATTATATGTAATGTGTTTATATAATTATATATAATATACATTGTATATAGTTACATATATAATATTACCACTGTCAAACATCTTGTTAGATCTTATTATCATCTCACAAAATTTCCTTTCAAGTCCATGTCCACTGCTAAATATGGTTCAGAAAAAGTCAACAGGAGACACTAACAACTGTCAAATTTTGCTCTTTGGAAGCTCCCCAGAAAAGAGAGCACAGGTTGCCAAGGTTCAGAGGAGCTGAGCAGCCATTAACTTCATAAATCTTCCCATTCAAGCCTATTCTTCTACAAATTAAAAAGGCTTCTGAGAATGGATAATATAAATACAGTACAAATGTTATACAGGGAATACTTAATACAGCACCTACATTAGAATGAGGGTTGCATTTTTAAGAGCAGTTTCCTGGTTTTGATTTTCTTACCTTGTAAATAAAGTGGAAGAATCATGTATATATTTTGGGGTATATAAAGCTCCTTCTAGCGGTCCTCTACAAACAGAAAGAGAGGAAAGAGACATGACTCCAGCATCTCCACTGTTTAGATGGGACCTTAGTATTTGGCAGGGATATATCAAATTACACCACCATGTGAGAAATCCCTATTGCAAGGGAAAATGTAGAATTATGAGATTTTAGCAGCAGTCAACTCATGGGAAACTCAGCCTATTTGTGCCCTTTTGGTCTGTTTGCAGATCAGAGATGTCCATATGCCCTAGCAATAGCACATCACTAACTGCTGTAACAGCTGGGGTTAAAAATGGATCCCTGTAGATGACAAGGCTGGAATCATGTTGGGTGAACAACATGGGACTGGGTGGTGGCAGTGGTCCTATCAGGACTTACAGGATGCACCAGCAAATGGTGAAGCAAAATCTGAATTCAGCCTGGCACACCAGCCCTCTCATCTCTGACCCTCCTTATCGGTGGCAAAATTATTCAGTGGCCACCACAGCTGGACCCCTGAGACAGAAGGAAAAGTGATGAGTAAGATGATGGGTTTTCTATAGACTCGGAAAAATCTAAATTATTTCACTTGGGAAGTGTGTAACAGACAGCATGCAATTATGTGAAGAGCTGTACACAGCTTCATTTCACTGACAGTGGAACAACTCCTGAACAGTGTGGATTCAAACACCCTCGTAAGCCAGAGAGGCGTGATGGTGTAACACCCCTGTGCCAGCACAAAGGTTCAAATAGCATCCCTGGGCTGTCTGCACCTGCTTGCTCTGCTCACATCTTGCAAACTCAACCAAAATTTTTTCTATATCGGCCAATAATAACATAACAATAAAAACCAGGGGCATTTTGAAGGCAATATTTTTCATGCGTAGGCAGCAACATCTCAGGCCAATGCCGTACTGGGAAATGCTGCTAAATGGTAAAAACAGAAATAGGATATTTGAGGGAAGTAGCTTGGAGAACCTTAAAATGGAAGGAGATGTTTTCATTGTGGTATCAAAATTATTCTCCCCTTCACGAGGACCCACAGGATTGACATTGCTACTTCAGCAAGGAGCACTCTGGAGCACCCCAGGTTGTTCTGTTGGTCCACAGCTCTTGTGCCAAAACACAAGAAAAAGGTCTCTTTCTCTCAGCTGAGGACACACTAGGCATATAAATAATGGAAAAAGCAATCTGTAGATGTTCAGGAGTGCTAGGGTAGTATAGTCTAAAATTTTCCTCCTGGAAAATATGCAGAAAATGTGGATTTCTAGATGTTTCTTTTGCTTTGCAGTATGAAAAGGGAGAAATAAACCCAACTATTTATTAATTTTTTTTTTCAAAAATACCACATTTTAGTCTTTTATAGTTTTCAGTGATAAACAGACACTGCCTTCAAGCTGGAAGTTTTCATTTAACTAGTTTTTAATTGCAATCAGAAGTTTATAGTCCAACTATATATAACCCCATAAATCATCATTAAAATGCCTCCAGTCATGAAACAATGACCAGAACAATAATCACAGAAGTGAGAGATTTACACTCCAACTGAGACAATAGCACAAGAAAGCAAATGTTTGCACTCTTCAAGAATATCAGTGTCGTTTATAAAGTATGAGTAATAAAATCAATACAGTTGATATTAATCAGTATCTGGGTGGACCTTGTTCTTGTACTTAAGATAGGCCTTCTGATAAGGTAGTTAGCTATTCATATTCCTTTTCAGTAAATTAAAGTATATTTCCTTGAAGATATAACTTGCCAGCTATAATAATGTGCCATTATGCTGATGATTTACAAACACATTGTAAAACACAGCAATGCAACAGCTGTGGAAATAAAATAATCAGCCTTCCACCTCTCTGCTACATCAGGTCAAACCTCTTATTTGCCTGTAATGACAATAAGGAATAAATAAATACCCTGGTACGTGATGGCGGGGGGTGAGGCTGGCTATTCTTGAGAATGTGCTTCGCATGGCAATCAATGATGTGTACTGAGGGAGCACATTTAACCACTCACTATTTATAGGACATGGAGAGGCTGTCTGTTCCAGAGACTCTTACCTAAGCTGAACTAGAGAGGCACTCATAAAATTGAATCTGCTGCTCAGAGCTTGGGCTCTGCTGTAAATTACAATCCGTAGTCCTGCCTGGCTGCTGAGCCATGGTGAGCTCACCAAGCTGCTCTGAGGCCGTTTCAGTGTGCTTTTTGTGCAACTGTGTCAGGTGCACACAGGAAATAATCATCAGGAGGCAGAGAAACACATCACAGAAAGAAAATATTTAGCAAGAGCAGCTTCTGAAAGGATGCATTACTTTGTTTTTACAGCGCAGTCCTGGCTCAGCAGTCCTGCTGCAATCCTATATTAATGTTGGAATATTAATCCAAACTCATGCCATCGTTATGAAGAAAAGAGAGGAACTGGTTCTTTGCAGGTCACGATCTCTCTCTCTGTTTTCCCTCTGATTTGTACCTCTTTTATGGGGCTCTGTCACACTGTGGCATTTGCAGGTCACAGTAGCATTCACTGGGTGTAACACCTATTTAAGCTTATCTGCAGAAAAGAACCTGGCAATGATCTACCTGGAGCTCTTTTACTGCTGGAGATGATCCAGGTTTTCCTCTCCTTCCTTACCACCCCCCTTCTCATCGCACGAAGTAAATACTAAACCTGCCTTGCTGAGCCTGTGTTTTGCAGGAAAGGGGCTGAAGGTCCAAGGTCAACAGAACATAACTTCCTTCAAAACAAAGGAATTATTTGGGCCTTTGCATTGGCTTACAGAGAGCAGGTTTCGATCCCCAGTCAGCACCACAAACAAATCTGAATCATTGAGCTGTACAGTGAGCCACCCAGCACATCGGGTAATTCAGTTGGCTAACGAGCTGCAGCAAATTATACAGGTTTGGGTCCAAAATTAAATTTGCATTATTGCTATTAAAATTGATCAGATAATGGTTTTTTCAATTCAATTCAGTTAAAAGTCTCATGATAGTCCTTGCATACTTCCTACGCTTTGATTAAAGTCACTATGAACTACCCCCATTGTGCAGGGACCAGCAAAGTAAAACTAAAATATTAAAAACTGTTTTGCCTGCCAAGCACAAAGAAGTGTTAAGCTGGCAGAGCTTGGAGCCTGCCAGGACCTCATGATTTCAGTGCTTGTGTTTGTCCAATAAAAATAATACTGAACATTTTAGATCTCAACACAGCAACCCGCGGCATAAAAATAGACTGCTTTGGGATATCAGTTGTGGAGGCAGACCTGCACTTTCACAGAAACCAGCTACATCCCACAGAGCTGGGACTGCTCCTGGAAAAAGTTCATGCTCATCTGAGTCCAGCAATCCAGAACAGAGGCTGCTGAAGCACTGACCTCGGTAGCAAGATTGTTGTCTTGTCTCATCCCACCAAAATGGAAAATATGGTAGATCTGGGGAAGCACTGATTCAAAGTATGAGCTGGTATGGGTGATTTAGAAAGAAAAGAGAATGGTCAGCCTTTTTTTAATCCTCAGAACCATAAATCTTAGGACAGGGCATGTTTCTTGCTATATACACGTGTACTCACACGTGCGAAATGTGTCTTATAACCCTAGAGGTGTTCATGTGTCCAAAGTCTCTCCAAGGCAGAAAGATCTGTCCTTGCAGACAGATAGATTTATTGTTGTGATTGTTGTTGTTGTTTTTCTCTGTAGACAAAGATGTGCTTATCTTGGACCACAATTTTCTCTACACACAAGTCAAGTCTTATCCAGGTAAGGTAAGGAAAATAAGATCAAATGGACAGGAAGTTACAATCTGGCTGAAAAATCAGGTTTGACAAATCCAGCATTATGTCTGTGAGCAGGAGAAAAGACCTCCGAGGCCTTTCCAGCAGAAGTACCTTCTCTGGAATAATTCTGTGGCAGGAACACCATGACCATGGTGAGACTGACAGGTTTCTTCTGAGCTCCCTCTAGTGAACCCGGTGACCAGATCCTGCTCCCTCCCACTGAGACACCCTCAGCCCAGGCCAGGATTTATAATAAATTGATATTTTCCTTTAGTGTAGACACTCCTTGCATGTAGACATGGTTATTATTTTTCTCCTGAGTCACTGATGGAAGAAGATGAGGCCTTGGGAAATTAGGGGCGGGATCCACTTATCACATCTCTAACTACAGCCCATGAGAAGTTCACATTTAATATAAACAAGTTGTCTGGGCTCCACCTATAGTCAGCACAGAGAGACATCAATACCTCCGGAAGGCCATTCATTGCTGTCCCTCTCTTGTCACTGGCAAGAGGGGACTCCAGATATCAGGAGTACAATAGATTAGATAGATAACTAAGTGTCAAAGGGATAAAATTAGGTGAGATGAATCCCTTGTGATTTGATTTCTCCATTAGGAGGCCCTTCTGTTACTCTTTTTTAAACATGTTCTTCTTTAAAAAAAACCTTTTTCCTAGCTTCAGTCTAGGATGGTGACCAATTTGATTGAACAGAGCAGAAGCAGAGAAACCTTCTGAGAATGATGAGCCCAGCACCATCCCAAAGCAGGTAGCAGGGTATCCACAACTGTCTCCAATGGAAAATAACTCCTGGATATAAACGCTGAACATTTGAGTCCACTGCAAGTTCAGACAACCTTTGAACCATTGACGTAGAAGTGTAAATTCCCCAAGAACTAAGCAAATAGTTGCTGGGGTGAGTTCATCCTTTCTTCTTCTGTGAGACACCCATAGGAAAACATTTTCTTGAATATTTTTACACTGTCACAGATTGGGTTTCTACATGAAGAGATTATTCATTAAAATGTGACTCTGAGAATTGAAACAAACTGATTATTAAAGGCTGAAATGCAACAGCACCCAAAGGCATTGACCGAAATTGAGGTGCCATTGAGCCAGGGAGTGTGTAAATACCTTGGGGCCAGACTCACATAGTTCTGATCCCATTGGATAATCCCAAATAGTCTCACAGAAGCCGGTGGGATTGCTCAAGGAGCATGTTACTCAATGGGAATAGAACCAAATTTGGTTTACCCTGAGGATCTTGCAAGAGCAAAGGATATGGATGAAATACTTGGTCCCATTACAGACAGGAGTAAAGAAAACAAAACAAAACAATTAATTTCAAAGAGCTATATTTGACCCAAAGTACAGGCAAAGAGAGGACACACCATCCACCTGCATGATGCTACCTGTTTGTCATTCCCAATGGAAAAAAACAGGAATGTGCAAAATTTGTGGAGAAACATGCAATCAAAATGTCTACAAATACTATTACTGGCAACCATATAGATGCATACATATCTCCATTGTACACTTCTCCTTCATTTTGCTTTCTAATTTGAAAAGATGAGTTACACAGGCTGGTTATTCTCTTTCTTGATGGCATAAACCTAGTGAGAAATGGTTTCGATCTAAATATTTTTCCATTGAAAACCTCCAGTTACATGAAAACAGTGGTTGTAAAAAAGTCTCACTCATTTTGTGACAACACAAGGCCAGAGAGGAGGTTCTGGTCGAAAGAAAACATGCTTGTGTGTATGTGAGAAAGAGAGAGTAAAAGTCTTAATACCCCATAGGCTAAGACATAATGAGGGATTATTAAAAAAAAAAAAGTGGATACTGTCCCTATGGTGATGAATTATTTATTCAAATGATCAAGTTCTCATAGGGAAGACTGAGAAAATTCACTCCCCACAGGGTGCAGTGATTAGGACACATGCTGGAAACATGGGAAACCCCATCCTCAGTGTCCACTCTCCAGCAAAGCCATCCTGCAGTCTTCTGCATCCCAGGGAGACTGCTGTCAAGTATATTTTTCTGCTGAATGTTGGTTTTTGTTTTATTTTGTGTTTGTGGAAAGTCTGCTGGCCCTTGATTTCACCCTGATGCTTAAAGGGGTTCTTTTTACACTTAATGATGGGAAAAATTCAGTCCAAGTCCTGCTACTGACGACTCACTTCATTCAGATATTTGGGCTCACATCTGTTCAGGGAGCCAGCAAAATTACTGAATTTTGGAAGGAAATCATGAAACTTTTAGTATCATCGCTTTCAGAAAAAAACAGCTCTAAACTCATCTACGTAAAGACAATTTCCTCATTTAAACCTTCACCAGGGCAGGTAGAAGCAGGGCCCAGGAGTGAGCAATACCCACTCTAGGTCACGGGGTGGGGAAAGGACAGAAGTGCACTACTCCAGGAAATGCCTGGAAATGCTGGGACTCCTTTGAATCTGATCACTGATTGCACCACTGCACACGCCAAAAACCACCCTGGCTCTCAAACAGAGTGATGCAACTCTCTGTGTGAGAGCTACAAAGGTACTTTCTAATCCTTCTCTAGGTTAAGATGTCAGGATTCTTAAAGGAAGCTTGCTGAATATTATCATTCTAACGGCTTCTGTCCCCTGTGAAATAGACCATTCAATGTGGAAATAGCCAGGTGTTGGGAAAACACAGCTTTCCACACTCTGTATGAAATCCTCTTCGCTGAAAATCAGCCAAATAATTGTGGGTAAACATAAAGGGAACATAAACAGCTCTTCTTCTATTTTAATTTTCCTGTGTTTTGCAGCATTCACCCAATATTCTGCAGGTCGCTAAGAAGATAAAGGTGTGTGAACTCTGTCAAGAAGCTGGGGACAAGCTGGGAGTGAGTTGCAGATTTGAACTCTGTGTGTATGTGTGCACCTACATACATTACACAGCAAAATCTCCTACAGTTTGGAAAGTTCATCTTTAACACACATAAAGAATTTCAGTCAATGGTGGCATAAAAATGATAACAGATTGCATATTTTGATTCATAAACTGGGAAATTGCTGGAAACATTAATCAGGAACACAGCAGGGGAACACCTGGAAAGCTATTGTTTAATTAAAGATAGACGTAACCACAGAGAAATCACGTAAGGACACCAGAATTCTCGACTTCTGGATATAGCACCATGCAAAAGCATAACCTCACACATAAATGTTGGTTGAAGGGCAGGTCACCCTGTTCATGAGGAACTGGTCTGTAGATTAAGTTCATGTAAAATCAGGTCAGGATAGGAGGGGAAAACTCAAAAGGATTAGTGTATGGGTGATCATTGCTCATATTGTTATGCCAGTGACCTTAAAGAAACAGTGAACCAGGTGATTAAATTAACCAGGCTGTACCTGCATGGAAAGACAGACACTAATGAATATTTCAAAGATGGATTAAGAACATGAGTTGAATGAGACTCAACACTACAGAGGATACAGACTAAATAAAAGAAACAAATACTAAGGACAAGAAAGAAGTATTAAAGAGAAGCAGAACTCTTCCGTTTTCAATCCAGGTGAATTTTAGCGCTGCTCTCAGTGGCAGCACCTGTTGGAGCAATTGCATCTCAGACAAAGAAGGGCCAGGTTGCTGTAGTGATTGATGTCTCCAGAGTAAAGTTTGGAGACTGAATCTTACAGGAAATTGGACAATGCTGAAATGGAAAGTAAGAAAAGAATAGGGGGGCGAAAAAGAAATCCACATAACTCCAAGACTGCAAACCAAATGAGACAGGTTTCAGACAGAACAAATGTATACAATAGTAGATTTTGTAGAGGTATAGAAATATGTACAGGCCATAGAGCTCTGCCAACCTGAGACACAGACACAGTAACGACCACTAAAGTGGATGATAAAGTCTCAAATCAAAGGGAAAGTTGTCACATCTATTGTGCAAATCACTTCTGCACTTGAGTTACACTAATACGTTTTCCCTGCTGTGTTTGTTCCAATAACAAGGTAGAGAGTTGTTTGTGATTTCACATTTAAACACAGCTCAAAAAACTGGGACCACGATTTCAGTGATGGTTTGTGGTTGCCATTAGAATAGAAACAATAATAATAATATAAATAATAAGTGAGATAATAATTTTAATAATAATAATAATAGTAATAAGGAGAAGCAATCCAGGGCACTCAGAGCAATACTTAGATTCAGGAAGTTCATCTGCATCAACATGTTCAGAGAGGATTGCTCACATTCATCATAAAGAAAAGTACACCTATGGCACATGAGGGCCTGGTTCTGTGTCTTGAACTGGTAAAGCTCTTTTGATATATTTAATGTAAGGTTTTGATGATGAGAGAGAGTATTAGAAAGGTCTAAGCATACTGGGGATGACAGATGCCAAGAGAGAGTCTCCATTATTGATAGACCTTTCTTGAAGACAAAAAACTTGAGAAGACAAGGCTGACAGTGACTACTGAAGGCATCCTCACCTAGACTGCATTTTGCAGAGCAGTTGTAAACAGGAGCTATAACTCACAACTCAGACAGGACAGATCCAGATGGGCCCTTTGGCTTCCTTCCATAACGAAATCTTTATTTTTCCTAAAGAAAATCGCAACTCCATGCACATGCTGCTTACTTCAGAGCAAAACTTGGTTTACAAACTCAAGCAGTTTAAGGATTAAAAAGTTTAGTCTATCTCAG
This sequence comes from Melanocharis versteri, assembly GCA_013397845.1. Taxonomy (NCBI): domain Eukaryota; kingdom Metazoa; phylum Chordata; class Aves; order Passeriformes; family Melanocharitidae; genus Melanocharis; species Melanocharis versteri. Next base: position 376,885 of record VZTG01009792.1, on the reverse strand, counting down.
CAAATGAACTTTATCAAAGTGCAGGGAAAATCAAGCCTTCAGGTAAACAGGAGCATTTGCCAAGTGGAAATCCCAGCTCTTTGTATATTTAGTAATGAGTGAAGATAAGATTTCTTTTTTTGACAGCATGATGGATACAATCATAAAAGGAATCATGCTGCTGTAACAGAGTATACTTGAAGAGTGAATTTGAAGGCTGTGTCTTTATTCCCAAACATGTCTTACCTTTCTTTTATTCGGAGTACATGAAAGCTAGTTTTTCTGGCATGTGAAAATGTTAAAGTTTTGTTGGTTTTTTTTCTTTACTTCCCGCACCCCAATATGGATGTGTTACATTTAATTGTCAAACTCAAATCTGCTTCCCTTCAATAATCACTGACTCATTTAAGCATATTTATTTTAATTTTTTTATAGATAGAAGGGTACAGTAAGCAAAGAAACACAAGATCTCGGACGAACACGCGCTCATAAATTGTTACATGTGATTCTGCTACTGTGGGTTAAAGGAGGGGGCAGCACCAAGAATGTGGTGAAGCCAGCTGCTTTGAAGCCTGGTATTTCAGCATAAAAGCCACAAATCTTCCATAGATTGAAAATTAAATTAGTTTATTGGTCTCTGCCTGTTACATTTTGGATGCTTATCCATGTCACAAAATTAATCAGATCTGATGTGATTGACAGTCTCTGCTCAGAGAAAAACCTCATAACTGCTGGCCACTCATGACTGAAATCTAATGACCCAGCTCTGTTGGAAAGCTCATGCAAAGAGGAATTCAGCTGTACTTCACTCAAGAGGCAGAGCACCAACATGACTGTCTTATTTGTCTTAGCATTCACCCAAAACTTGAAGGTGCTTGAAACCCTCACAAGGAGGACAAAATTAAGCACAGTTCCAGAAGTGTGATGGGCATTCATCTTAAGGGGCTCTTTAATAATTCTTGTGAGATTCTCTTTTCCCTCAAAAATCTGCTGAGGGAAGCCCAGGGCACACTGCTTCATGGCATTAAGTACACAAATTGCACAAGTAACAGAGGCATATTCCAGCTCATCTCCTCCTTGGATCTGGGATGCATCAAGAGATTCCAGCAGAAAGAAGATCAAAGCATGAAAACAGCTTGCCCCACCACACATTCTCAGTGACAGTCTCTTGTTCCATGATTGGCCTCAAAATGAGGTTGTGAAGATAAAATTATAATTTTTAGCTGATGTCATCAGGCCAAGAGCCCAACTCACCTGCCTGGGAAAGGATTCCTGGGGTCACTGACAGCTGTGCCTGGTTGTCTGTCCGTGGAGGGAAGGAGGCCTCGTCCAAGCCAAGCCACACTACTTAGATCATGCAACAGACATTTGTGAGGTCGAACTTTCACGTGTTTAACCTCTTATCAAAAGTAGATACAGGACCACAACATAAAATAAGATCATAGAATCATTAAGGTTGGAAAGGACCTCTAAGGTCGAGTCCAAACAAAGATCTGCACCTTCACACCAAAAACAGTCCCAGCTGAGATCCTTCTCAGTCTGGTACTTGGCGGTCTAAAAATAAAGAAAATGTTGCTATATAGCAGGGGTAAAAGCTCCTTCTCACTCTTCAACTGAGAATGAGTAAGTAAAACGTACCATTCTGAAAGAAAAAACAGGCATTTTTGATCATATTACTTTTTTAAATGTCTTAAATTGAAACTCTCTGTGTTTCTCAGCGAGGAAGAATATAACAGAGACCTCAGGGGAAAAAAAAAGCTGGACAGTAAGATTTTAATTCATAAATCTGTGAGAAATCATCCACAAAGGTACTCATTGCAAAGGTTGTTGCCCGCAGATCTCTGTTGCTCCAGGAACAAGGGTGAAGGAAGGAAACCCAGCTATGATCAGAGCTGAGAGTCCTGGTGGCATCTCCAGCACTGGCAAGAAGACGGCTTCCAGCTGGCACCTCATAGGTGCAAATTGTCTTGCCTAAAATGCGATGGATTGGGAGATTTCAGTCATTCTGATAACAATTTGAGAGAGGAAGGATTGGAGATGGACTTCTTCATTTAATCTAAAATGAAAAAAATTCCTGTCACAATAATTTTAACCATGTTTTTTAAAAAATTATCAGAGAAAAGTTGCTGGGTTTCTACATTAAGAAAAAAAATGTAGATTTTGATAAAAAATGTCAATGGTTTTGCTTCTTAGAAGCATGTCTTTATAGTTTATGTCTGCATTTTAGAAGGATTATCTATTTGTTCTGGGAACTCTTTATCAAATTCAAAAATAAATTAATTTATTTGGAGAGGAGATATTTATGATCTCTCATAAACTATATTAGACTCCACCAACTCTCTTGGGGCATTCTGTGGGCTGTGCACATATAGAAAATGTGGTCTAATAGAGTCCTACTCAAACAGGTTTGTTCAAAGAGGTGTCCACTCATTCAGTAAATATTCCCGCAAAGTGGTCTGCTCACAGTGAGATGAGTGGTTTGAAGAAAACACTGGTTTTTCTTTCCAATCTGGAAACAGATTCCCTGATATTTTTGTTTTCATCTCCCTTGCTCTCAGCCCATAAAGCTTCTTTGTTTTGTCGAAAATCAAGAATAGGAATAACTTATATCTGAAATACTGTAGCATAGATCTCAGAATTATGCAGTGTTTTAAGAAGGCCTCTCAAAATTCATGGGGATATTTTATGGAAATACAGAGTACAGGTGCTTTGTAAAGACAAGCTCTGCCTTCTTTGAGCTTGTCAGTGCATTGCACTGACATAATCAGAGGCAAAAATTTGAAATCATATTGTCTGAATATGCCAGATTAGGATATTACTCTTATAATTATTGACAGGATATGAACCAAACATGACTTCTGTGGAGTCATTCCAGTGCATTCTGCCAATACAGATCAGGAATAGCGTTTGCAATGCTTTCTTTTGAAAAATGTGGGTATATAACCCTCAACAGGAGGTTACATACCTTCCTTGGAGAGGAAAAAGATTGCACAGGAACTCCAAGAGTCTGAGGAGGAGACAGAAGAACACTTCAACCCCCCTCTAAGAGGACTGCATGGTCAGCAGTTACCTGTGAAGTACGTGCTGCTGGGGAATCTGCAAAGGGCATAAAGGGGATGTTGCAGCTTCCTCTTGATGAAGCACAGCAGATGATGCACTGTGTTGTAGCCAGTGCCTCTAACACGTGCTTGCTCCAAAATCTGCATGTTTAATAGTGAAGCCATGAGTAAGTGTAAAAATGCTGTGATCCTGGTCACATCATAGGTAAGTATGAATGTGATCCTGATCTGGGATCAGCAACCAAAGTTAGATGAACTTCTTGGGATCATTTCTTATTCTATCCCATGGTGTTAAGCAGAATCTAAGAGGTTTTTAAACAGCAAATTTGAGGGTTCTAGCATTTTTAAACTTTAGGGGGGAAAAAAGATCAAACAAGAAAAAACCCTCTCTTAAATTCAGGGTGTGAGAGTGATTTAATACATTAAAAGGACTAGGATTAGAGCTAGCAACACAGGGCTTTCCAGCATCCTAGCCAGCTGGACATGGCTTTGCAGGTCTCAGTCTGCGTGGATCACAACAGGAGTACGTAGGTAAAAACAAAGGCAGAATTTAATTAAAAGTGCATATTTTTTTATTGCACAACAGTCTTTCAAAAATGCCTACGTGAAGTAGAACCGTGACGCTGAGTTTGATCATTTGTTGGAGGCTCTTTGTTAAACAGAATGAGTGCAGTGTGACACACGGAATACACTGACATCTTATGGGCCTGACATTTACTAAGGTAATAAATTAAAGTAATTATGTTAATGTATAATAAATGCATTCAACAGGAAATAAAAACTGCACAGTGCAAGAAAAAAATCTTGTTTTTCTGAGTGGCTGTCATGTACAGAACATTAAGGTCTTAGCAGAGGTTTTGTGGAGGCTGATAATATAAGCATAGATTGAAATAATCCTTATTTCTAGGGAGAATAATAGTGAACTTCAAGACATCAGATTAGAAAAGGTGAACACAAATTAAAGATATCCATTCTATTGTGTTTGTGACTTGAAAAATGAAAGGTGTGGAGTTCTTTTGCTTCTTTCCTCTGTAGGACTTGCCATTCACAGCCTGATTCTTGGTTCACTAAACAACTTGGACCATGTTTTCCTACCTGAGTGACATTTTCAAAAGCCACTTATGGATCTGTAGGATTCAAGGAGGCACTGTGATGGCAAGGCTAAATTAGTCACCACTCTGCATCTCACCTACCTTAACGAGCCGCTCAGGCTCTCCTGGCTTCCTGCACCTACAAGCAACCTGATCTTGCCTGGACTGTTCCACAACATCCAGCTGGGCAGGTGGATGAGAGGCTGGACATGACCCAGCACTGTGCCCTTGCAGCCCAGAAAGCCAGTTGTGTCCTGGGCTGCATCAAAATTGTTAGGCTGGATGTTAGAAAACGTTCTTCCCCCAGAGGGTGATTGAGTGCTGGATCAGCCTCCCCAGGGCAGTGATCAGAGCCCCAAGCCTGACAGAGCTCAAGAGCCATTTAGACAATGCTCTAGGCACATGGTGGGATTCTCAGGGCAGTCCAGTGTAGGGCCAGGGACTGGACTTTGATGATCTTCGTGGTTCTCTTTGAACTCAAGACATTCTGGGATTCTATGATCCTATGGAAAAGAAGGGTGTCCAGCTGGCTGAGGGAGGTTGAGGGTGGTGAGCTCTGCCCTCGTGAGACCCCATCTGCAGTGCTGTGTCCAGCTCTGGAGTCCCCAACATAAGAAGGACATGAATTTGCTGAAGCAAGTCCAGAGGAGGCCGCGAAGATGCTCGGAAGGCTGGAACATCTCTCCTATGAAGATAGACTGAGAGAGCTGAGGTCATCCAGCCTGGAGACTTGACAGCTCCATGGACACCTTATAGCACCTTCCAGTACCTCAAGGGACCACGTGAGAGCAGGAGAGGGACTTCTGACAAGGACATGGAGGGATAGGGCAAGGGAGAATGGCTTCAAACTGAAAGAAGGGAGGTTTAGATTCTAGGAGGAAATTCTTTTCCTGTGAGCATGGTGAGGCACTGGCACAGGTTGCCAGAGAAGCTGCAGATGCCCCATCCCTTGAAGTGTCCAAGGCCAGGTTGGATGGGGCTTTGAGCGACCAGGTCTAGTGGAAGATGTCCCTGCCCAGGGCCTGGGAGTCAGAACTAGGTGGTGTTTAAGGTCCCTTCCAACTCAAGCCATTCTGTGATTCCGTGATAAGCCTATCCTGTACATTTGCCATGAGTGAGGATGCCCTCTCACAGTGGCTTGTGAATCTGGCACAATTCAGTTTTGTGCCAGAGACTGCAGATGCACAACTCATTGCTGAAAAATGATCACTGTGCTGCCAAATCACCAGAAGTCTTTAAAACCTTTTCCCTCTTGGCTCCAATCAAGTTCAGAGACTACTGCTGGCAGATCCTCAAAATGGTTATTTACACGAAAAGGTGTTTAAAGGGACAGTTTCCTCCTGGCTCCAAATGATTAGTGAAACTTTCTGTCAAAAATCACTAAAGCTCGCACATCATTTAAAACTGTCTACTCAGCATAGATACTCCAATTATGTAAGTATCCAGTCCTGTTTGAATCGCTCTGAATATAATTGCCTCAGCAATATCTAGAGATGAGTTTGGCCAGAAAGCTTTAAAATGTATGGATGACACCTTCAGCCAAGGCAAGAGAGGCATTTCTCCCACTGCATTCTATCAGGAGCAGCTGAGGACTTTTATAAAGTTTCATTTTGCTACATCAGATTGGAAATCTTAATATGCCTCATTCTGTAAATTGTTCCACTTACTTCAATGGGTCTTCACACGGATAAGGTAAAGTACAAACAGTACAAATAAAAGGGTAGGCTCTTTGAAGAAGAGATGTTCTTATATTTGTTTGGGTAAAGCCGAGTAAGGTGATGCTTGATTCTCTCTTGGCTTCTGAGCTTTGCTGCAATAAACAGAAATGAATAAAAATAGCAATACCAAGCTGCACCAATGTCTGCAGCTTATTTGGCTTGCCCTGGGATTCAACTGGATACTAATGCACAAAAATACTGATTGAAGCTGAGCAGTTTTGCCCCAGATTGAATTTATTTTAACAGCATAGAAGAAAGGGAAATATTATCCTGCTCTTTGCTCAGCATATTTAGATATAATGACATAATATGCACACATTCCAAAAAATTGCCTGTCTTCAGGTAGTGCATTTTGGAGTGATTTCAAATTCCCTTAGGTTATATCAGCAAAATGTTTTCCCCTGCCTCAAAAATCACTAAGCTCTCAGTGCCCAATTGTCTGTGTCACCTTGTTTACATGGTGGGTAATTTTCTAGCCTACGGTCTGTGCCTTACTTTGTCAGGCTGCCCTTACGCTACTTTGTGACGATTTTGATTTTCAAGCCTCCATGCATAAATTATGATTTATTTTGCTTTCCGAAAGAAGGGCTGAGTGAAGTAATAGAGTGTGGGTTTTTTTGGTTTGGTTTTTTTTTTTATGATGAATATTTCAAGAGCGTGCTTTTTCCTTCTGAAGAAGACTCTGCACTTCCAGCAAGTATTTTTTCTTCTATACAGAAAAATAAACACAGAGAAGAGCTGAAATAAAAACAGTACCTTTTCTTTGAACCTTAAGAGATGCAGAGATCTCACAACTCCAGCACTGGGGTGAGAGATGCATCATACTCCTCAGAAGAGGCTTTCCTTGGTTATCAATGTTAATTTTTATTTAGCATTTGCTGTGTGCTATGGTATTGTCACTGCACAGTTACTCCATGCCCACAGAGAAGCCATGTGCAGAAAACATGGTTATACGAATAAAATAAGCATCAACATCAATACTGCCTGATTTTGAGCACTAATGAGGCAAATTGCTCTTCAAAACTTACTTAGATGTTTTTACAACAGCGAGAGGCGAAAGATGAGGCCATAATTGAACTGTTGCCCAAAGGCAATTACTGATTGGAATTGATTAATTCTACAAATAAATCTGACCAATAGATTACTTGTCACGTTACGGCAGATTTGGGCAATACTGCTGCAGTTGTGAAAGAGAAACAAACATCTAGCATGAATAGTTAATACAGTTAGTTACCCTGTAGAGCTGCTTGTTGAGTTACCCAAGGAAATCTCACCAGGGAACCGAGCAGGGCACGCTACTTTGATGCTGTAAAACCATAGTGTTACCTCTCTGCTTTTATGTATGAATCTGAGGAATTGTTAACAGCAACACAAGCAGTTTGCTCTGAGCAACACAAATGTGATGGACTTAACATCAAAGTGATGCAAAATCCACTGAAAACAACAGAAAGACTCCAGTTGAATCCAGAGGACTTTGAATCAAGGCCTACCAGGGTCAAGTCTGCTGTTCTAATGGGTTTTTTTAAGGGGATCCTGTGGGAAATTGGAAAAAGGATTCCAATTACTTGAATCCAAGGATTACTGCTGCTTCGAGCTACTGCTTCTGCAAAATCATTGGTTCAGCTTCTTTCCCCTTCCAGCCCATGACACAACAGCACAGGAGCTCTGAGCTTCATGGCTGCACTAAGGCCTCTTTGCACCCTTCCTCCTCTTTCCCTCCCTCCCTCCGTTCCCCCAGGAAAGATGCTCCAGAAATCCATTTGAGGTAAAAACAATCGTTGCTGCTTCTGCATATTCAGAGGGAAGCTGCACAAAAGAGGTCCTTGCATCATCAGCTGTCAGAGGACAGTGGGGTTGAGGTGCCAATCTCTCTGCAGTGACCCAAGTGCTTCCACGCTTGGAGACTAAGCTGCTGAATTGGGCACTGCTGCATTATTTCTCAAACCTATATGGAAGCTCAGGGTGATGTGCAGTGGCACAGCCTGCTCCTAGTTCTGGCTTCACACTGGATTCACAGCTGTGTCGGTGACTTAGTTTGAATGGGTTTTTACAAAAATCAAGGTTTTGGTTTTGTCATTGGAAGCCACACATGGTTTGAGACGAGTGAGCAGAAGTCTTCCTGAACTGTCACACAATGCATTTGCAGATGTGATCAATGAAAGATGTTCTTCTGAGGTTTTCTGATGTTAATACAAGTAACTTTATGGGTTGGCTGTGCAGAGGATTGGGCCCTTCTCTGCTCGTAAGGACATATTAGCTGATGGAGCATCCCACATGCCATTTCCTCAGCTCTCATATCTGCATCTTCCCTTGGAAAGGACAGGGTTTTGTTGAGCTTTCAGGAACATTTCAAAGCCCTTTTTTCCGCTATCAAGGTGTTTTAGAGGGAAAGGGCATAAATGAGCAATGTGATAGATACGGGGAGTTCTTATTTTGGTTGGGAAACAGATGAGGCATATGGGTAATTTATTGCACTATAATTGTGTTATGTGATATCGATGCTGCAGTATTAATGACTGCAAAGTGCCCAGATTGATTCAGATGGCCATTTACTGTCATTATTACAAATCTAAATAAATAAATAAGAGCAGTTGAACTGATGTAGCTAAGAAGTGTCTCAAAGTCACCCGGTGACATATATGTAGGCGCTTGTGAACAGAGAGTGACTCGAACAATATCAGGGACACTTTTTATTGGGGTCAGAAAGAAATAGAACAATTAAGTCATTTTCAGTCATATACAATGTATTAGGAACTGTTTTAACAAGCGCATTGCTAAACTGACTGGCATGAACAAAGCGTTTTAAAAGGCTGGGGTGTAAATATGCCAGGAAAAAAGAAAGAAAACATGTAAACTATGCTCAAAAATAGTCTGCAAATGTAAGGAAACAAGAAAAACTAAGACAATCATGCACATACCTCTCCTGCTACCATGGCCCAGTGAATACAGTGGTTACCATGGCTGGATCTGGCTATGAGGTGGACTTTAGAGGGCAAGCTTTGTTTCTGATCTCTGCCCAAACAGAGAGCCTTGATCCAGTCTGTTGGTTTGTGTACTTTGAACAAGTGAAACTCACACTGCAAGAGCCAGCAAGTTAACTTTGAATTTATCTCATGCCTTCTGGTTTCTCTTAGCATCTCTTAGCATCCCCTGTCTGTCCGTCATATCATATAGAGTGGGAGATGTATTATCACTCGATATTCCAGAATATGACTCTGCACTTCTTCCCTGAAACACAAGAACTGTGCAAGTCAGACAGCTAAGAATTACTCGCATTTCACAATGCTTTTTATGTATCCATGGTTTGTTTGGTTTTCTTTTTCTTTTCTGAACAGAAAACAGTACATTAAAATGTAGATCTTGCTAAAATGTAATTCTTTCATTAACCATTTGTGGGGAGTATTTATATATATTAAATATAGGCTCTTTATTTACACTAAACATTTTATTAGCTTCCAGAGTCATTGATATTGAAAAAGATGAGAGCAAGTCTATTAGAATAAATAGCTTCTTCATACTCAGAGATAAATTTGTGAGTAGGTGGGACCCAAAGACAGCCAAGTAAGAACCTGCTGGTATTGATCTGCATGAAGAAAAAGATCTATTTTGGCTCTTGATACACCCACAACCTCTAATGATCATTGACTCCGTTGCCCAGATAAATTCCTTAGATAGACGACCAAAACCCAAATTAACATACTAACCATTAATAATCCAGTCAACGATTTTTATAACAATGACAACAAGAGAAAGATACAATTTCTTTTGAAGGTTTATTCTTAACAATGTTTATGTGATGCAAATTTTGAATCTAAGTCGCCTGCCAATGACCAGGAAAGCAAGTCAACTTTACAACTGGGACTAAACATTAGATTTGCTTGTACTCATGGCTGCTGCTTAAGCAGCTACATTTCAATATCTCCTAATTTTACGGGTTATCAGAAACTGAGGAAATATGTGTTGTGGCCATTTCTCAGTTCACAATTCAATGTACAGAGCAACAAGAAAATAATTTTTGGATAGTTGGCCATAAAATTGTAATTAAAAAAATTAAAAACTAAAGCTCCAAAACTTCCCCGTTTGGTATGTTGCTGCTTTTTTGTTCTTTGCTTTTTTATTTTTTCTTTGTGCTTTTGTTTGTTTGTTCGTTTGTTTTGTTGTTTTCTGGTTTTTTTGTTTTGTTTTTTTTTTTTTTTAAACTTAACACCTGCTTTCAAATTTCTACTGCAGAAAAGCTGTGTAAGCTGTGGGGAAGGTGCTCAGAGGTTACTCCCAACATCGAGCTCCCCTAGTGGCTGCTTCCCTCCCACCGTGCCCGTGGACAGAAACGCCTCGGTTGGGATTTTCCCCACTCATGACCAGAAGGAAGTAACTGCAAAAGGGATGCGGATCACAATCCAGGAAGAAAAAAAAAAAAAATTTATACTCACTCCTACCTGGGACTTTTAGAATGAGAAACTGTTGGGTTACTCAAGGAGAAATGAAAAGACCTAAAAGAGAAATGTAAGAGTTTCTCTACAAACCTATAATCAGACACTATATATTGCCCTGCTGAAGATATAAGGAAACCTGTGGGAATTTCTGCTTTAAAGTTTGGTTCAACAGCAAATACACAACAAAACCTAGATAACAATGTCTTATGAATCATTCTGCCTACAAAAATTTTTTGCATGTATGATGAAAGACTCTATTGACCATATTCAAGCCAACGATTAGCATAAATCCACTAGCAAATGGATATAAAAACTGCAAAATCAATGCACGGTTATTCTGGAAAGCAAATATTTTCTACCTCTCCATACACAAAAAATATGTTTTCTTGTAGCAGAAATACTCACAAACTAATGCCAGACTAAGGGCACAGCAAAGCAACACCAGGTTTCGGCCGCACGGCTCCCTGAATTTTGCTGTCAAACCAAAATGTGTGGAAAACTATGAGCTTAATTTTTCTTGTTGGTGCCAGGGGTTTGGGGGTTTTGGAAAGAAATTCCAAGGAGCAGGACTTGTTCTGCTTGTCGTTATAAAGATATAATTGCCACCTAGCCAGTAATTCTGAACTGAAATTTCTAAGTTGATTTTCAAGATAGGTATTGCAATACCACATGGACAATATGTGGGATTGGACAACAAGAGATGTGCACCAGTTCCTTTCAATAAAATAGTTTAACAGTGCCATGAAGGAAGTGGTGATGTATAAAAGAATCAAACAAAATTTCAGGTGAAAATCCTGCCTGAGTCTCCTTCCATTTACAGCAGTTTTACTCCAGTATAACCTCTGTTTTCACTGAAGTTATTATGATCTACTTCTCTGGTAGTGACTGTTGTGATGCCAAATTTCTTGGGAAGAACCACAGGTGCAAAAGGCTACAAGAATGAAGCTTTCATGCTCTAAAAATGGATAATTTATTAAAATATCGTATATGAAGCATGAGAAAAAAATGTTGGCTATTAAGGATGCTAAATAGTTAAGATCCAGTTAAAGGTCATGCAGCATTTGCATGTGTAGTTTTCTGTATTTTGAGATTCATCAACCAAAATATATCAGTGCAAGGAACATCTGGAAACTTCAAACAACCAATGAGCAACCTCACTTGTGCAGTCTGAACCCTTCCTTGGCTTTATGCAGAGCAAACAACCATCAGCAAATCCAGATTTCATAAAAAAGGGAGATAAATAATGTCTGATTCTCAAAGGGCTTGCCTGCGGGCCGGGTGCACCCATCACTGCCCTTCTGCAGCCCAGGCTGGATGGGGATGGCCCTGGGCAGTGCTGCCCGATGGCCCCATCCCGCAGAGGGAGCTTCCAGAGGGTTTGGGAGAGCCGCTGGAGCAGCCTGTGTGTCCGCGGGGAGCGCTGGGCCGCGGGGCTGGCTGTGCTGGGAGCCTGCGGCAGGACTCGGCGGGGTCGGCAGTGGACACTCCCGGGACTGTGGTGTGGATCAGGGTCTGGAGGACCCAAGGGCCCCGCCGCTCCTCCAGGGCTTTGGGAGGCTGGCGAGGAGCCGGGTGGCAGCTCCACAGTGCGCCTGGCTCCGTGGGCAGGGCAGGGCAGCGGGGGGATTTCGCTTAGGGGCCTCCCCGGCACCTTCCCGCTGGGCAGCCCTGAGGGAGCCGCGGCCTGTGGGGACAGCGGTGCCTGTGGGACAGCAGTGCTTGTGGGACAGCAGTGCCTGTGGGGACAGCAGTGCCCGTGGGAGAGCAGTGCCTGTGGGACAGCAGTGCCCGTGGGACAGCAGTGC
>VZTG01009792.1:228227-352263 GCA_013397845.1 Melanocharis versteri | reverse complement strand
GACAAAATTACATATTTTTAAAAGAGAGCACGGATTAAGACTTAAAAATAATAATAATAATAAAATAATAATAATTAAGTAGGACAGTCCAAAGTAGACTTTAAGGGAAACAAAGACCCCTGGAAGTTCTGTTCTGTTTAGTTTATAAATATATATATATTTTTATTTGTTCTTTTGTTTTGTTTGTTGGTTGTTTTTTTTTTTTCCTCCTCTCCTGGATATTTATTTCTTTGGTATTTTGAATAGATGTTTTAAATGATATGAACCGGACCTTCAAGAGCCTTAAATAGTTTCTTTGATAATTTATTATCATGTGAACTGTACTTACAGGGGAAAAAATTATTTTGTGAGGCCAAGCAAAACTGCGCAGAGTCTATTTTTCTACATGTCACGTGTGTCCTGACTTTCAGAAAGCAAAATTCTGTACTTTCCCATCTCTCCATTACATTGCTCCTTCATTTCAGCAAGTGTAAAAAACAGGCAAACAAACAAACAAACACACACAAAAAAGACAAACTTCATGGGGGTCCGTAAATTATATTTTTATACACAGAATTGTAAATTAGATTTTTTTGAGAGATCAATACTTAACTGAATCACATTTCGTTTTTTGAAATAGTGTAAAATATGAGAATATATTATTTTAATTTAAATAGTTTCAAATGTAACATCATTTCCTGTATTGTTTTCCATGTTTTTGCTTTGTAAAAACACCATTTGGCCACGTCCATGGAAGTCAAGACTGTTACACAAACTTTTTATTTGCAAAAACCGTAAGAAACTTTGTTATTTTTAACTTCAGAAAAAGTTTATTAGAAAATAATATTTTTTAAAAAGCGCACATGGCAGCAATTCTGTGACGATGGAGATGGTAGTTTGTACAGAGGGGGAAAAGGATGTTTTGCATTAATAAATTGAGAAATAACTGCTGTAAATTTACTAAAATGTATTTTTGAATATTTTGTAATAGTTTTAATAGTTTTATAGAAATAAAATGTGCCATGCACAGTTTGGTTAGTATATAATAACTAAGAGTTCCTGGTGCATCCCATTTTTTTTTCCTTTTTGCTTATTGGTTTAGGAAACATGATGCCTAAATGAGTGCCCGTTATTTTATTTAGATGTGTTGCTTATAACGTTTAATTTTGGTACTTTAATTAAGGAAACGAATCCATCACATCTGTGCATAACCTGGAATCTCTTGTACTGACAGTAGAACCTCACTTATTTGCACGAGCGACCGGCAGACGGGTTTCCCTTTGCCAGAGCCCTGTTTCCCCATCCGTGCTCAGGCGATGCTCCTCTCTTCCAGCTCCAGCCCCGGCTCCTTGTCCGCTTCCTGGTCTGGAGACTGTGGATGGCTCTTAAAATTGATTTCCAAGGATGCTAAATCAAGTTTTCCCTTTGAAGCCTCTTAACGGGAAGGCAGGCAGCTGCCTTCACCTTGTGGCAACACCAGGATTTCAGTGGGCTTCAGTCTGGGTGCCCAGAAGATGGAAATCTAGGGACAGACATTGACTTTGGTGAGGTAGAGGGATTCACGTGGCTGATGCTGGAAGAAGGAGACGGCCACCAGATTTCACTGGCCACTTTGAGTAACAGCACAGGGCTTGGAGCCACTGAGAACAGAGCAAAACACCCTTTGCAAAACAAACAAAAGGGTTAAGATTTGTTCATTTATCCTGAGAGACATGCCTTAGCTGTAACGCAGGAATCCATCCCGAGCCACCCGTCGGTGAATGTGCTGGAGATGTGTTTTAGGAGCTGAGTGGTGGGGCCAGCGCTGTGTCCCCTGCCTGGTCCCAGCCCCAACCCACCCCGAGGGGATCATCCTTGACAGGTGCTGATCAGTGAGGTTCTGCTGCACCACGTGCTCCTCCATGGAGGGTTTCCAGGATCCCTTTAAAAATTTTGCAAAACATTGTGTGTGCATGTGTGTGCGCGTCTGCGACGGGACCGTGCCGGAAGGGAGCTTGCCTTGAATGTCTTCTCACTTTTTCTTTGGTTTCCGTTACTCGCCAGTCTAGGACGTTCATCCACCAGGCCTTTTGCTCCAGAGACACAGCCATGTTCTCTGCTGGGATGGATGGCAGCTCCACGGCCTCCGGGAAGGTCCCTGCCAGGGGCCATCTCCAGAGAGTGTAGACCGTGCTCTTCCACGCTGAGATCCTAGGAGCTTCTGGAGCGCTGTCAGGAGTTGGTGGCCAAGCCCCACGCACGAGCACTGCTGTGTCAAGCCCCGGCAGATGGATGTGGTCTCTCCTTCCTGTCAGCCTCTAGTCCAGGCCCGCTTCCAACCTCCAAAGCTCGAACGAGGCCAGGGTGATGAGACTTCGGAGTGACCACAGCGTGCTGCAGCACCAGGAGAGGAACCAAGCCACCCTCATGCCCACCCAACACGAGGCATGTTGGGGGACTGTGGACTGCCTGGTGGGTGCTGAGGACCTGCTGCCCACCCCAGCTCGGACTCTGCCGCCTCCCTGTCTTTGGGGAGTGCTGAGGGCTGCAAACCCAGCTGATATGGAGCATGTGAGAATGTGATTGTGGAACAAATGAGTCTCTGCTGTAAGAGTCTGGCCTTAGGACGGCAGCGTCTGGGTGTCTGAGCTCTCTTGCCCTGTCTCTGAGAGGTGGTTGCCATTTTTTAAGGCCTTTACTCTCAAAGAAATGACCGTGTTGGAAGGTGCCTTCTCCAGAGGTCGGGTGGTGGAGTTGTTTAGGGATGTCAGTGACCAAACTTAAAGCCACTGGCTCGAGGGCTGCAGTCTAAATTGCAACTGAGATGTAAAAGAGTCATCAGACCAGAGCCCACACTTGTGTCAGGGCAGGGCACGTGCCTGGATGGGACCACACCAGACATTGCCTCATTTAATCTTCACCCAAAGGCCGAGATGAGCTCAGAGCTTTGTGTTGTGAGAGAAGCTGAGATGCTCTTACACCAGGATCAGCCTGTTTCACCAAGCAGAGAAATGCCGTGCCATGTTCTCCATTGCACTTATTCCAAGCAGCTTAGTGTCTTCCTCTCATCATGTCTGAAATCCACCTCTCCCTCCGGCGCCTCTCGTCAGGATCACCCCTCCGTGGTGTGTTAGAAGTGCTTCCTTAGATGGGCCAATCCAACCCATAGCTGCAGCTCTCGTATGAAGGATGTACTGTCATAACCTTGTGCAAAACATCTAGGAGATGTCACTGTCCATTTTCAGGGTCCGAGTATGGCAATAGTTTGTATAAAATGTACACATAGTGGTGGCTTACAGAATAGTTTATGACTAAATACATATCTATTACTGTCAAAATAATGTATAAGAATGTACTTGAAGCTATTATCCTTGTGCTCTGTTGTCTGAATAATTAAAGAAATTACAGAGACTTCCTGAAATGTCTGATATGTGATGGCATTCCTATCGCACGGTCCCTGAGGATTTTACCCTGATGACATTGAAACGCAGAGTGGGGATCCCGGGGGATTTGTTTTTGGACTCTTCAAACACGCCAGGAATTGTGCCAGTGCCACTTCATGTGGTGGCCACAACCTCCCTCTCCTCCCACCTCCAGCCACGTAGACAGTCTGCCATTTGCCTGTGAAATATTGCGTGGCTCTGCAAAGCCAGCTCACTTGGAAGGGTTCTGGGGGGAGGCAGAGGTGCTCTGAAGGGCAGCCCACCGGCAGCTGCCCGCCCTCCCCACCTCCCCCACCCAAGCCAACGTGAGAAATGACCCTAATGAGACTGGGACTCGTTTGTGTTTGCTTGACCAATAGTTCAAGCCGTGCCCTGGTGCTTAGACACCAGGTAAACCCTCCAAAGGGAGGCTGGGATTCGCCAGTAAAAGAGGCTCACATCCACGGTGCAACTGAAATCCAAGCCAAGCACTGGGGTAAACCAGGTCTTTCCCTGCCAGGTAGCTGTGCTGTGCCTCAGCCAGCAGCTCTTTGTGCCCTCACATGGGAAAGTTTGCCTGGCTGGATCTTGAGACAGATATATGCACATAGATGTACACATATATGATATTATTATCCCGATATTAGGGGCTCAGCACACCCTACCAGGATATAAATATGTTTACTTTTGGCCCTCCTGAGCATTTCACACCACGCCGAGGCTGAGCTGGAGATGTAAATCAGCCCAGTTGGGTGATAATTGGGCAGCAGTTTTGCAGCCCCAGTACAGCATCTATTTCAATTACAGGGGGAAGGAAACCAGAAAGAGCATTTTATCTTACTCATTACTGCAAGCCATAAGGGACCACTAGATTTCTTAAGCTTTTGAAATTCTCTCTTCAGCAGTTTCTGCTTTAAAACTAGTTCAAACTTAACTGAAAAAAAGGTCAATTTTCCATGTACAGAGCTCTTCACAGCTTTCAAAGGAGCAGTGTTAAAGTGATCCTTGGCCTACGCAGGCTGAAAGGGAAAAAATCATCTTTAAAAAATGCATCTTTACAACTGATGGGATTGTCTCAGATTTGACAGGAGCCCCACAGCGACTGTTTGTGCCAAGATTGTTAAATGTAATTTTTAATGCTTTGCATTTGGGGTGTTTAGGTTTACGTATTTAAATAATTTTTGTTTTCAGGGATGAAAAGTAGTGAACAAATCCAGGAAATATGAGTTTAATGATCTTGTCCTGGTTCCAGTGAAACCAAGAGTGGCATCCACAGGTGATCTGGGTGCACAGGCAATTGTGCAGCTTAGAGCCAAGTTCAGGACCCCATATAATTTTTTTTCCTTTCATTTTTAAGTGAGAGCAAGACATCTCTTCGGACAAATATTACTGAAAAGCAGGAGTGAAACCACAAGGTCAGGAAATCTGTTTGGGGCAAAAATATTTGTTTTGATGTCCTGTGACCTAAATGTGAAATAAATATTAGATTTGCTCAGTTTGGTGTGAACAAACGTCCGTTTGTATTACCGAGGAGGAGAGGTGACAAGGGATGCTCTGTGTGGCGTGGCCGTGGAGGGCTCCTTGGCCACCAAACTCACATCTGGCTGCTGCCCAGGGGCAGGAGGCGTTGGACATGGACAGGGGGCAGGGATGCTGTGAGAACACCGTGTGCTTCAGGCAGCTCTGCCCAGCTCGCTGGGCTCTGGGGATGGCACAGGGACCCCTTCTTCCTCAGCCCAGCTCTGGGGCAAAGCTTGCCTGGACCAGACCTCTGGGACACCAGGATGGCTCCCTAGGAAAGGGGATGTGCTCACAGGGAAGCTGTACTTGGGAATGCTGTATCAGTCCAAGTTTTGAGTCTTTTGATGGCGTTCTCTGCAAGGGAGTGGATGATACATCTGTGTGCAATTACAGCAACTTCCTTTTGGTCTCCTGACAGACAGACAGTGTCACAGACCTGTCGTAGGGTTTCACTGGGTGGAGGGAGCTTATTTACAAGCAGGATACAGATCAGGCTTTGACTAGTTCGGAGCATTAAAGCATTTCATGAGCTTTTTTTTTTTGAGCAGGTCCCCCATGTCTGCAAGGATGAAGGGGCTCCATTCCTCTGAGTAACTGGTACAGTTAAATAAGCTAACAGTTTTCCTAAATACGGCAGCATTGCATCCCATCTATTAAGAATCTTCCTTTATATTCTCTTTGTATTTATTCTGTGAGGAAGGAGACCAAAGAGTTAAAACTAGATTAGTTTTAAGAAATCCCAGGCTCAGAATCTGGGACATTCAGAGCTCTCCCAAGCTCCGCTGCTGCTCCTGCAGCCTGCCCTGAGCAGAGAGCTGAAACCTCACTCACCCAGCTCACCTCTTCCTTGTAAGTCAGCCCCATCCTGTTTTCTACAGCAGTAAGAACTGGTTTTAATTATTAGACAGTGATGAATGCAAATAAATATTAGTCTCAGGATTGCTCATGAACAATTCTCTTGGAATAGTCACTGGTTTGGTGTAAGCTTTGTTGGGTTTGCTGAATGATGCCCTTTCTACTCAGCAAAGTTTTTCTGGAAACAGGAGTGTAATAAATGTACAGTATCAAACAAGTCTGTTCTGGCACAGTATTTGTGTGAATAACCATTTTGTGCTAACACCAGTGGAAGCTACGGGGTTCACAGGCATCAGAAAGTCCAACTGCCATTCAAATATTTGCAAATAATGAATATGTGATCCCACAAATAACAACAAACCAACCTGGTTGCTTTCATTGAGGAAAATGATTATGAATCACTGTGTACTGTGGGCTCAATCCAACAACCACCAGCGTCAAAAGAAGTCTTTCCACAACTTCAAACAGGCAGCGAGCTGAGCTGTGTTTGCTCAGCTTTGCCTGGTGTACCCATCGCTCTCATATGGCATCATGAAATAATAGAATTTATCAGGCAAATAAGAATTTCCTAGAGCAGCCAAGAGTGGGCAAATGTCATCTCCTGACTGCATTTGTGTGCAGCTCCCACTGATGTCAGCAGGGTTATGTATGGGCAAAATGAGGTCAGACCGTGTTGTCCTACTTTACGTGCCCTGTGGTATTACACTCAATTAAGTTTTGTCTCCCAGGACACAGCCTCTCTCCCACTTAAGTCACCAGGAACTTTGTCACTACACAACAGTGCAGGAGGAGGCACGAAATACCAGTCTTTGATCCAGAGTGCAATAAGGTTTAACCCATGTATTCAGGAACTTTCAGCTGCACTTTGAAAAGGGGGCATTAAATCCAGTAAAAAATAAATACATCCATGAAAATCCAACACAGGGCATCTTCAGGAGAAAGTAGCAGCTTTGCAAACTCATCCAGAGCCTTGCAGAGTGTAGTAGACTCAGCAAGAGCTTCTCCTCAAGGCAGCAGGGCATCTTTCCTGCCCTCTGCCAGCAGCTCCCCACTGATCCTCGGGGAAAGATCTTGGATATCACGGGCAACACTTCTTAGGCAGCACAGCAGAATCAGTCACATCTTCTATGTGGGTGACCACGTGCTTGACTACTTTGAAAATATTAACCACTGGTTAAACTGAAACTATAAATAGCTGTAGGAAGGAAAAAAACAGTAAAAAATTTTTCCTTATTACAGACAAGCAAGTTGCCAGAACAATGCTGGGCTTTGAGTGAACCAGGTTTGGTCCTTGCTCCTTTGATGGGGTTTCTTCTGATTTGGAGCAAGTGTTTTGTTGCCTCCCTGGCTTTACCAGAGATGGGCAGAAAAACATCTCTAAGGATAATTTTCCGCAGTCTATGGGCTGACACGACGAGAAACACAAACACAGTGAATCAGATATCACCTACTGCCCATGTGCCACTCTGAGGGATCTCCTCCGTGGGCACATGGTGAAATGCAGGGACCATCCAAAACCTTTACTGACAAATAGTCAGACTATTTGAAAGCCCTCTTAATTTATACATTGGTAAAAAATTAGCTTAATTTTTAGATGTCTCACAGCTGCCAGTATTAGGCATCCTTATATATAAAATAAGCCTGCTTCCTACCGGATTTTTAAGTCCATTCTAAATACCTTTGGAAAGGAGGACAGCTGGCTTTTCACATGATGTTAAACTCTGCATCACACACATACATCACAAGGAGGACCCCCAAGGCTTTAGCCAGATCAAAGCTAAGAAATGATTTTGGCTTCTGATTGTGTCTCCATGTACCTCCACGGAGAGGAGATGCCTGCTGGCTGGAGGAGTCTGGCTGGACAAGATCTCTATGGACTAACAGAGACACCTGCAAGTATGTCTGAATGTAGGTGTTCTGGCTTTATTTCTGAATCCTGCCTAAAATGTCACATCAGCCTTCTGCAGAGACTCCCCCTGAGGTCCCAGGCTACATTTGGGGCACCCTTGACTCATGCAGTGCTCCTGCTGTGGGGTGCACATAGACCTTCCTCAGCTCTGCAGAGTGACCAAGCTCTGGGCCCAGACATATTCACCCCTCTCTCTGTTCCCTGCTGGGCTAAGCCCAGAGTAGCCCAAACCCAGAGCTTTCTCTGGAGCTGGTTCTCCATTGCAGAATTAGGACTTCAGAGAGGCCACAAACCTCAGTGCCTCTCTTTCCAAGAGCAAGGCACACTTGTTCAGCCTTGCCTGCATAGCTATAAACACCATGCACATACAGCGTAGTTAATTAAAACTATTCCCACTCAATTTTCCCCCGGGGGAAGGAAGGGAGAAGATAGATGCTCATGGGAGGGGTGCTCAGCACATTGCTTAATGTGATCTAGAGTGGGACATGCAGTGCCGTGGGGATAAAAAGCTGCGGGGGCTGAGGAGCACCACAGAGAGCTGTCCCTGGAAAGAAATTCCCCTTAATGTGTGCACTGTCGAAAGGAAGAAGGGATTTGTTTCCAGGAGAGATAACGGGAGACCAAGACCATCTGCTCCCCAAGGCAAGGAGGCATGGATGGAGGCTTGCCCGGACACCCACCCAAGGCAGATTCCTTGCTTGGGACTTTTGGAGATCTTGGGAACCTCCCACCTTCCCAAGGCCAGTTTTTGGGCAGCTCATGGAAAGCACAGGAGAGGTCCCCAGTGCCTGGGTGTGGGCACGACACAGCTGGGTCTGGGCACTGGTGCTCGGTCTGTGTGACCCAGCGCTGACACCAGGAGCTGTCCTGGGCATCAGATGCACAACAGCCACAGCTCTCCCACCCTCTGCTCCCGAGTCACTCGTGGAGACATCAGGGAGTCCCTCAGGCCTGCCTTTAGTGGTGTGTGGATGTGAAAGGGTTTGTCCACAGTGAGAAAACGCCCCAGTCTCTGCCACCAGCGCTGTGACAGGCAGCATCACGGGTGTTGTCCTTGTGTCCCAAGCACAAGTACAGACATTCTCTGCACTGAGCACAGGATATGGGACAAGCCCTTCTGAAACATTTTCATTTCAAATCAGCTCTGGTGTCTTGCTTCTGTCAGTGCTGAGCAGCGTGGAGCTGAGCTGGGGCTGCCACTGTGGGAGGGAGGCAGCTGGTACCCACCAGTGCATGGGGTGGTGCAGATCCCTCAGGTGCTCTGGTGCCTTCCAGCAGGTGCTGAACAATAGCAGGTGCAGAAGAAAAAGTGTGGCTTTGTGGGATCTGCTGGTGGCAGCAAAAGCTGACCTATGTGCAGCAAGAAGGGCCTAAGCACCACCAAGATTCTGGGCGTGCAACGTGTTTATGCCTTTCCCAAAACAGGATTAAACCAACTGCATTTAGAAACAGGCAGGATGCTGCCACTGCTCAGGGCAGGGGGGATGTCTCTGTGCAGCCCCTGCCCCACCAGGGACTCAGCACGCAGGCGTCTGGACAGCAGTGCTGCCATTCCTGAGGGAGCTGTGCCACGGGTTCCCCACCCGGGGCTCAGGCGCTGCTGAACCCACGACAAGAGGAGCTGGCAGGGTAGGACCAAAGTGTCCCAAATGTCCAAAATTAAAGAAAAGTCAGGTTTGATGCTATAGGCTCCCAAGGAGGCAAATTGTCACTTTACAAATATAAAAAAAAGGCCAAGTTTGGACTCCCTTTGGAGCTGCTCTTTGCACCAAGGAAGTGTTTTACATGATCACAAGGTGTTCATTTGTAGGGGTGTTTTTTTCTCTTAGCAAGGAGATGTCTGTACTTTGTTTATCACTGAAGCTAGGAATGAAATACACCTAAATGTTACTTCTCATTTGGGTGTAACTGAATACACAGGAAAATTGGAATATCTTCTTGTAGATTATACATCGGAGCTATTCTTTTCCTATTTATATGGATCCTGACAGGACAGAACTATTCATTGAGAGTTAAATAATGACATCTGTTATCAGGAATATCAAATCCAGTAGAAGATGTTTCATATTAAAATAGAAACTCAGGGCCAAATTTCCTCTTGATGAATATAGACACAGCTTTATAAACTTCTTCAAAGTTTCACTCTTTACATCAGGATAAAATTCAGCCCAAGGAGCTTCAATAAACAAGTCTTATACACATGTGCAAAAAGTCTGCTTTTAAGAAGCGTCTCACAACAACAACAACAACAAAGGCAGAAACAAACCCCCAGACCTTTCAGGCTTTGTTGCATTATGTGGGATCAAAGTGACCTCTAGTGATTCCCCGTGAACCGTGCAGCTCGGCAGCCGCCTGCACTGAGCTCAAGGGGTGAGAGGGGACGTGTGCTGCTCTCTCAGCTGGTAAAAATGCAATCAATACCTGATTAATGCAAAATTCGGCAATTAACAGCTGTTACAATAGCAATTCTTACAATTCAAGTGTAGAATATTTTCCCAAACTCTACAATCTCTTTTCATGCAAGCTGCTCACTGTTAAAGGAGTGTTTTTATCAGCCCGTTAAAAATCAGCAACACAATGAATTTATTAGTAACTTATCATCCATGTGTCTTCTGGCACTGCTGACGTGCTGTTCTTTGGGAATAGACAGGATAGGAAGTGCACTAGATTTGTGATTTAGCTCATTTGTTCCTATTTTTTGGAACAGTCACAGGCTGATCACAAAATTATTACCAGTTGTGTAGGGAGTGGGGAGTGTTGCTGTGGGGCTAAGCCATACCCATCCCCAGGTTCAACAGAGAGATTATCACCTCTACAAGGTCACCTTTCCTCTCCCAGACTATTAAGGGTTTTTTTAAAAAGAGCATAGAGAGAGGATGTTACAATTCATCAGTGGTGGGGGAAATGAAAATTGTGTATCAGCCAAATTATGTCGGTTTACCATAAAAATCAATAGCAAAGAGGGTTAGAAATGGAATGTCATCATTCAGAGGCAGTGCAGGAGAAGATCTGTCAGCAGCAAGATGGCTGTGTGCTCTGTCCCAGTATTCTCCAGGGATATTTCAGGGCTGGGGAAAGCAGAAAAAGTCATTGATTCCTTTGGCACAGGGATGGGCACGAAGGAGATGCTCAGGATACGGTGAGCTCTCCTGGGACTCAGAATGTAGATATATATATTTTTTAAAAGTCTTTCATAGCTTAGATGTGTCAATCTCTGAATCACAGCTGGGTGAAAACCAGGACCCTGTTCCTACTAGAAGAAGACCCACTGAGCTGCTTTAGTTTCATTCATGTTTCGAAGAATTAATCTCTGACCTCTGATTCTTTCCTGTCCTATCTCTACGTCCATTAAAGACCACGAGGTTTAACATCTGCAGGAAGAAGGACAAGAACACTGCTTCTGTCTTGCTCTCTCTCCGTGCTGTCGGCTCTCCACGATGGCCATACCGAGAGCAAATTGCTGTTTGAATCATTTCCAGGGCTGATTTTTGCATTCCCTGTAATTTTGACGGAGGCTGTGCAGCCGCTGTAATGAAACGAGCTCCCTTGTTGTGGCCAGTGCCAGCCTGATCACCCACTTGGAATAAAGATCCCTTTTTCCCCCCTGGATTTGCCAGCTCCTTCCACTCCCACCAGCCAGCACTATCTGGGACATTCCTAAGCTACACTTCAGAAGGGCTCCACACGGAAATGAGGAGTTTTGCAATGGGTGTGCCCGACTCGCTGTCTCAGCCTGACCCTCTGCCTGCCCCACCAGCCCTGTCGGGGATGCTGGGACCCTCTTGCCTCTCTGGGGTGTCCACGGTGTAAAACCAGGATGCATTCCTAACATCCACTGCTCTCACCCCCAAAATGCCCAGGCTGGACCTGAGCGTTGGGCTGTTTTTGTCGACCTATGATTCCACCTGCCACGGCTCAGGAGCATCTTCTGAATTCAGCCTCCTCCACCCTGAGGCATGAAGCAACTTGAAGGAGGAAAATGATGCACGTGTTTGTCCAGGGCTAGAAATCAGCCAGAGAAAACCTATTTGTCTTCAAATAATGAATCCTGCCACCAGAGTCCCAGCCCAGGCTGTGCTCTGCCTGGGTAAACCTTCTACAGAGCTGCGACTGGGGGCCAAGCTACAGGTCCTATCCACATTTCTGTGTGAAGTCAAATATGACTCAATCTCTGTTTGCTTTTAAGGCTTAGAGACTGGAGGGAAACATTTATATTTGTTGTGAGCAGCAAAACCAATAAAAACAGGTGGGTAAGAAAAAGCAGGGGTTCAGCACTGGATGATCTGGTGCTAACGCCAAATTATTTTTTAGACCAAGTTATCTTTATTGGTGTTAAACCAAACCAGAATCCTTCTGTGCTTCAGTTAATTTCTTTCACAAAGAAACATGCACATTTTATTAAGCTCCTTATAAATTTCATTTTCATTTTGGATTAAATGATATCATTTTAATGAAAGGCAGCAGCTAGAAAAATGCATTTTGTCTTGAAAGAATCACTTTCTGGTAAAGAACCATTTCCTATTTTTAAAGCCAGGACTGTGTTAATCCAAATACTTGCATAGCCTTTGGTTAACAACCCTGAAAGCTGTAAAAATATAATTTATTTTACACATGCATGCTGTGGGTTTATTTTTCCAGCTAAGGAATGAGAATACAGAAGCTAGTTTAACTTTTGTGGTCTGATAGGTCAGTGCAGATTTACCATTTTAAACATGTGCAGCCATAAATACAAAACAAAACAAATTGTTGCTGCTGCTGTGATCCAAACCCCAAATTAAAAACAAATACAAATTAGAAATCCCCTTTAGAAATCTCATCTGTCTAAAGCTGCTGAAATATTGTCTTGATGACAGAACTTCTAACATAACAACACTGCATAATAGATTGACCTTTCAGAGTATTTTTACTAAACATTTATTTTGTTTGTTTTGAATATCCTCACACTTAGAGACATTTTTAAATTTGACTGTGAGCATGTGTTTGCATGTCAATTTCAGATTTTGTTGTTTTTTTCAAGTTAACTTTCAGCCCTCATTGTCTGCAGCAAAAATGTTAAGAACGTGAACCTGAAATGTTAAAAAAAATGGAAATAAGCAAATTAAAATAAAACTTGATCTTGTATTTATGTCATGGCAAAGTTTGCACAGTCAAAATGGGGATCAGGAGATGATTCAGAAGTAGCAGAGTGGAACATTTAAATTCTTTGATGCTGGAAACCATAGAAAAGTGTAAACCAGCCAGCTGGGTAGCAGCCCACCCAGCTCAGCCTGTCCACAAGAGAGTGTGTCACCCCAGCCCTCCATGGGCACTTGCTTGAAGAAGGAGAAACATGATGGTGTTGAATATTTTATAAAATGTTCACTGCTGTCTGAAGGAAAGTTTTCCTAAGGAAAGGAGTTTGACAATCTGCTCTTTAGAAAATATCTTGCTGAATTCTTTGGGACTGGAAGTAACGGTGGGGTGCAGGAACAGAGACTGCCCAAACAGCCTGGAGAAATCAGCACTGCACAAAATGCTCCTGTAGATTCCTCACAACCATCTGTGGAGATCTGGGTTTCCTGCCTTGGTACCCAAGAGTGGGTTTAGAAATGTCAAAGGAAGAAGCGAGAGAGAGGAGGGGCAAACACTGGGGCTGAGGGGTCCCTTCAGCTCCTCCCCAGCATCTCCTGCAGGGGTTTACAGGTGGAACCAGCCTCCAGACTTCCCTCATGCCAGAGGGCAGTGAGTCAAAACAATATAACAGCTCGAGGTTCCCTGGTCCTGGTGGGGCTGCACAAGCTGCCAAGCACATTTTGGGTCCAAAAGCAGAAAAAAAAAAGGTATTTACCAACAAAACCTAGTGCTAATGGAAAGGACAATGCCTGAAAGCACAGTGAAGCCCTTTGAAGGTGTTGAGACTAATGGCTCTTCTCCCTGTATCTTCCTGGGCTGTGTCTGTGGTTTAGCCAGTTTTTTGATACCTGTAAAGTGCTGAAAATGCACTTCCAGTCCTCTTCAGGCGCCCTTGCACAAGGCAGAACCTGACACGCAACTGCAGGCAGACCTCACTCTGGAGACCAGCTGGCAAGGCTCTGAGCAGCAAAGAAGCCAATCTTTTCGGAGGTTCACAAGGAAAATTACCATAAATCAGATTTTGTAGCTCAACTTTGCATAGGAATAACCTAAAGGATGTTGAAATGTCCAGGTAAAGATGAAGCTGTGCAGGGATAGCTTCGTTCACCCTGCAGGGAGGAGCAAGTCAAAGATAACTGAATTATAGCTTGAAAAGCACCTTGCTGTGGCTTCCAGGAGAACACTGATGCTGGACATCGGAAGAAGAGAGAAATGGCTCATGGATACGTATGGAAAATTACTGGATCCACCACAGAAATTCAATTTGTCCTTTTACGCCCTTAACCAAGAAGCCTTGCTGCTCTCCACCCAAGAGCAGGCAGGAACCAGCACCTGAGATGAGACATCCAGAGAGGATGATGTTACACAGATCCACAAATCAGCCGTGCTGGCAGGGCAGCTGTGAAAGTAGAAACTCTAATTTGTGGCAGGGAGGAGAGGGCCTGAGCAAGCACAAGCCAAATGTCTTGACCCCGGTATTGCACAAGAAAAAAAGAGCAGGTTTTAGATGAAAAAAGGATCAAAGATTGAGAGCCAAACAGAGAATGGGATTTATAGTACCAGACTGGGTCAGTTAATGTAGAATGGTTCTTTGATAAAGTCAGCGATTTTATTATATTTTTAGAGAGAACAATTGATCTAAGGTGAATTTGCAATGATGTTACATTAGTATGTGCTACCTCAGCCCGAGAGGATGGAAACAAGCAGGGCTGATGTGCAAGCTGGAGGCTTGGCAACGAGGGGCTGTGAAGAGCTCACCATGAAAATGGAAGGAGGAGACAAATGGATTTCCTCACACATTGATTGTTTCACTTATCTGCTCTAATGCCCTGGCAGAAATTTAGGAGTATGTGATGGTGGGTGACAAAAGGAAAGCTGACATCGCCGATACTGGTCAGGAAGCATGAGACAGCCTTGACCAAATAATAGAAATTATGAGAAAATGATAATCAGAAGTGGTCCTTGTGAGTAAAAGCAGTTATTCCTGTTGGAAATGGGAGGCAAGAGGGGAGAACAGAGTCCCACAGGCATTAACCACATCCATGTAACCATCAGGAATGTGGCATGCCTGTGCAAAAAGCCAGTATGATGCTAAGAGGTGTCAGGTGAGGCATTTCCACCAGAGCTGGGGGGAAAGCTTTGGGAAGCAGCACATAGGCACAGGAAAAAAGGGTTTTTGGAGTTGAATTCTTTTGCCTAGAATTTGAGTGAGTCTGATGATGATGGAGATATAGGAAGAAAGTCAGGGGGTTGTATACTCTGAAAGAGGGAGGATTAGAGATGGGCCCTCTGCTGAAAGGTTGCTCATCCTTTATGTACATTTACTCTGGTCACTCACACCACCCATGGAAAAACAAACATGCAGCAGCACACCACGTCTCTCCAGGAATTTCAACAGGTTTCACACATATCTCTACAGCTAATTACTTGTTATTTAAAGCAGTGTTTAGCTTGCACTTACATGTCAGGAGAGATTCCCAGGGCTGACCAGCCTGACCTGGGGGTGCTGGAGCAGAGGTGAAGGTCACACTGAGGATACCCATCCCAACCCCAGCTCTGGTGAATCAGGCATGGCCAGCCCAGAGGACAGGGGTTTGGCAGGAAAGAGCTCCAGGACAGATGTGCACACCTGGATGGGGTGTCCAGGTGAGGTGCCTGGGAACGCTCACTCATGGCTGATGTTATTTTTGGTGGCTGCAGTCAGAGCTGATGTGGTGTGGGTAGGAAGGGGAGCTGTGACCGCTGCAGTGTGGGCTCAGACCGGCTCTGCTCCTGCCAGCAGCATCACCCCACTACAGGTGGGTGCACAGGGCAGCCCCTGATGTAGGGTCCAATTTTGGGCTGTCCCTGCATGGACAAACAGAGTGCACAGCTCAGAGCCAGAGCCCAGTTTCTTCCCATCATGATGAAGGGACTTTTGCCTGGCCAAACCTTGCAGCCCACACTGCCACCCAGCTTTTCCCTTGTCCAGTTTGGTGCCCAATTCACTCTCTCTCTTGGCGAGTTTCCTTCTGTTCAAGAATCTGCTCTTCAATATATCCACAGTCATTATTGGATTAAAACCTTCCCTTTTTTCAGTTTTATTCCAGGTAAAGAAACTGACAATTGACCTGATTCGGTTGTGAATTAATTCCTTTAATCTCCAGGTGCCCTTAATCTCAAAATTAATGCCCCTAAAACATGGCTGAGTAGCATTCAACACTCTTCCTTCAATTATGTGTATAATGAAGCTCATTCAGAAAGCAGCCAGCAGTATGGAGAGCACATTGCAGGTGTTGCCCCTCTTTCCAACTACAATCCAAATCCCCTTTTCCAGGTTAGTATGACAGTCAGGAGTTCGCTCAGCACCAGCTGACAGCATTGGTCCTAAAACCTCTCACACAGCACAGGGGCCTGGTAATTTTTGGTGCTGTGAAATACGAAGAAGAAACAGTCTCAGTGGACCCAGCTCATGGTGTGTTATGGTTTTTCCTGCCCTCTGCCAGCAGGTAAAGAAGTTCCAGTGGCAGCAGTCTCCTCTCTTTCCTCCCACCTCTCCCTGCATTAATCTTCTGCTCTGCCACACAGGAGCCAGGCTCTGGCAGGCCTCAAACGCTGCAACTGAGCAACAAACCTGAGTTAAACTGCTGTTTTCTACCTGATCTCCTGAACCTGGAGAAAAGGAGGCTCAGGAGAGGCCTTGTGACTCTCTACCACCTGAAAGAAGGTCACAGCCAGGCGGGAGTCGGTCTCTTTTCCCAAGGAACAAGTGGCTGGACAAGGGGAAATGGCCTCCAGTTCCACCAGGGGAGGTTTATATTGGATTTTAAGAAAGAATTGCTTCAGAGGAAGGGTTGTCAGACACTGGAACAGGCTGCCCAGGGCAGTGGTGGAGTCCCCATCCCCAGAGGTATTTATAAGACATGTAGATGTGGCACCTGGGGACACGGTTTAGCGGAGGGCTTGGCAGGGCTGGGTTAACACTTGGACTCAGCTTCTTGGGGCTCTTTTCCGACCCAAGCCATCCTGTGTTTCCATGATACTTTGATTTACCACCAGGAGGAGGCTGGCATGGAGCATGAGCGTGGCCAGGAGCTGTGTCCTGCGAGGAGTGCCCTCCCCAGCAGCCCAGGCTGCAGCAGGCTGCGCTTTCAGAGCTGCTTCCTTCCTTGCCTGCTCACTATGCTCCTGTCTAAAGACTGCTGGGGATGCCAGGAGGAAAAAAATAGAAAAAACCCTACCCAAAACCCTGCTAATTAGTTCCTGTAAATGGGTTTCAGTCTGGTGACGTCTCTGGCTCAGTCTGATGTAAGATTTTTTTCACGCCCTTTCCAAAATCACATGTTAAAACTGGTTCTCTGAGAATATTCTGGGACATCTGGTGTAAACAATTCCGATACCAAACTGCAACAAGGTGTTCTTCGGGTGTTGTTTTTTTTTTTTTTTTTTTTTGTGTTTCCCTAGGGTGTTTCAAACCATGGCACAAGGACCATATTCCTGTGGGAAACACAATCTTGCCCTCGCTCCCCTCTGCTCCCCTGGGAAGCTTGGCAGTGCCCAGCTGGGCAGCTCATCCACCCACTGCACACCTGCCAGCACACCAGACACCTCTCCTGGCACTCCTGGGCTTGGCATGAGCAGGCAAAACTCCAACACCTCGGCCAGCAGCGCTCCTCCCCAGTGGCCCAGGATGGGTTGTGCCCACCCCATCGCTCCATGCGGGTCCATGTCCTTCCATCAAGAATTCTTACTGTAGAGACAGGAGGAGGAAGGGAAGGTAAGCACTACAAATGCATCTCTAACCATTAAAAAGGACTAGAGATGGGCACAGACTCTTCCCAGGATGGAGGCCTCCCTTCTGAGGAGGGACAAGGCTCCCCCGTCCCGGTGGCTGTGCTAGGAGAGGCAGCACAGCTCGGGTAGAGGGTTTGGCAGGGGAGTGGGAGGTCCTGGGGGAAGAATTTTTCAGGGAATTGCATCATGGCTTGCTGGCCGGGGGATGGGCAAAGGTGTGGTTGAAGGACGTATACCAGACTCACTTAATTTTATGAGGCTGAGAAAGAAGAAAAGCCCTTGTACCTTCATGCCCAGCATGAGTCCTTGCAACCAGGGCCAAAAATATCACAGAGCTGGCAACAGTCATTCACTGTCTCTCACACTGGCACATCCTCCTTGAGATTCACCCTCCAACATAAGGAAACCTAAAAAAAAATCTGAGGACTTTCATGACACTTGGCTTTCATGTATCTTGTCATGGGTAACTTCACACCCTCACACAGGAAGCAACCCCAAATATCCTGTAAATAAACACCACCTTCAGGGAGAAGGCTCCCTTCCATCACGTTGCCCACTCTGCACTTTTAAATAAAACCCAGGGGATTTGGATAGAAAATGCCAGCATTCTTTTCATTTGCTTTGAAGTTTTTGATGTTTCAAAAATGCTTGCCTTCAATACCTTGACCCCATAGCCTCTAAGGCCTCCTCACCTTCCCTCAGGTCTCCTCCTGATCCTTGGGGTGAGGATCACCTTCCCCTGAGGCCTCCCCCACCCTCCTGCCGAGCCCTGTGGGTGGAGATCCGGGCTCTGGTTTGTCTCCTCCATGGGAAAGGACCAGCTGTACCAACTGAATGCTCCTGGACCTGACAGGATGCACCCCGGAGCTCTGAAGGAGCTGGCAGATGTTATGGCAGGACCCCTCACCTCCCAAAGGTCCTGGAAGTCTGTGAAGGTCCCTGCTGATGGGAGCTACCCAATGCTATTCCATTCTATGAAAAGATTGGCGTGAGGGAAGACCCAGGGAACCACAGACCCCGAGTTCCACATCAGTTCCTGGAAAAATGACGGGGAAGATTATACTGAGTACTACTGAAAGGCAGTTAAGGAACGATACAATCGTCAGGCACCATCACTGTGGGTTCACAGCGAAAGTCCTGTCCTCAGCGTTTCTGTTTTAGCTGGCACACGAGGCTGGGAGAGCTGCTGGGCCACACTGGTGACCAGGAGCTTGTGAGGAGCTGACGGTGGGTGGGAGGACAGAGGCCGTTCCTGGTTGGGTCTTTCCATTTGATGGGTTGGCCGGTTTTGTCTGTGGGATTTTTTGGGTTCTTTTAGGCTATTTTTAGGCTTTTGGGGGTATTTATTGATACTATTTTGATAAGGCGAGTATTTCTGTGCTCCATAAATCTCCTGCTTCATTTAAGTGCCACGAGAGGAGGGGGAAAGGGAGGATGCAGCAGCTGCCAGGTACGAGATGCTCAGAGGGCGCTGCCTCCGGGGCTCAGCAATCTTTCACACTCCGCCTTGTGTGCCCACCCCGTCTCCTTCCGAGGCCCAGCCGAGGGGGGAGAAGGCAAGAAGGCAGCACCTCTTAGCAGGAGGAGGCCAAACTGGTGACACCGTGCCCTGACCGGCCTGGTACAACCCACAGGACCGTGGACATTCCACGGGTAAAATTCCCATCTCAAAACGCAGTCTCGCCAGAAACAGCCACAGAAAAGAGGAGCAGTGAAACAGAGGCTGATGCAGAGCCCCGCTGAGCTGTTCCCTCACTGCTGAGCTCCACCAAGCCCTGTCAGCACCGCGGTGGCTCACGGCAGCCATCTGGTGACCACAGCCATCATCTTCTACAGAAACCAGGCGAGTGATGGCAATGATGGGGCAGAGGGTTGTCACGCTGCCAACAGAGCCTCCTGCCACCCTCCTGGGCTGCCCTGGGATGTCTCCTGTTTTCCCTTGGGCAGTACACAGCACGACCCTGGATGGGCTCTTGCACAATAATAGTTAATTAGATTTCAGATACATCGTTTTCAATGTATCCAAAGTGTTTGCATTGTCATCAAATCAGTGACAGAGCTAATAAAGCCAGGGAAACACAGAGGCATCCAAGCCATTACCACCATGCTTTTGTGTTTGACTTCACGTTTCTTGCACACTCAAAATATTTAGGGTTTGATTTGTGTGAGTTTTTTTTTAAAGGCTCCAGCATGATCTGTGAGGATGCAGGTTTAAGACTGGAGCACTGCAAGTTTTCCTTTCCTTTCCTTTCCTTTCCTTTCCTTTCCTTTCCTTTCCTTTCCTTTCCTTTCCTTTCCTTTCCTTTCCTTTCCTTTCCCCCTCTCCAGCTTGCAAACAAATGCACTCATCATAATTGCTCCTTGCAATTGATTGGACACGAAGAAAAAAAACAGGTGCTTTTAGATCCTAATGCACATCTTTGCAATAAGAAACACAAGGGCTCTTGCTTTGAAATAAAACAGGCTAAGAGACACTTGCCAGTTTTAATCAATAATGCAGGGAATATCCTGGCTCTGGGCTCATCCCTGCAAGATGTTGTGTCAGGGTTTTGAACCTCCCCGGGAGCAGAAGGGCAGCAGGGATGTGCTGAGTCACCGAAGGACATCACCCCGTGCAAGAAAACCTTAGTGCAGGATGCTGGCACGGGGTTCAAGCTGCCGAGATGTGGCATAAAGACTGTCGGAAAGGATCCCGCCTGCTCCGGGACAGCCCCTTCATCAGCAGCATTCACAGCGTGAGGACCCATTTCACCTCCCTGAGAGGGGGTAATTATTTCTTGTCAGTTAGACTCAATCACTGAACTCCACACAGCTGGTGGCAGACAACCATTTAGCCTCATTTACCACCCTGATAGCCTTTTAGCTCTTCCACATTTCACACGGTCTCTGCCATTTTGCCCATAAATTCTCCTTAAAAAAAAAAAAAAAAATCATAAAAATTTATGAGGGGAAAAAAAAAAGGCATAAAATGGAGGCGGCTAAGAGAAAAGGTACTAAAATTTTCAAATGAAGATGAGGTTACGTACCCCCAGCTGTTTCAAGTGCAGTGATTGAGGGTCTCGCTGATGAGGGATGATTGCATCCCTCCTGCTCCTCACCCCCATTAAAAGCAGTGTGCATCCTCCCTCTGGATAGGGCTGATTAACGGCAGCACAGGGAAGACTTGGAAACAACCACATCGCCCCCGTTTTGATGCAATCCTTGAATTTTCCTGACCTAAGTGAAGGAACACAAGCCCTTTGCAATAAGCCAGCACCTTTAAACAGTCTGAAACTGTGGGCATCACTTTGCAGAGAGGCCGTTTTGTGGCAGTATTTAAGATGGAGAATATACAAAGAAATTATCTTCTCATTCAGTTAATTGGGATTTGGCTTCCGGGACTGGTTTTGCCACACAAAAGTCCAGGCTAGAAACAGAAAAGGACATATTTACAATGCCAGGGCTCTCAGACTGTATCCAGTCCCTGTGACTCAGATTTTGCATCCAGCAAAAACTGTTTGCCAAAGCACCAGTTTCAATAATAAGGTAAACAATGATAGCAATAATAATTTTTTTAAAAAAGCAAACTATAAAAAGTGACAAAGAATTGACAGAGGGCTGTAAGAGCAGCCAGGCATCCCAAACCCCCGAATACATTTTGAGTTTTATCAAAACAAATGAAAGAGCTGCCTTCCACTTTTCTCCTTTGAAGGTTTTAGCTATTTCAGTGGGATCCACGTTAACGAAGGCTGTGGAAGGCACCTGACTCACTGCATAGACAAACATAGGAAAAAGTCTCCCAAACCCCTCTCCCTCTGTTCTTGCTGGCTTTGCTGTGAGTAAAGACTGTGTGCTGCTGTACAGGAACATCACAGTTTCAGAAGGCACAGCCTAATTTGTTTGAGACCCAAGAAAACAGGATTGGAAAAGGCTGTGAGGCTATTCAGTCCATCCTCCTTCTGTCTTAAAATCCTTCTTATGAAAGGAGAATCCTCTCATCAGTAATTTAATGAAAAAGTTGTTAATTAGGTAACAATCAGTGGAATACAGGGCTAGAATCGGAAGAAATAGAAATGCTTAACTCCCAAGTTCTCCGCATAGCATCCCCAATGCCAACAGCATCTCCACAGAACAATTTTCCTGGTCAGCATCTTTAATTTTTCACCAGTTGAAGGCACACATTCCCCTGGGATCTTTTCAGAACAGCACGGATGGGTGAAAATATTTAATGTATATTCAGCAGTTACCAGAATTGACATCTGAAACCAAGGAGCAGTGGCACCGTGCGACCAGTCAATTCTCATTGAACCCAACTAAGGGTGTTTTCTGTAGCTTAAGCCCTGGTCTTTGAAAGGCTGAATGTGTAGAGTAAAAGTAGAGGAAATCTTTGACAGATGAACCATTCAAAAAAGCTTCCCAAAATAAATATTCACAGGATGTTTCTATTTAGGGCAGTAGGGAGGTGGTTGATTGGGTTGCAATTTTTGAAGTCCAGCACTAAATCTTCATACCACACATACACATGCTAATAACTCAATTCTGGAAGTGCCTGATGCATCCAGCCTAAAAAGGCAGTAGTCTTTTTCCTCATAGATCACCCCATCTATAGATCAGATATCTGCAATTAATTCACTACTCTTCCTCTCTTCCCAGTGACTCTTACAGCAAAAATCCTTATTTATTAATACCAGAGTGCATAGCCTTGCACTTTGCAAGATTAAATTTAATCTCGCCTCTAAGATACTCTGATCCTCCTCCTCATCTGAGCCCTCTCTCATCTGTCTCCTAACGTGCTCGGTGAGCACGCTCCAACTCTTCCTGCCCAAATCATTACAAATTAATTAAGGTCAATCAAGACCAATTTTTGAAGCACACCACTAGACATCTCAAGATTTGATTTTTAAGATTTGTTTGCACCTCCCTTGGTCAGTCCCTTTCCATCCCCTCAGTAACTATTTCTTAGCCACATCGATTTCCTCCCTCTCTTCCTGGTTGTCAGCCTTCCAGCTCTCAAAGAACATCCCCGAACGAATCCTGCAGTCTTACAAAATTACAAGCTCATCAGCAGGACATTTTAACCTCTGAAGACTGACAGACTTCCATGCCCAATCCTCACCTGCCCTCTTGAAAAGGGAACTTGCTCTTTCCCTGTGCCGTGCAATGGTCAATCCATTCAGTTTACGGCAGGAGTGGACTGGAGTTAATGCTCAGTGGTGCTTCAACTTCACTAAAACACCAATTCCTGCCCCAAGACTACAGACTGACAGGGGTAGGGAAAGGTGGCATAAGGAAGCGAGGAGATAGGACTCATCAAGTTTGGGTTTTGAGGGGTTTTGGTGAGGTTTACTTTGGTTTGGAGCCTTCTCTGGAGGAGGAGATGTGGAAGAGGCGATGCTGCAGTCAGGTGGGTATTTACAGTGTGCTCCTATAGTTAATACATGACAAAATCACAGGTTGAAAACAAAGCTGGAACTTTGCTCACAAAGACGGCTATCCTTACGTGGCTCATTATTTAAATCACTTCATCAGAGGCTTTTTTTTTTACCTTGATGAGCCTTCTAAGGTTACTGTGTTGCTGGTTGCTGTGTGTCCTCCATCAGGCCACCAGCAGAACAGACAGCTTGGGGTGTCATTAGTCTGCCCCAGGTAACAATGTTCTCTTGAGATCTACCCCAGTAATTTCGTGACAAGCTAGTAATGCTTCCCTGGAAATGTATACACTGCATCACAGGTGCCACTTCCAGTGATGCCAGGATTTTTACATTTAACTTTGTGAACATGTTAACAAACCATGAAAAAACCCTATGAAGTGCAAGACAGCCAATTCTGACCTCTTGATCTACAACAGACCAGTGGAATTATGTTGATATAACTGTGTTCAGGAACTAATTCATGGTGACCAAACTGAGCTTGCCGAGAGTTCCTCTTTATGTCATGAATTAAGATGGACAATATTTGAAAGTAGAGATCTTTTATTAGACATGTCAGTATGGCTAAAAAGCACCAGAAGAGCCGGAACGCTCACAAGCTTTCCTCCTGTATGTACGTTATCTCTTTAAAAAGAGATCCCTCTTAGCTTCCAGACCCTTTGAACCAGCCACACAGGCACAAGTTCCTTTTACCCTCAGCCACTTCTGTTTCCATCTGGGGCACCTTTGCACAGCTGTGGAAGAACCCTGTGCTATACTGCTGATGTAAAAGTAAGCCCAGAGATGATACCATAATAAAAATGGCAAAATAATCCAGTGTGTGAAGCCTTTTTTGACAAGTTTGAAGTTGTACATCAAGCAACAACGCAGGAAATTATAAAGATCAGGTTTTATTGACATATTTTAGGTACAATAAATATATTTACATGTTCACATTTCAGACATGGAATTACATGTAAAAAAAACTTGTACATGAGATCATCTTTGTGTTTCCATTTTTACATTCACTAAAATAGGTACGACAAAGATCTCTTATGCACGTGGAGGATTTGGTATAGTCCAGTACTACACTCAAGCAATCAGCAGTGCACACCTTGTGCAGATGATGCTGTAGAAAACATGAGGCAGACGCACTCCCTGTGCAGTCAGTATGATACAGTCGGCTGCTGAATTTATATCCTGAACTGCTAATAAACAAACTCTGCAATCCAGATTAGAGCAGTATATTTGAAATGATTCTCAGAACACCCAAATATAGATATATGTATATATATATACACTGCTTAAGACTTTACAGGTTAGGAAGGATCACATTCAGTAATAGTAATAGGAGGTAGAATCGTGTCGACAGTGTTGGTATTTCTACGTGGCAATAATAAAAAGTGCTATTACTATCACTGAATTCAAGAACAGAGCTCCTGAAAAAGTGAAAAGGATAAAATAGTTGTTAATCCTGTTTAGCCTGGCTAAGTGCTCAAGCATGTAAAGGAAATGCCTACATTCCCCAGCATGGGTAAAACTGCAAAGCAAAAGTGTTAAGTGATGCTTCTCCAGTGCTCTGGGATGGGCAGCATCGCCTAAGGGGTGATACCTGTGTAAAAGCAACCTCAGCTTCAGCACCAGAGTCTGCAAAGAAAAGTACAGTATGGTGGATTTCAGGGTGGGAGGTACAGGGTTCAAGTACCCTCAAAAGAGCTGGAAGAACAGAAAATAGAGCAAAAGCAGTGTACTCAGGGAAACAGATGAACAGGGAGTGAAAAGGGCAGGAACATAACAAGGACACAAATATCCTTGTGGAAATGGAAAAATGGGGGCAAATGCGATGGAAATGAGAAAAAGCATAGCAGAGAGGCGAAGGGTACCACAGGAAAAAACCAGTTGACTTAATCCAAGAGCTCCTTTATAAATAAAATTATATGCAATGGTACAGAAGATCAGCTGTGAATAAATAAGTGTTAGCATCTGGTCTCTGCTGGATCTGTAAATGAAAACATCTATTAATTAGAAGTTAAACTGCTGAAAGAAGTTTCATCACCTGAAAAAGAAAAGCTGCAAACATATGATTTTGTTATTCTAGAAATAGAAATAAAACTGTAAGGTTCCAAACTCAGCCTGACAGACACTAGGGAAAAAAATACAATGTATATTAAAATCCACTAGATGCACACAGAGAAAATCCTGAACAAACACAACATTAATACAGCAATGTTTGAAACTGTGATCTTCCAAGTGACTACACACAACATTGCAATACAGCTACATTTAACTGTACACAGGTTCTTTCTTTCACAGAAGTATTTGCAATACTGTTCAAAGTTTAGATGGCAAAAACCACTGAATACAAGTGCTGTTACATTAAATGAAAGCAGTGTAACCTGTTGAAAAAGTGTATCTATAAAGCCCATTTCCAGTTAGTTAGAAAAATCAGTGCATCCAAGCAAGAAAGCAGAGAACAACACAGGCACCTGAAAGACCCCGTGAGATTAACTTTCCCCTCGAGGTTTTCTTAAGTGCAATAAGGACCACACTTTCCACCAAAATAAGCAGAGAAGTAGAAAAGGGAGTTTGTTTGTTTGTTTTAAATTAAAAAACCCAACCCTGCCAAAAGCAGCGTTATAAAGGACAAAATGATCCTTCCCAACCATATTATACCAGAAGCTGGCATACGCAGGGATCCAATATGAATCTGGTTTTGTACACAAGCCCCTGTGCTCATGTGGACAGTAAGTTACCTCCATGATTAAAAATCAGGTTACAAAAAAACCTTACAGAAAATCCTTAGGATTTGATACTAATGTAAGATAAAATACTTTCAAGTATTATGTTTACAAATTAATTAGAGGACAAGGCATGATTTAAGGTAACATTGAAACAAAAGCTCTATGTTACCCTAAATGACCTTTATAATATAGCTATAGGATTTGTTTCCTTCACACTTAATTTCTCATCTACCATGATGCAAAAAAACCCCCCAAAAAACAAAAGCACAAAAAAAATGCATTAAAAAAAAAGGTTCATGTCTCTCTGAACAAAAAAATGCCTCTTTGACAGTGAACAAGGTGAAGCCAGAGTTCTACCTTCAAGTACCACGACTCACATCACAGACACAGTACTACACAAAGGACAGGAACACCACAATACTATGCCAGAGGACAAAGCCAGGGTATCTCCCAAGCAGACAAAAAAAAAAAAAAAACCAACAGGCCAAAAAAACCCTCAAAAGAAGAAACTCCAGAGCCTCCCACCCCCTCTCACCCCAGCTACAAGGGTGACACACCCACACACACATACAGACACGCAGTTACTGAGTGCAACGGCAGGAAGTGCCTGCAGCAGCTTCCAGGGAAACTGCATCATTTCAAGCTACACAGATAAAAGATACTACGTTTAAAAAAGGATAAAAAATTTAGCACCAAGTAAAAGGTTTTTTCCTATCCACAGTAGCTAACGCTAAAAAAACCAACGAGGACCTCCAAGGTTATTCTGAAATAACCTTCAGTTTTACTCTCATCTATATCCTTGCAGTGGAAACCTAACATTAGTGAATTAAAATGCTCAGTCTGCTTGGCATTTTAAAGGCTAGGAGGACTTCTTTACGGAAATCTGGAAACCCGAAGCGAATCTTCAGATTTAAACTGGGAGGATAAACTAGATATCCAAGGACACCATGCAGAGGGGGTGCTGGTATCCACTCTTCCTTCCCAAAGCCACTCTGGGGATATGTGTGGGCTGAGGACAGCATCCCTCTGGCTGTGGAAATGCTACAGACCTGCCCTCGTCCCCCTGCCTGCAGCAAGGACCCTGAGCATCCCCAGCACCATCACGGGGCTCGTGTGGCACAGATAAGGTGTGACACAGATAAGGTGTGACACAGATAACACTGCGATGCACAAACGTGCCACCAACCCGGCCTACGTGTGAAACCAAAACTGTGGAATCAAAACAGCCCCAACTTTTGAGGACAGTATTACACCACAGACCTGATTTGTACCTGCCATACAGCACAATGGAACAAACCCAGAGACCCTGTGCCTTGGTCTGACAGTGCACTGTATTTCCCCTCAGAAGTTAAAGGACAGAGTTGTTTTAGGGTTTTTTTTAATTAAAAAAAAAAGTAGAACATTCTACTAAAATACCACAGATCATATGGGTAATTCAATATTTTAGTCAAGGCAAAATATGAATAGTTATAAAGTGAATTTTCCAGTGGTACAAGATGGAAATTAAATAATTTGAAAAAAAAAAAAGCTGACTTCATATAACCACCTACTGGAGTTGCCTATTTAAATAATTATAAAATTATGCTAATAAAAACTGAACAAATAATACACAGATCAGGATATATGTATTGACTTACTAGCATCTTTATAAAAATTTGAAGATATACACAAAAACACATCAACATTTATGGAACCATATCCATTTAAATTTAGATAAGACAACACAAAAAACTAACAAATAGCTAAGATGTGGTTGACTGTAAGCACTTGGAGTAACATTTTAATTTTAAAAGGTCAATATTTACATACTACATTAAATTCCTTCTCTTTTTTTTTTCCATTTTGCATCGTATTGTGAATTCACTACAAAGAAAGAACAAGATAATGGTTGCAACAGATCTTCGAAGAAAGTTAACTTAAAATGCTCAAATTTCACTCTGTGCTGGAAGAGAACACACCAAGAACACGTCCGTCTAGCTTTACCTCTACTTCCTTCGGGTTTTTTTGGGAGGAGACAACAAATGGATCTAAAGGAGCTGTAATCATCCAAACTGATCAATGCCAAGAGATCCACTTTTAAGATAGGATTTGAGAAGTCAGAGAACACAAACATTTTAAAAGATGACTCACCTAATTGCTACTTTTGCTACTGAGTTTTTTAGGATATTAGAGACGTATGGTGACAACACAGGGCGTGAGTATGTATGTATGTGTATAATAAAACAAATATAGACATACATACATGTAGTATGTTTACATGCAGGAAGATACCCAGGTACTGCAGTAAGCAGCTGAATTAATCCCCAGCAATCCACCCATACCCTGTCTATGCACAAGCAATAATCTCCTGCAACTGCTGTTAAAGAGGATGCATCTACTCATTAAACAGGCATTGCTCACGTCACTCCTTCATTTAAATAGATATGAGGCCATTTCATGTCTTTATTCCAAAGCCACACATTTGTCTCAAAAAAAAAATATTAAAAACCCAACTGAATAAAAATTTTTAAAACTTAAGCTGGCTGAACCTCAGGCT
The DNA here is from genome assembly GCA_013397845.1 of Melanocharis versteri. NCBI lineage: Eukaryota > Metazoa > Chordata > Aves > Passeriformes > Melanocharitidae > Melanocharis > Melanocharis versteri. The sequence goes on along the minus strand of VZTG01009792.1, from coordinate 324,049 downwards.
CTTTGGGATGGATTCAAAACCCAAAGCAGGAGCGTTTCTACAAACTTCTTTGACTTTTGAATCAAACCCATATTCTTAGGCTCCAAGAAACCCTCTAACCCCAATAATGCTTGCTTCTGACAGGACAGCTGATCAACTGCAGATGTTCCTACTGCTGAACTCAGCTGCTGGCCTGTCTGGCGCTTGCAACTCTCCCAGATTTCCAGACACGCACTACTATCACTGCACTCTGAGATGTCTCCTCGTCCTGCTCACTGCAGAGAAGCTGCTCCCTAACAGTGGGATTGAGCAACTGTTTAACGCCTTCTTTTAAAGGTAACCAGTTATTTCTGAAGAAGAAAAGTGACATAACCTGAGGAGGCAGCGTAGGGGTCCCAGAGCTGATGGTGTGAGGAGTTAAACAGTCTGGGGCTGATCACTTTGTAGGTGTTTGGGGTTGGTCCCACTGGCACTTCCTACCTGCAGCTCATGCTCTGTCCTGGGCTGGGCTCTACCCTGCAGCACTAACAGCACTTCATGTACAGCAACTGTGCTGCTGTCACTAAACATCATGCATGAATTACACAGGTGGGTGTAAACCTCGCTCCCATGAAAAGATTCTCATTCTGTTACTGTGTCTTGCCACTAATTTTTAAATGGACTTAAAGAGTATTTCCTAAGCATCATGTTATTCTATATTATTTCAATGAACAGAGAGCAGGTCTACCTAGAAGACTTTTAACAGTACTTATTCACTCATTATTTTTGGTAACTTTTACTTAATTGAAAATCTGCACCAAAAGTGGAAGAAAGCCAATTAGGTATCTGTGCCATTAAATCTTCCAAAGAAAAAAAAAAAAGATACTATAAAAAAAAGGTACTATAAATTTGCTTAGCTCATCCTTTCCAGCTTGGCATGCCTATTTTGGACCCCATTTGCAGCTCTTTTATTTCATACCCATAGTGTTTTTCTGCAGTCACTCAGGTAACAAACCTACATTTCTGTAAGTCCCCCCCCTCAAACAGCAGGTGGAGTGCTAAAGAGTATTCCTAAAATAAAGCATGAAGTAAAACATCATGGTCTAAAAACTAAGGAAACGTTCATAAAAACTGGAATCCAATATAAAGATGACATTTTAATAAGTTTATTCAGAAGTAACTGAAAAAATTGTTCCTTTGGCAACCCCGTCTGGAAATATTACGAATTTTACTTTGAATAAAATATAAGCTCCTTAATGCTTGCATGGCATTTTTGGGAACTGACACGTTCACCAGGAGATTCACAATGTCCTTATAGTCCTTTATGTATCAGGAACACCACATCAAAACGAGTCCTTTCAGTTACGGGTTTCTTACGGTTCAGCATTAATCACAAAATAAATCTCAAAGAAAAAAACCTGATCCAAATGAAGCATGAGGCAACCACGAAACACTAGCCCAAAAGAACTATCAGGAACGTGCCACTCTTCCTGCATAACATTTTTGAAGTGATCCACCAAATATTTCTTTTTCCTTGCATCTGGGAGAGTTATTCAAAACAACTTAATTACAACTTGGAGTTCACTACCCCATGATGCTACTGAAGGGCGAAGATCCTTGTTTTTAAAAACCAAGGGAAAATACAGCAGTGTTATTCCTCCTACACAAGGTTTTATGGAATAAGTGGAGCTGGAAAGAGAAGATGGAAGTCTATGTTGGAATAGAAAAATGCAAAGACAGACTTATTTACAAAGATCAAAACTACAATTTTCCAGTGTCACCTCCAAAGCTTCTCAGCAAACTGCTATTCAGTGAAGCAGACCATGTTCAAATCTATGCAAGAATACCTTCTGTGCTCTCAGGTGTACAATGCAACTAATTTGTCTAGAAAAATGAGTTTTCATTCAAATACCTTGCACTGAAGATAAGAGCAACCATTATCAAATATTCTTTGCTATGGAGAAAGTTTTTTAAATCTTTCGCTGTAACCGTTCTCTCTCAAGTCACTGTGGTCACACAGCAGGACCTTGAAGAACAATGTCTACATGCATCAAAAGCATTTTGAAAAAAAAATTCTCTAATTCCATGTGGTTACAACAGAATGTGAAGAAACCGAACAGAAATTCCACCTTTGCAGATCCTCTCGAATTCACCTCTCCTGGAGGTCATCTCGGTGCTTTCTGCAGTTCAACAGAGCAGTTACAGACTGAGCTGACAGGGGTCCCAACCCGAAGCATTTTCCACTGTGAGTCTGTAGCTCCACAGTACATTGAGGCTGGTGCTGCAGCTTCTCTCAGCAGACATCACTCCACGATCAGCGCCACGTTGATGTGGGACAGATCTATCATGTGCCTATGAAAAGTTAAAAGAAAGTTAAATGCGGTGCTCAGACTGATTCTGGCACGGAGCTTCTGTGAAGGTCACTAACCAACAGATGCTTGATCGGATTAAAGAAACACTGAGCCAGAGGAGACTGATTTTATCTTCTGAAAGGAGGGAAGAAACCACGGCGGCAGCAATGCTTAATTATTTACCTGTGGAATTTCTGTTGAAATGCTAAAGCATGTGCTGGCTCCTTGAATTTTGCTATGGCTTTCCGTTGCTGAGGAAGCATCTGTAAACTCTGCAGAGACAAAAAGCCAAAGCATATTTTTAATATTCACTTCAAGATCCACTTCACAATAGCTCCTTATCTTGCATTAAACCAACTGAAATTTTGCTGTATTTCTTCTTTCAGAAACATATTTCTGTTCTCTTATTTGTGTCCAGTAAGAGAACAGACTGGAAAGAGACTTCTGAGAGTGCAGCCAGGGTCCCAGCTGAAGGTGTCTGAGTTGGTCTATTAAGCAACTGTACCACCTGGAAAACTCAGACTATCACTTGTTAAGCAAAGGTGACAACTCTTCAATTCAATCCACACAGACGAGCCAAACCCCACAGCCGAACTCCCACCAAGTAAGAAGCATTCAAGTGGTCAAAATTCAACTTCCCTCACAAGCACCTGAAGTCATTTACCTGATGTACATTAAGAGATCAGGGCTTTCCACAGGTTAAACAGGGCAGAAACAGAAAAGTCATAAGTCCTGATCTCTAACTGCATATCCTCATGCTGTTTATATAAAACAAATGGCCAGCTCTTGACAGACACCACCACAAAACCCCACTGAGATGGAGCAGGTCACCACTTCCAAGTCCTCCACACAACACACATATCCCCAGACAAGTCCATCTGACATGTGCCTCCCATACCATGAGATCAGCAGCTCACAATGCTTTAACCATGACAAACCCCCTACATAGTACTGAGCTCTCCAAAACTCCAGCACACCTCAGCCAGGGCTCTGGAGAACTCATGTCCTTACTCCCTGCTTGCAGCAGTAGGTCCAGGTCAGGCTGGTCCCAGAGAGCAGTTCTGTGGCCTTGGTAAAGGGGTGTTGTCACACTTATGAAGATTAAAATTTATGCTTCGAGCTGATCCTTCAGTTATAATGGAGTAATTTTCCAAAAGACACTTGGGAAATTCAAGAAGCTGACGCTTTACACATTAAATAGCTACATACCCAACAATCAGTGAGAACATCCAACAAGTATTCAGCATCACAGAATACTCAGGATGGAAATATGATCCTGAAATCCTGCAGCCTGTGAATACAGGCCAGAGATTTCAGAGTAATGAGGTTAAAACAGATCTGAAGGCTTCAATCAAAATTTCACAGTTCCACAGTGATTCCAACATCTCACAGAAAGTTCTGGATGTTTAATAGCCTATGCTGCAGCACATTAAAGACAGAATTGTTCTGATTCAGCTTCCAGTTTCCAGTTGTTCTTATGGCTTTGGATGCAGAACAAAGAATTATTAACATTCTACTTTTCTGTGAGTTTCTACATAAAGGCAATACAGATTTATACTGAGATTTAGAGAGAAATATCTGTATATACACATACATACAGACACACAGACAAATGCATGTATACGGACACCTTAGAACTTTTTTAGATTGTAACCTCCTGATGGAGAAGTATGAACATAATTCTTTGCTCCTGCATTTTGCCTGGAACTCAGCTGCATCTCCCGCACTTGGATGACTTCAGCCCTCTGATGGTCAATCTCCAGGATTTTAAACTTTACCTCCAAAAATTCTGTATCACCATCTAGACTGTTAAAAAAGTACCACAGATCTTTAGAGAAAACAACTATTCTGTGGGAAACAACATACAACCCTACTCAATACATTTTGAGGGTGACATACTTTGAGATCTCTTAGTGAAAGAAGTTTTAATGCCACTAATGTGTGCCCTGTTCATTCAATCTAATGGAGTATTCTAAGCAAGATGTCAAATGCCTAGATGAAATTTGTTATTAAAATTGTCTACTTCTATCTTTTTTGAACACATTAAGACTCTCTCGGTAAGACGTGTATTTAACAAGAGTCATGGCACCTGATAAGTCATATTTCTTTGTATCTAAGCCTGACAATTCAGCTTTGCCACTCTCTGTAACTCAACTATCTGCGATTTTGAAGCAATTAATTTTGCACCTTCTTGTAACTGACAGGAAACTTTCCTCTCTCTAGGAAAATCACAGATGCTTAGTATTTCCACCAGCCTGTGATTTCAAAGTGAAAGCTGAGTAAAAAAAAGATTCAGCAAATCTGATAAGCATCAGGAGGTTAATTTGCATTTTATAGTTTTTGGAAAGCTGCTATGATGAAAAGGTATAGCTAAGGCACTGCAACTTCTCCATTTCTGAGCTGGTAGAAATATGATTTAGCTTTAAAAAAAGCACTCAGCGGATGATTTTTATTTTCTTTTGAAGTCAGAATGCTCTTGACACAGTTAAGCACAATTTACCAACAAGAATGCAGTCACACTGCAGAAAGCAGCAGTGAAACTCCATGGATAAAGCTCAATTCACCTACACGTTTATCTGCAGGAATGAGTGACAGAGATGCTGAAGTTTGTGTTCTCCTCCTTTACTGATCTCACTTTTTTATGATTTACAGAACTAGATCTTAACATGCTTTTTCTTGACACCACTTTTCTTGCTAGAAAAGAAAGAACCATGAACTAAGTCCTATCACTGAGGACTACTCTTTGAAGACTAAAAATTAAACACAGCCCTTAAATAAGATTTGGAAAGAACAACCTTTAGGAGTTGACAAAAAAGTACCTCTGAATTACAACTAAAAACAAACAGACGAACAAATCTGTTCCTTTCAAAGAAGTCAACACTTTTAACAAGAGAAAAACCTGTTTGAATCACCGAAAGGATGAATATTTCAGTGAACAGCTCAACAAGAGGAGCTGCAAAAGAACCCAGGGATGCATCCTTTAAGCTGCACCCTGCAGGTCCTGCTGCCAACTGCTTCCCTCCCCTCTCCAGATCCACCTCCAGCTCTCCTGCTGCCAACTGATCCTCCCCACAATGGCCACGTCTCCCTCAACTAGCACAGCAGATTCCCCCAATGCTTTATGCCCCAGACCCCTGTTGTGATCAGCTGAAGAAGAGAAGCTGTGTTTGGTGATGTTTCCCACAAGAACTGAGCTGTTATTGCATTAATATTCTTGAGATGCACAAAAGCAAAATTTGATTTTGCAGTTTATACAATCGCGATGATAAATTATTAACAAGCTTCTCAGTAATTAGCATGTAAAAAATTGACTAAAGGAAGACATTCTGGTGTAGGGCAGACTTATTAACAAAATTAGGCAAAGTATCTAAATATTATTATAGATAACTTATTTATACTTTCTTATGAATTAATAAATTTATTGACTGACTAGTTTGGGTACTGTGTTCTTACATTGTATTACTGCGTTATTTTCCAAAGCAAAAAAAAATGCAATCAAAACACTAAATGCATTTTAATACTCAACTGCTTTGGCAACCAGGCATCAGTTCTTGGGTAAATCTACTGAAAAGCATCTTTGTCAGATTTAATTTCGCTGGTTAATAAGACAACTATGGAAACAAAAAACCAACCCATCTGATCCTTCACTGAACTGCCTAAACATCACCCATCACTCAGCCCGGGGCAAGGCAGCATCTTCTCAACTGCTGCAGTTACACATGCCTAGATTTAAGACCAAGAATTAAGGACTGCAAAACAAAGGATAAACTAATGCTACACAAACAATACTGCTCCAGTCACAAACTGTCTGAAAAAAATTAATTTAAATGAGTTTAATTCAAATTCTCAGCCTCTGATGCGCTCAAACTGGTAGCAAAAATGATGCATAATCACTTCATGTTGTTAAGGTTTATTAGGTATATACATCTTGTTTTGGTATAGCAAAAAACCCCACCTTCTGGTTTTGTTTTAACAAGAGACAGTTACCAAGCTAAGTTACTCTGAAGATGTGACCACAGCCTGAAATACCACCATAAATATCTCTGCTGTGTTTTCAAACAAATCCTCATCTATCATGACTTGCAAGTGTGAACATTATTCATCCAGCTAACAAAGGTTTATTTATGTTCTGATTTTGGGACAATACCTTCTTACTCACTTAACTACTTAAGCCCTGAGTTTTATGTTTTAAGAACACTGATTGTCAGGCACACAACACATTTGCCAGAGTGTGCAGGTCCTGAGCTCCTGCTATCTCATCCTGAGCAGACTGGCTATTGGCTGGGCATAGAAATTAGAGTTCCACTTCAGTGGAAACCTGAAGTGAAATTACTGCATACTCATCCTACTGGATTATTTCTGTCTTTTTGAATTTGGGGTGATTTGCAGTTTAGAGCTGATCCTGCATTTATATGATGTTAACAGCTGTAGTCAGAAGAAAACATTCCTTGTGTACCTTGTGGTATATTATAACCTCAAAATATTCAAGGCATTATCTCAAAGACTTACTGCACCAGCTTCTGCTTTTGTTGATTCCAAACACACAAGCTAGGAAAATATATCCAAAAATTCATTCATTTTGCAAATCTTAATCATGTTACCTTGCTTAAGTTTAACGCACTTAAACTTTCTCATCCTTTTTGAATAATTTGGCAGCTGGGGTTTTTTCAGTGATAGCATCCAATAGCCCCTCTCCCCTTTTGAAAACACATTATCCCAGAGGCACAAACAGCACTGCTGATGGGCTCAGCTTTGGCCAGTGGTGGGCCCATCCTGGAGTTGGTTGGCATTGGCTCTATCAGACACAGGGGAACCTTCAGGCAGCTTCTCACAGAAGACACTCCTGCAACCCCCTAACTACAAAAACGTGGCCGTGCAAATCCGATACACATTTCTCAAAAAGTAATTCACTGTGTTGTTCTTAGACCTGAGGCAGCACCACAAAGCAGCTACAAGCACCACACAGGACTAATGACAACTGCTCTCTCGTTTCCAAGGAACAAATACTCCTACAGCAATCCTCGGTCTTATGACCCTCATTGTAATGACAAAACACATGGTTCTGTGTTTCCCAAAGCATGATACCTCAACAGGAATTTGATCTGAGTTTGGAATTATTGTGTGACCCACAGATTTTGAAAAGCCAGTGGTGGGAGGCAGGGAAGGATGCAGCACTGCCTCTGGAGGCCAGCTGGGTCTGGGGAGCATCGCTTGACTTCTCATTTAATGGGAGGGCCCTCCCTCTCCCTCCACAGGAGACTTCCCTATTGCCACACTGTGCAACACCAGAATCTCCTATCATGAGCTCCTAAACTGAAATATCACAATCCTCCAAATGTCACAGCTCTGAGAAAACAACTTCATTCACATCTTCCCTTTAAGTTGACCTAGTCAGATGTTCACCAGAGGATGAAAACCTCTTCCGGGATCCACTCAGGTGTAAAGGATTGACAATACATACAATAACTTCCAAGGGATTTCAAATGACTGGTTACTTTACAGATTTGGCTGTACAGATCTACTGTGCAGCACTTCCTGATAGCAGCCTGAGGTCAGAGGTATTCTGAGCATGTTCCTGTTTGACTCTGGAGAACAGAGATTACATTCTGACATATTTCTAGCATTAAAAATAAAAAGCTAGTTTAGAGTGAGGAAGAGTATTTTACATGGAAGGGATTTAGGAAGCACAATGCTCATACTGATCTTGACTGTCTCCTTTTTCTGCTTAGGAACTGCCATGGGAAGATGCAGATCTTAGGCTGAATGGAAAATTCAAGAAACCCAGTATTTCATAATCATACTTTTGATTGAGAGCTTGCCTACAAACTGTTTTAAAACATACTATTTAATTCAACAACTTAAGAAATCAGCAGCTCTGGCTTTTTCTGCAGCTGAACTATTACCAATGACTAAAGCATGAATATTGTAAAAGGACCATTCCCTCTGAAGATATTTCCTTAGGCCTGAAGATCTACACTGCCCTCAAATTTCTCCTCTACCCACACTCTGTAATTAAATTTGCACTTACTTGTACAATACTGAAATAGCCAGTATGATTACATAGCAGCACATTAATCCCTAGTAAAGCTTCACTGCAAAACCAAGGGCCTTGAGACAAACAGCAGGACATCTTCAAGTACAAAGCAAGAGATGGTCTGCAGAAAGCAAACATCTTTGACACCAAAACTCTCAGAGGCTACACAAAGTAAGAAGTTAAAAGGGAGATAACAGAGCACTGGGAGATGGAATCCAAGCAGGTAGGAATGAGACTGGAGCAAGCACTCTTTCAACTACAGGAGACACATGAGAAGTGAAAGCTTCCTCCTTTACTTAATTTCTCTCACTGAAGTAAAAGGACTGCCCAGCAGAGCACACATTTAGTTCACCAGTGAGTTAGGGATTAGGAGTGGCAGTTCATATAAAGCTGATAAAAACCAGGCCTATGCAAAAAGAAAGTGTAAACTTCCCCAACCAATATCATCTCTAGTGAGTGTTCCAAGCTGCTCTGCAACAAGTCAAATAGCAGCACAGCAGGCACTTTCTGAACAGAAAGACCAGATTCTATTTATTCCTCCTCCCATCAATAAATGCAGAGACATTTTTATTGTCCTCACAGTCTCCTGACACCTGAAGCATCTTTCCTGGCAGCAACACTTCCCAGCCGCTACCACCAGGCACAGAGGCTGGGACAGAATGTATTTATTCCACCCTCAGCTGCTGCAACTGATCTCTTCCACCTTCTGTTCCCCCTTTCTGCTTTTCTGCCACCTTTGACTTCCTACTGTCTGCCCTTAAAAGTGCCCAGCTTGCTATCTCCATATGCAAAGTGTCATGAGGGGAAAGGCTGCTCTCCTGTCCCTGAGCTGGGCATCTGTAGCTCACACACAGCTCTACAGCAAGGCTGAACTGGACAGGCTCATGATGGAGCTGCTCTTCTTTTCTCCCAGCCCCAAGCATGGAGCAGGACTGCCCATGTCTTCTCCCACAGCTTCTGCAACAGCTGAAAACGTTTTCACAGGTACAAAGACCACAGTGGTGCCCACGTCAGCCTGAGGACCTCATGCCAGAGGAGAACCCCCCTGCTGACCTGCAAGAGCACCTGTGTTCTGGGTGTGTGCATCCATGGCATTTCCACCGCTGCCTCTGTGAGCTCCAGACAAACCCAGCAATCTGGAAAGCAGTCAGGGCAGGGGGCTGGCTGAGGCTGCCTTTACCCCAGCTGAGCACTAGGTAGCACTGTCACTCCAAGAAAGCAAAGCCAGGCACATCCACGTTGGAATTGCTTTTCCTTCCCCAGACCAGAAATGACAACGTTAGCATAGTAAAACCCTTATCTGTAGAACTACTCAAAGTACACCTGCAATCCCAACATTCTCATCATCTCTGATTTACAACAGTATATCTTTCCTTTTTTCTCTTTTTTTAAGCACCAGAATTTATAATCTTAAATCTTCACAAAGCAATACTGAGATTTTGCAGTGATGCTTTATGTTTGCAACCATATGATGTAAGAAAACATGATTAAAGACAATGACGACGGAATACCTCCACAGAACAATTCCCTCAGAACTCAAATTATCTGGAGATCTAGAAAACAGTCCACTCTACCTGCCACTATCCTAAAAAACCCCAATTCATCTGAGGGTGGTGATAACTAGCAGAACACAACTCTCTTTAGACAGTATAAACATTAAACCTGGATTCAAGAACACACACACACACACAGAAGTGCTGTTTCTCATGACCTTTGCAACTTATTAGTAATCTACTTTATCAAGTGGTTCCGGATGGATGTGTATTGAATGTCACTGCTCCACCACTGCCCTCAGGAGGCTCTAGTTTGGTGATGTGCTCAGAAATCTTCTGTACTTTCCAACACTTTGGAATACATAATTTTATTTATAACACGTAATTATTTTAGAATCAGCAATGAGATTTTACTGCAGGTACATTATTTGCCTCTGAAAGCTTATCCTCTCCAGAAAGAGTATGACAGCAAAGTGTACGCTGAAAGAAAGTACTTCTGTTAATTTAATCATCTTCGAGTTGCAAAAAGCAGCTATAACAAAGGGGATGTTCCTAGAGCCCCAAAGATTTTTCTTCTATTCAGTGTGAGAATCTTAATGGTATTTTTTTTCTCCTATGTTAATAACAGAGCACCTTTAGTGAAGCAGGGATGAGAATTAAAAAGCTTTCAGTGATTAGGCAATAGAGGGTATTTCAAAGGTTATATATGGGAAAAAATAATTTTCTCCATTTCTAGGCTATGGAAGGGAAAAATGCCAAATTTCCAACTTCAACTCCCCCACCGTCACTTATGCATGCCCAGTTATTCCCAAACCCTGACTCACAGAACACCTCAATGAAAGCTGATGGCAAAGCTTGGAGTATTGAACATCATAAACTGAGGGAAGTTTTTAACTTCTCTTCTCAAGGTTTGTGCAAGCTACTTGTACCTATGATACTGAATGATACTGACAAGAAAATGCTAAAAACAAAACCCCAACCCTTTTGGACCCAGAAAAGCAAAGTAAATCTCTTCCTCTCTGTTAACTCCATTGATAAATTATAGACTTTTTCCACAACTTAAAACTGTTACGCCAGCAAAGATTCACTTTCTGAGAAAACACACACAGGATGACCACACTGTAAGAAATTCAGGATATTTGGAAATGAGAGCTGGTGTGGGATCAGCTGCTTTACAGATGCCCCAGCACGGAAGGTGAAGATTAAGCAGAGGTTCTCTGTCAGGTGGAACAAGTGTTCATGGTTTATTCTTCTCGTCAAAGAGCAGGGAGATCCTTGGAAGTATTTCTTCCTCCTCCCTGGGAGCTCTGTCTCAGTGCAGCCATTCCCATGTTCCCACCTTGACTGCAGCAGAAACTGACACACGAGGTACTCAGATTTCTGAGCTGTCTTTGCACGCTGCTTTGAAGCAAGGTGCTTGTTTAACATCAGAGGTGCAGTCCCACAGTTTGTGAATCCCTACCTTTAACCAGGGATTTGGGGGTTGGATATGTGTTATTTCAAGACACTACCCAGACATGAAGAGAACTCCTTAAATTTTGATTCAGATTTAAATTTTCTTTACAATTTCAAAAAAGCAAGCATGAGTTCAACACACTTATTTCCCCTGGAGACAAATAAAATGGAAAATCTTGATCTCAAAGGAATTCAGTTCCTTAAGGAAAATTTTGCTGAGTATAGTCAACAGCTGAAGACAGGATATTCTACATCTTAAAGACCGAGTCAGATAGTCTTAAAGACTGACTCACCTTTCCCTCCTCTTACTATTTCTTCAGCTCCACCAGCTAAAAACTTGGGCACCTTGCCTAATTTCAAACAAAGCAGCTAGAATTTTACACCTCGCTCTTTTCTCACAACTGCCATCTCCCCAAATCCCTCCTACTTCAGTCCATCAAGCTACAACACTTCATCTTAGAGGACCAGAGCTCTGCACTACCCAGGATCTGTTTGCTCTGGTCCACGCCTCTCACACACGCTGTCCTCACACAGGAATCCCCAAAGCCTGCATGGAAAGAGCCCTTCCAGTCACTGGGATCTTCAGCAGCTCACTGCTGCACTCCTCCCTGCAAAATCCCTTATATGGAACACATATCAAAGGAAGAATGAGGAAATAACTGAGCATCCTTTTGCTGTCAGAGCCTCCCAACCCTCCCAGCTGAAGGGAATTTTGCACAGCACTGAGCACAAACAATAGTTAAAACATCAATTTACAGCCACGAGAAAATCCACTCGTACTTCAGGATATTGACCTCTTTGAAAATCTACCCCCACCTGTATAAAACTAATTGCTGTGAAGAGCAACAATGCAGATTTTCAAACATTCTGTTTTCCATTCTTGTCCTCCTAGTCTCTTAAAATTGTTGCTGCATCTTCCTCATTTGGTGCATTAACACTTCAGTGGTGCCACTTCTCATGATACCATTAAAAAACAAAACCAAAAAGCTAAATATTACATATGGTGGAACCAGTCTTATATGCTTCCTACAAAAGCATCACCTTTTTCCTGCATATCTCACCATTAATACTTGTCATCAAGTTTGTCTTCAAACTTGTCATCACATCATTTAGTCTCAAGCAAGCCAGGAGATTTCTAGCCTTCTACAAGTCAGACTTGAAATTCAACTGCAGAATTAGCATAAAAGCATTCTGCATCATTAGCTAAGTTCAAGCATCTTGTTCAAGTACTACTTCTACATTTCCTGTAAAGTGAAAATAGATGATGATTCAGAAAGCATAATTTCCAAAGGTACAGTTGATGCTGCTGCAAGAATACAAGTTCTGGAGGGCATAGATATGCATCAAATCCCACAAGAAAATTAGTCATTGTTTTTTCTCCTGTAAGTACATCCTTCTAAATTGGCCTGTGACATTGAATTGAGAGACCAGGGTTTGGAGTCTGCTATGAAACAGCAAGTACTGAATAAATTTTTTAGCACATTCTCAATAACTTCTCTCAATTGTGAGATTTCCTTGCAGGGTTTCTATTAATCTCTTTCTAATATTCTCATGCAAGATTTAGCAAGTAAACACTGAATAAATGTGCTTTGGAACTGTATGAATAATTTCATAGAGTACTACAGAACATAAAGGCACAAAGTATTTTGTGAGAGTAGTTTTGCTCTCCCAAACAAATTAAACCTCTCTGAATCGATGACGTAAATAATTCAGCATTATTCCATTTACTAAATTAGGAACAAGTGAGGCAGAGTGCTCATCTTTAGGAGAGCAGTGTGTTTTGCAACAGAGAGATGATCCCAGTAATAAAGAAGTCTCACAGAACACCTCCAATTCGTGCACTGCATTTGTCTGAAAATGTTCTTTCTGTCAAAAAGGAAAAAATTTCTCACCTGTATCTTTCATTATTCATTGACTGATATTTTTAAATGCAGTAACAGTAAGTCAGACAGGGCCTCCTAAGCCTTTCACTGCTTTGAAAACCTCCTGTTTTCCTGAAGTCATTTAACTGACACATCAGTTCCAGGAGGCAGTTTATGAACAGAAGCTGCACAGCAGATACAACAGTGTGTGCGTGTCATAACCTTGCTCACAGGCCCTACTGAAGAGAACCTTCTAAAAAATTAAGGCTCAATAAAATCCTCCAAAGAAGACTGTGTTTTCATCTGAAAAAGTAGAGGATGCCACACAGTATAAAATGTCCACTGGGTCATTAGGTGCTTGTAACCCAGGACAGCAGTGACAGGAAAAGGTAAATGTCAAAAAGGAGAGTGGGTGCAAGTCAACAATAAACAAGGACAGCACCCAAAGTACATTTGCTTTGATATGACCATCTGGCTTTAACAACCTCACAGAATGGACAGGCTTGTACTGCCTAAGAAAATAACAGAGAGCGCACAGGGACTCCAAAATGAAGGAGAATTTTGCAGCAGGAATGTGATGGTTAGCAAAATCCTACTGTGCCTCCTGTGCCGCAATATCATCACGTGCTTGTCTTTGCTACCAGGTGTAGCTTGTGTGGGTGGAGGTGCCTTCAAACATAAATTACCAATAAACACGCATTGTATTTAGTGTCAGGGAATTAATTGAGCTTTCCGGAATGAAAGCCTTTTGGCACAAAAATGATAAACCAAGGTTGACCTACCTGAATGGGTCCCACTGACATCAGCAGGTTTTTCAGTTGGACATCAGTAGTTGATGAAGAAAGCCCTTCAACTGACACAATACAGGGCTGAGGTTTGCACTCCACCACACGCAGGTTCTGTTTATTTGGCATCAAGCGTCCTCGGCCCATCTGGCCTGCTACTCCTCTGCCTCTGCCGTGCATAATGACCTGCCAACAACAAAAGTAACAGTATTTTGATTTACTTACACACTGACTCTGCTTACTGCACTTGACAGAGGATATAAAAGTTGGCTATTTACTTGATTAAAGTACATCTTGATTTAAAACAGCTTGTTGCTGTTTGCTGATTTGAAAGGCCGCTTATTAACATATTCATCCACTGCTTATACAAACCTCTTTTAGCAGGACAACAAGTTATATATTGGGTTATATGTACTGCATTCCCCTAGAAGCCTCAGCTCTAGCATAGATTGATCAATCAAGCAGTGGAGGATCTCAGACAAAAATATATAACCTGGTTGTCAACACTGATCACATGAGCAGCATGTGTTCAGCTCCCACATTTGGAGTCTGGACAAAAAAACCCAACAGATGATCCCTCTCCTTTTTCTATTCTTAACCTGTAGTTAAATTTAATGTATTCACAAGATCAGCAAACTGCTTCAAGCACCTTCAATCTCTACCACTACCAACTCTTGGTCTGTTACCAGAACGGAGTTTTATTCACATATGGCTAAATAACTTTAAAATAACTTTTTTCAAAATTCCTCTCCCCTGTACTCTGGAGCAGGAAATGTATGGATTTAATTCTTGCAAATTAAATGATGAACAGTCAGAGAGAGGAAAAATAACAATGAAACAGAGTAACAAACATTAAACAGAGTTAACACTTAACACTGAGTCAACATTCAACAGAGTTTCTTGATTCCTACTTGGAAAGCCTATTACGGGTAATGACTTCTTCACACCCTTTAACATCAGCAACGGAACTTTATCCTTACATGAAGCAGAAGGATTACGGCCCACAGTTCAAAACCAAGAACTAACTTAAAAGCCAAAATGCCAGCTACTTTCAAGGAGTGTGCCAGCTTGTGAATGCAGAGAAGGCACATGCCGCTGCCACCCTGACCCTACCCTGCCTCCTACCAGGGCATGATCAGTGCAAAAATCAAGTTACAAGATCACCAACTGTTTTGAGCGATACCAACTTTGGGGATCCAGCAAAGAGCATCCTGAAACAGTTACTGTGTGCTCCTACATATGCAAGAAACAGCTAAAATAAAACCTTAAGCACAACTTCAAAAAAACCACTTGGTTTTAAAGTCAGAAAGCACGCTGGATACCATCTTTTCCACTAGCTGTCTCGGGACACATGAACTTCCCCAGGGAGTGCTGAGCTGGCCAGAACATCAGCAGATAAAGCAACCTGCAGGCATTGCCAGTCTGCACTGGGTACAAACAACTCTCTCTAGATTAAAAGCTTTATATGCAATTATGCATCTCCTGGGTCATGCAGCCCTGCGCTAGCAATTGACAAACAGAATGCTGGTTATTAATAGAGCAACACAGCTAGACAGTGAAACTTCTAGCAGCAATATGCATCTAAAAATCACCTTTTTAGGCTGATGGATTCCCTGGATGTTTTTGACTCCTTGAGGAGCTGGTGAATGGATCTGTGCCTGCTGCTGCTGTTGGTGCTGCTGCATTCCCTTTGTCAGTGTGACCTTCCGCACTGGCTGCTGTTTCGGCTCCGGGGGTTGCTGAGGCCGCTGGGGGTGGCCCTCTGGGTGAAAAAAGCCAGCATCCTCTCCCCCCTGCTGAAATCAACAACACAACAGCAGCTCAGTGTCCGGGCACTGCACACCCTGAGCAGACTCCTGCCACATTCCAGCTCACTCAGAGAGTGTCCAGGGCTCTGCCTGCTAAAGCAAACTGGCGGCTGTGGCAGGTGCGTGCAAAGGCTCAGCCTGGAAATGGCACTTCAGCCTAAAATAAATCCGTGCTATCTGAAGAACAGTTTACTTTGTTCAGGCCTTATTATAATTACAATGGTCAATCACATCTTTTCATATACAAAGCAACAAGATGTTTTCACTTCTCTTTCCAAATCATTCTTCCTTCCACGTTACATGTGAACTATGGTGTGCGTTATTTTTTTACCACTTTTCTTTTTTTTTTTTAATATAAAGAGAGGCACATTGCAGAAGAGGGAGGAAAGAACTGTGAAGGCTGGAAGAACCAGGCAAATGCTCTGTTCATCTTTAAACCTCCAACCTCCCTTTAGTCAAAAACTGGTATTTATTTTGAAGTGCTCACTCATTCTGCCAACTTCTATACCAGCAGCTTTTTAAGCAGCCCCCTTCCTCAGACACTGTCTGTACTCGGAACAGCTCCTCAAGGTGTTTTTTTGTTTGCCTTATAAAGCTCTTATTATATATATTTGTAATCATAAACACAGTGAAACACCATCTCAGTGTCTCTCTCATCCAATGTAACCCTTGCTATTACACCTTTCAGTGCGATCAGGCACAGTAAAACCATGAGCTGAAAGCACTGAGAGAAATGATTGCCTTCCACTGCCTCTACCCAAACAGTCTGCTTTTTTTCTACCAACAGGTGATTCTTGAATTTGTGTCTGCCTGTTCAGATTAGATCAATCACTGAAAATTCCATGCAGCAAGAGCCGGCAGAGTCTGACAAAAGATCAGGTACTTTTGCATCTATGAAGCGCATCGCATTATTGCATGGTTTCAACAGCACTATCTATACCTTGACTGGACTTCAGCTGACACTAGTGACCATTTTATCTGCAGGGGGAAGGCTCTGACTAAGTCCCTAACCAGCCTCTGGTAACCCCACAAAAGCTCTCAAATAGAAGGCACGTCTAAGGGAAAAAAAGTAAAATATTATGAAAGCACCTTTATTTACACAGGTTTCTTTTCTCCTTCCCTTAAATACTCACAAGCCAAAACTCCTTTTGCATCTGTAACACATCACAAACGAGAGAGTTTCATGCTAACTGGCATGTTTCTTGTGGATAAGGAGACAAAACACAATGGTGCAGAAGGAACAGACTTATGGTCTAATAGCAAGATTATTTTCATTGAGAATACAAATTAGTACCTCTCTGCATTAAAGAAACGCAAAAGAAACACCTAGTGAGGACTGGTTACTAAGCCTCTGCTAAGATTTGGTAAGAAATAATCTGTGGTTTGTAGGCCAGTCTCATGTTTGCAAGTTCAGTAGTTCACAGTTTACACCTCTAAGTCAAGGCCTCTGCATTATAAAGTATACGCAGGCTACAACTTCTCAAGAACTCCAGTACTCAAATCCCAGAAAAATGAGCTTCAAACCTCCTTGCTCTACACCTCAAAAGCACAGTCTGTCACACGGAAAATCCTAAAGCCCATCCTGGCTTTTGTCCACAGTGTCCAAAACAAGAAAGCAACAGAAGTCTGCATCTGTCTTTTCCACCTCTAATCACAAACAGTTTTTTTTCTCTGCTGAATGGAATAGCACCAAGTCTTCACAGAAAATTTTGTATATAAATCTTTGAGAGCAGAAATTAGTGAGAAATCATAAAGCTTTCCCTTTAGTTTCTCTTCAATTTGTATTCAAAAATACAGAAGCAAGAGTACTCCTGAAAAACCGTAACATATGCACAAAATCTTACCAGGTAACCAGCATTAAATCCTCCTCATTTTAGTATTAGTTCTGATATCAGCATCACCGTAAGCCCTATGCCTTGATCAGATAATTTCTTTTATTCAACCCTACAGCTGGAAGATGATGAAACTAAAAGGAACAAAAAAATTCTAGGAGGAATTTAAATGCAACAACTGGGAGTTAAAATCTAATCTCTGCTAAATGCCTGCTGTGAGGACCATAAATACTTGCAACCATTTCTTCCCAAACCAAGAAATGATCCCAGCACATCAGAAGAGCATCTGAGAGCAAAGCCCTCAGGTACAAAACACATCGAACATGCTCATTACCGAAACTTCAAAAGCAAACAATCATTTCACATGAAAGTCTAGGACGGCCAACAACCACCCAATATTTAACTACCAAGCTCAATTATCACCAAATAAAACTGTACAAACTGAACACAGAACTGTAACAGAGTCAAAGGCATTAGCACACAATACTGGTTTACACTGATGAAAAATCTGATGGGGTTTGTTCCCTGCTGGGGTCTCAAATGCCACCATTGGTCTCTGATGCTACCACGATGCTTCTGCAAGAGTCTGCAAAAGGTGGAAAGCTCTAGACTTTTCAATGAATTGATCCATTTCAGAAAGAAGAAAACCTACAGAAAACAATGAAGAAAGGGGATGGTACAAGCTTTGCTTGTTCCTGCAAAAAGAAGGAAAGGAAAGGCAGCTGGGTCAACCCCTTTCTCTACACTACTGCTCTGAACATTTACTGGTTTTGAGACGACTTGAAGAGTGGAAGCAGAGACAGAACTGCAGCACTGCTTCTCAAGAGAGGTCCATGAGCCACCAACGTGGTGCTCAAGGCCTAACAGAGCTGACCAAGGCAGCAGGACATCAGTTCCTGTTATAGCCAGCCTGGCTTCAACTGAAGATAAAACCTGGTGGTTTTCTTAAGCAAATAAAAATCAAACGTGACTGCTAAGGGACATGTGCCAACAAGCAAAACGACACAGAAGACGCATTTTAGCAGCAATTCCTTTTTCACTGGTTAAAGACACGACAGCGCAATGACAAACACTGTCTGAGCCAAAACAAACAACCTATGTAGTACCATGTAGAGGCAAATTACTGTCACCACCACCATCACCCTTTAAACTTCTATGCAAGACAACAACAAGTGGCTTTTCCAGGTACAACAATGAAGAACCAGGTCAAGCAAAACACCTGGAAAGAGCCTTTTAACTTCTGGACTTGTAGCTACAAACCCTCAGAACATGTCATTACTGACAGGTCAGAGAACCCTGACATTTTGGAAGAAAGGATATACAATTGTAAAGATGACTGTACATATGCTGACTCCTGATCTTCCCTCATGAGCTGTACAATGAAATGGCACCAAAACACACAGCAAACTACAAGCAAGCAGCTAAGTCCACTGAAGCTGTACTGTAACAGCTACCCCAAATGCCATCTAAATCACAGAAGCTAAATTGCTAACATCTCTTCTACTTAAAATATCTCAGGTCTAGCTCATCTTAAATCAACTTTTGCTTTTCCTAAAGACAATTTCTGTATTGTTAATTTTTCACAATCTTACATCACTGCCCTCCTCACATTTTAATATGCAGCAACAGAAGGAGGTATTAAAGTTTTACGCCTTCTCATGTCAAAATAACTTTTCTTTCCTAGAGTATTTTACAATGTACAGGGCCACACTAAATTTTTCAGAGATGCATCTATTTATCATCATGGCCTGTCTCATATAATTTCATGTACAAAATCCTGACCCTGGGTAGAATGCCCTAGTCTACCACAGAGACCTGGGATTGATTGATACAAACTCTGATTTTACACTTCAAATTTCCTCTGAAGAAAAGGCATTTCCATTCTTTGTCTGCAAACCAATGAAGGAAGACTCTTTTCCTCTTATTGTCTACTCCTTAATTTCTAGATTATAAATCATCCTGACTTTCGAGCTCCGAATTTCCAAGTTTTACAAAAGGCCTGCCTTCCTAAGATCTGGCCAGGAAAGAGTTCTCTTGAAAGAAACTTTTCCATTATTCAATTAAAGCTGGAGTAATGAAAATGCCTTCTTTTAAGCTGCAGGAGTTCTGTTCAGGGGAAAGTATAAAAGGTATCTTTCAAATTTCAAGTACTGAAATATTGTGAGCAGTGCCAAAACAAGTTAATTTCAAATACTGTGTGTATATAAACAAAGCTCAAAAGATTGAGGTAAAAGGATTTGATTTACATGATGAATGTTTTTCAGACCTCTGCTCTGGAAGAATCTGCAGTCTGACCTGAAACTAGACTAACAAAAAGAACTGATGCCATTCAACGGCCATGACTTTTAGAACCAATTCACTGATACCTATCAAGGCTGTTTTTCATCAGCCTCTCACTATACAGATCTATATATAGTCAGTGTTGTGTTTTGAGCAACACAGAAAGATTTCTGTCAAATATGAGATGACAAATTCTAAAAGCAGAATTTTATGAAGGACTGCTTGAATTTAGCAAGCTGGAGCTCTCTGTCATAATCATTATGACAGTTTTATGATGAAGATGAAGTTTATTTGCCACCAACATTAGCAGGACAAATTTATTTATAACAAATGCTTTAAAATGTACTGATAAAAACACCTATTGATACTGTCAGAGCTGCTTGCAATTTGACAGATCAAATCTTATTTTCATTCTTAAACCCCATGAAGGAATGGTATCACCAACTTGCATTCTGTAGTGAGCAAATTGATTAATCCCCCTCTATAGAAATCTCAACTCTTGATTACACCTATCAGACGTTAAGCAGCATTATTCTAGAGTGACAACACTTGACAAATTCCCAAACCATTTTTCTCAGCCTTTGTGGCCCTGCTAGCTTGTATTAACCCTGATGAAAAATTAATTTTCCTTATCTTCTGCTAAACCCCAAAATCCAAATCCGCCAAACTGGCAACTCTTTCTGTAAAGGTATTATGAAAACCTCTAAAAGATTAATTGCATGTCTTCAGGTGACATTAAATTAATTTCTGTACTCGTGACAGACATTTGATACTCCGTACTGAGAGGACAGATAACATTGTCAGGATACACAGAAGGACAGTGGTGCAGTGTCCCAGGGCAGCCTCTTATGAATTCTCCTTTCGATAAGGCCATACTTCACTGTCATTGGCACTGTTAGTGATCTTGCAGCCCACAGACCTCACTGCACAGGTTTCTATTAACTACCACAATGCTGTGTCTATCCATGTAATCTTTGTAAAGCTAATTCAAAATCATCCAATAGCAAAGGGATGCGCATGCCGGATAAGGCACTTAAAGGGAATAAATAAACTCTGGCTGATTTGTGTAAAAATAACACAGAGAAGCAAAACACTGTCATCTTTCTGAGATGCATTACAACTCAAATTCTCTGCAGCACGATGAAGACTTAAATCTTGCAGGGAAATCTCAGTCCAAAACAGTACTGTGATTGATTTCTTGTAAGAAAGGAGAAACCCCTCATCTGTTACCAGTTTAAGTCAGTATTTCTAGAAATTAGTACCTTTAAGGTATCACAGTAGTCGGGGGAGGAAAACATCCCTTTGGTTATTAAATTCATCTTTACTTTCAGGACAAGAGAAATGACTATTCATGAGCTATACAGGTTTTCACAGGTAAACTTGTATTTTACTGATACTGCAACTGACTGTAGTAACACAGACAGACATCTACACAGCTGTGATCCCCACGTAACAAAGAGAAAGAAATGCAAAGCAAAAACCATGTAGAACAACACTGACTTTCATCTAACATATACGAGTATTTTTTCACTACAATTATCAGGAACACGTATTATAAGCAAACCCCTAATAATGAGCCATTTCTCTTTGACTGGTGCTCCAAATGCTTTACCACTTTGATACAGCTGGCTGACAGACTGGGGACCTGGGAATAGGAAGCCTAATCACTTGCCAAATATCCCACAACCGAGTGACATGACCAAGCACTGTTTCTGAACAGTTGACGATCTGTTTTCAATCTGTCAAATGCCAATGAGAAACACCTGGAGACCTTTTCTTTTTTCCAGGCCTTCTAGGACCTTTAAAAGGTTCTTTTTTTTTTAAGAACAGCAGTAGTTAAGAGAACTGCTCTCCCACCAGGCTAGAAAATGCCACTCTACCAATAGACAACTCATCATTAACAACTGGTTTAAGACATATTAATGGTCTAGTTTTGACTCAAAGTAAACACAGCAATAAGCTACATCAGACTACAAAAGTGATGAAAGAGCCAAATCGTTCCCAGTTCACACCAGAGAAAAAAGACACTTCTGATGCTGGTCAGTGATTTACAGGTTATTTTTCCCAACCTAAAATTTTTGGATAGGCTGAACTTAATCCAAGCAAGAGCACCCAGACTAAGCAATAAATAAATAAAATACAGAAATAGTTCCCTTTCTGTGATAAAAAGACACTGCTACACTGCTTCAGTGAGCCATGATGTGATGAGTATCTTCTGTGCCTAATGGTGTATGAAAAGTCAGAACAGCAAGAAGAAAATATCTTGTAGAAAAAGCAGCTAATTCCATTTAATCCCACATATTAACACAACTCTTAAATGAAGTATCTCCTCATCTGCCTGAAAGGAGAACTAAGGCACAGAGAAGGACTGGCCGAAGAGGGTCCCAGCCTTACCCATGCCGCATGAAGTTCCACTGGGAGTGACAAAAGCACAGCTTGAATCA
Organism: Melanocharis versteri; assembly: GCA_013397845.1. Lineage (NCBI taxonomy): Eukaryota > Metazoa > Chordata > Aves > Passeriformes > Melanocharitidae > Melanocharis > Melanocharis versteri. The sequence goes on along the minus strand of VZTG01009792.1, from coordinate 301,747 downwards.
CACTGAATCAGTGTCGAATCACAACTACATGGTTTTTAGTTAAACCACCTACCAGCACATTATGAAAAAAATAAAAAAAACTATGTGTCAAAGCTACAGCAAAGTCAAAGTTCTGGAATGGACATGCCTAATACTCTCAGAAATACCTTCATTTTTATGTGTTGTCTGCAAGATACATAACATAGATGAACAATGTTTTAAGCAAAGTTTCCTGATTCGCTTTTCAGGTGCCAGTCTGAGAGGTTTTTGTAAAAAGAATTTTAGCAAAGACTGGACGTGCAGAGAAAGACCAGGAGTAAAAACTCCTGTTGGAAAATATCAGTGATTCAAAACTTGTGATGGCCCAAAGCTCCTGGAGGAGCACTTCCCAGCTGGACACCAGCTACGGCATAGAAAGCCAATACTGGATATCAGAAACCTGTACAGCTAGAACTTCCCTTCTTGTGCCATGTCTGGTCTTTCTGCTTCATTTTCCTTGAAGCTTCAAACTACTGACAAGTCAAAACCCTCGTGTCCTGCCTGAAGCTCCTGGTGTTAATAAAGACAACCCCCATTCCCTCCCTCCCCAAACATTCCCAACTGAAGAGCCAAACCTCTGTGCTAAAGGTCTATTCCCAGTGGTCCACCCTTTCAACAGAGGGATGTGACTTCTCAAAATATTAAACTGTACAACCCTGCAAGCTTACCTCCCAAGTTAAGAGACTGCATTTTCATACGAAAACTGACTTTCTCTTTGTAAAGCACTTTAGTGATGTCACAGCTGTCTTTATCAGGAAACTGGGCTCCAAGAAACTGTAACACCAACATCCTACAGGTACGAATTCTGCACTGTAACATTTACCATGGCAGAGAAACTCTCCTTTGAGACCTAACAAGAGTGACAAGCAACAAATGCTCTGCTTTCTGGGTGTTCAGGAGCAAGCTGCACTCTTCTTCAACATACAAATTGTAAGTCTCCTGAGGAAAAGGAGAAACCTGTTCTGCAGTCTACAATTGAAAATACTTTACTGCACTTTAGATCCAAGTTATCCATAGCAAAGTCAAATTCAATTTAGGTAAATATCTCTTCCCCCTTTCAAGTATTTCATTAGAAGCCCATAAAATGTATTATCTGTGTCTGGTTTGGTTGTCACCTTAATTCTCTCTTGCTAAGTGTGTCCACATGTGCCCTTCTATTTCCTTTTCCCAGTAATCAAATGTGCCCTAAAGAGCACAGCACAGCCCACCTCCTGACCCCCAATCCACGAAACAGTCTGTCTCTACAGGGACCATCCTCACTGGAGGTCTGGGAGGACACTGTTTATTACTCATTTTCAAATGTTCCTGCCATGGGCAGGGACACCTTCCACTAGACCAGGTTGCTCAAAGCCCCATCCAACCTGGTCTTGAACACTTCCAGGATAGGGCACCCCTCCTCTCTGGGCAGCCTGTTCCAGCTCCTCACCATGCTCACAGGAAAGAATTTCTTCCTAATATCCAATATAAATCTACCCTTCTTCAGTGTGAAGTCATTCCCCTTGTTCTATCACTCCACGCCCTTGTAAAAAGTCCCTCTTCAGCCCTCTTGTAGACCCTTTAGGAACTGGAAGGTTCTATAAGATCTCCTTGGAGCCTTCTTTTCTCCAGGCAGAACAGCCCCAACTTTCTCAGCCTGTCTTCAGAGCGAAGGTGCTCCAGTCCCCTTACCAACTTTGTGGCCTCCTCTGGACGCATTTCAACAGTTTCTTACAGTTAAGAAGTTAATGTCCATTTGTGAAATATTTCCAGAGTGAAGTCTTTCAGGTTACGGCAGAGTCCTTCTTCAACAGCATTTACATTAATGCTGCTTCAGAGGTCTTGCCCATTTTGCCACGGTACCTGGGCATTCACATATGGCTTCTGCAGCTCCCTCAGCCCACTCCTAGGCAGGCATTACCCACGCCTCCTTCAAACAGTGGGATACAAATAAACACCAAAGCCATTCTCCCATTTCTTAAAAAGTTACAGGATTGTACAGGGCGAGAGTTCCTTTGTCAAGGGCTGGGGAAAGCGCTCCCTCACGAACTTCCCGCACAAACGCCACAATTCTTAGTGTTTGCAATTCCTGACATATTTAGATGAAAGGCGCTAAAGAGCTTTCAAGTAAAATATTTTTAATTAAACTTTAACACATACATGCAAGTAGAAACAAGTACACACATTAAGCAAAGTTGGTCGATACGGTTACATTATCAAACAAGAATCATCTCAATCCGTATCCTTTTTCCATATTTAAAATTCCATATCCATCTCACACTTCCCAGTTGCTTGAAATACGAACAAAGTTGTCCATCTTCCATTTCCATTTTGTTTTTGCAATCCAAGGACATTTTTTGTGACAGGCTTTTCAAACAGGAGAACTTGCCAGCTCTTTTTTCAAGCTTTTCATATGAAGCATTGCAGGTTTTCAGGAATTAGGATCATCTATAAGATACTGCTTGTAATGCAACAGGGAACACCCAGATTTTTAGGCATTTTTATCTATATGTGTATTTATGAAAAAACCCTCATTGTGCAGCCTTCCACAGAGACAAAGATTGGTGTGTTCTTGGTGCAGCATAAGAACCAGCATTTTCAGGCCTTTGGGACAGACACACAGCTCTCTGAGCATGGCAGGACTTTTTCTGGCTAGAGAGAAATCATCCAACAACAACATAAGATGACAATGATACAAAGATTTTAAGATACTGTAATTTCCCACAGAACCTCCAACCAAATAGAAAAGATGTTTAGCACGTATTTCATACAATCTTAAGATATCTAAGGTTATAGCTGGTACAAACCTGCTCTTCCAGGACTAAAACAACTCTGAATATATTGACTTAAGGAACTCAATTGCATTTTGTACTAGAACTATTAATAGACAGATTGATCACAGAGAGCCCAAAGAGCACCACGAACAGCCAAGGTGTTAGAAAACATGACTCATCGAGAGAGAATGAAAGATATTAGAACTCAGATATAGTTAAGATATCTTTAAAAAGAGAGACAGGCAGAAAGAGAGATAAATTCTTCCCCATCTCTCTTCAAGTATAATACAGATATTCAGAGATCCAAAATTACAGCAAGAAAATGTGATTTGGTCACTAAGAGAATTCTCCTAAATATACCCATTTGATACTGGAAAAGATGACCTGGGAGATCTGCAATAATGAGATCTCAGAAAAAGGCTGGACAAAACAGTCAGGAATACTACAGAGTTCATCCCCCCACTTCAAGACAAATTATTTCAACTGCCTTTTCACCCTTCTTTTCTCTAATTTTATGATCACATTTTGAAGTGATTTATTAGGGTGTTTCTTTCCTACACTCTCATTGACTTTATACTTACAAGCAACTTCAGGCTCCTCAGCAAGCCTGGCAAGTCTCAGATGCTTTATTAGTAAAATTTACAAATATGAATACTCAATGAATACACTGAGCTCTTGTATCTGAAAATTACAACTCTGAGGAAATGCCACAAAAACAAAGCACACTGGATCCATCAAAAGATATCTGGGCCTCCTTGGAAAAAATAAAACCTAGAAAAAAACCAAAAACAAACCAACAAAAATCCCCCAAATCCCCAAAAAGCACCACCCTTCCCCCACAAAAAACCCAATCCAAAACCAAACCAGCAACAAAAAAATTCCAAGTCCATGTGCTAAACACTGCCTCATTTTCCAGGAACATAACATTTAAAGGAGTAATTAAAATGGAAAACTATTCACTTTACTGCCATTCCTGCATAAATTACATGTATATTAGAAAGGGACGGGCAAATCAGTATTGAGGGGGAGGTGAAGGGTGGGATTTATTTAAAAAATAAAAAAGCATCAACAGACAAAATCATTACTGACAGTACCTAACGTGTCACCTTGATACACAGACTTAGTCTGACATACTGGAAATGCTGAATCATTTCCTACCTTCATTTTCCTGAAGAATAAGAAATCATAAATTAAGGCATCTTATGCATCGGGAAAACTGAACAAGTTAAAATATTCCTGGAATTTACATGGTAGTTATTAAAATTCCAAAAGTAAAATCTTCTCACAAAAGAATATTGTGGAAACAGACGAAAGACCATTTTATCTCCCAAGGACCCAAGTGGTATTTCTACCTGAAGGTCAGAGATCTTCAGTAGCACTTCTGTGCCCAGCAACACAAACAGACAAAAGCTCAGCCTCGTACAGACACTGCCCTCAAGAGAAGAAGCCATTCTCTTCTGACAGTATTTGTACTCCCCAGTTCTCACCAACGCACCACACTCCTTAACTGTTACACAAACAACATCACCAGCGACACCAAACCGTTGAATCCTGGCTCTACAGATGGCCCTACTGAATTAATAACAGTCCATGTTACCAGTTTCTGGTCAAGGCCAGCTTGGTCTAGACAGAGTTAGTCTAGAGAGAGCTCTGGCCTCGAGCAGCTCCTTCAGCTGAGAGCTCTCCAATGGTGCTGTGCACAACTGGAACAGGAGGGACTTGCCAGGTCTTTACTTGAACCCAGTGAGCTTCAAAAGGGAACCTGCACTCTGTCTAATCATGAGCCATCTCACTTGTACAAACGTATTCAAACATCTCTGCACAAAAGAGCCCAAGAAAGGGAAAGGGGACAGGGAATCAGATAGAGTGCAAGGACAGGGATGCTTAGCTGCAGGATTGAGCCAGTGCATACAGGTAAGAGATGCCAGCAACCCTTTGGCCACAGGAAGGGAAACAGAGGAAGCACTATTACATAGCTAAGGGGAATGGCTATGAGATTCAGCTTTTGCTTTATATCTAGTGCTCAGGAAAAAGCTGTGAAAATAAATAAAGCATGTGGCAGGACTAAAGCAGGGGAATCTAAGTATGATCTCCAATCGTGATAGTATTTGGAGTCCAAGCACCTTCTAACTCTTCTTTTAAATCCTGTTAAAAATGGACTGGAAGACTGTCTGCCCTGCTGCCCAATCCATATTTTTTTCCTTGTGTGGTCAAATAAAGTCACAGATTCAGCTTGTCACTAACTGATTAAAAATTAATCAACTATCCTGATCAGTGTTAACAGTTAATTGCAATGCTTGCTTTCACTCTCCCACAGCCGGAAGGAAACTTAAAATGCCCATGGCAACATGAAAACAGTGGCAAAGGTTACATGTAAAGAACCTGCTTCACCTTGCTGAAACCTCAGTACCTGGAAGTTAAGGAGGACAGAGTAAATCTGCTTCTGTGCACAATGAAGAGGAGTTACACATGCATTTAATGAAGCTAATTGCTCTTGCTTACCATGAGACTTATCTGAAACAAATCATTCATGGTCTTCTGAAATAGAGCACTGTGATAAAAACTATTTCATTGTGAATGCTGCTGTGGGCACGGATAACTATTTGTTATGAGGAGCTGTATACAGTTGTGACTGGCAGTTTTGTTTCACCACATAATAAAAGAAGTTGTGCATGACTGCTTTATTCAATTATGCATGAATCACAAACCTGTCATACCTCTTGCAGGCCACTGGGATTCCTGCAGACATACTTATATAAAAATATTTTTAGCTCAACAGAATTAATTTCTTTCAGCTTCCTGTACTTTATTCTTCTGTACTTAAGTTACCATGTCTGAGGAATTAGAGCTGACAACAACCTGACGTGCAGGACATCTATGTAGTCAATAATGCCCTGTATGTTAGTATTTGGAAAGACCACACTGTCATTATGCAATTCACAGTTCTGAGTGCAATTAAGTTTTATGAGCTGTAGAAAAACATTAATAAAAAGTAGTTAAGGCTTTGGCATTTCAACTTCCTCCCCATTTCTACAGAGTAAAGCCTAGCCTCCAAGGCCTTGTTCAATCCCTGTTACACACAGTTTTGTTTTCCCTATAAAATTCTCCGTATAATTTAAAAGCATTCTTCCAGAAAAACACCTCCAGTGTGCTGCTACATCATATCATTTTTTCCTCCTCAGCATAAACCCAAGGACAGACTTCACACACTGACAAGATGATCTCTATGTCCCCTCATCTTAGTTTCTTTAGAGCCCTAACAAATTAACTTGTCTTTTCATTAAGACAGAAGAAATTTGGTCAAGAGACTTTCTCACCAAAACCCCAGATTTTAAATAGGCACACTGTCCTCAAGACCATCATTGTGAGTCCTCCACACCAGTGCTCAAGGGACACACTGCAGATAAAAAGACCCCTCATCAAGAGATAAGGAAATCTCATTTAGATGCAGAAGTGAAATGGTAACGTTTAAACCCAGCCACTAACAGAAAACATCCCCCTCCAACATACTGCTTCAATTAGTTTCATAACATGCTTCCCAAGAAAATAAAAACAATCTTCCCCTGGGTACAGAAACCATACCAATACCAACATCTGCACACAACTGAATAAGGTGGCCTCACTTACCAAATAAGCAGGTCCTTTTTAACCAAACCTTGATTAAATACAGCCACCCAAATCCTTTTCTCTGAGCAATTATCAGACCTATCAACCTTAAGCAAAAGGAGCTCAACTGAGCAGTCTTTCAGATTTCAGACTCCCAAGTTACAACTTAAAAGAAAGGAGTATTTCAACGTGACTTCATTGGTAACTGCCTGGCAGTAAAGCATTACAGGAAACACTAGTTGTTTAATGACTGCTAATAAATTACAGTTCTGAAAATATAATATATGGACTATTAGGTATGCTAAACCTGTTACTTCCCTCACCAGCTCAGGCCCATTTTTTATTTTGGGATTACACAGAGTCAAACACACAGAAACAAACCACGAGGAGACACATAGATGAGATGAGCCTTGTAAACTTACCCCTCCTGACAACTTAATCACCCTGACTTTGCTGCCGACATGGGGCCCATCACTACCACTGTTTGTCCGCTGCATGACAGTCCTTTTCACGCCCGGCTTCTGCTCCTGGGGCCTGGCGGGGATGGAGGCCACTCGCGCCGCCTGTGGCGTGGGCAGCGCCGCCGCAGCAGGTTTGCTCTGTAACACTTTCTGTGGCGCCTGAGGCTGACTCGCAGGAACTGTTCTAGTTTGCCTCAGCTGCTTCACCGGCTTCATCTGCTGTCCTTGGTACTGCCCATCCCCTGCGCCCTGGGGGAAATCTGAGGGTTTGGGGTGCATGTTTGCAACTACCCCGTCTTGCTTTCTAACAAGGAGTCTGTTTTTCACGTTGTGCCTGGTCTGCAAGCCGGAGTGGGGTATGTAGGGGCTGCCGTTGGAGGGGAACTCGGAGGAGTCCTCCTCGTGCTGCATGTAGGACTGCTGGGAGCAAGGCTGCTGCTGCTGCTGTGCAAGTCTCTCCAGCAACTCTCTCTTCCTGGCCCCAGCCTGCTGCTGCCGCCTCAGCTCCTTCTGCTTCAGGATCTCCTCTCTCAGGCGCTTCTGCTCTTCTATCTTCAAACGATACAAACGAGTTTCTTCATCTTCATCTGGATACTACAAAGGAAAATACAAATGAATTCATAAAATTCCAAACAGATGCCCAGCTTGGTCAAAACAACACGAAATTGTTTCAGATGTTGTAAAGATGTAACTCTGAAGAGCTTTTTAAATTTTCCCTGATACCAAAGCAAGGCTATTAGTGGAGTGCATCTGCTGTTAAGGTTTATTTGCTATTCATTACAGACAAACAGCTCAAATCTGGTTTAGGACTTAGATATACTACTTCCTAGACAGAAAAGCTTTAATACCACTTCAGAAATCTGATCAGAATACTAAAAAAAATAATAATAAAAAAAGTTTTACAAATTGGAACTAATTTAAAAGTTTCCAAAACCAATTAAACTATTAATATAATTCAAGATATCAAAATATGTTTCAAATAGAAGGTAACAATAGAGAGGCAACCCACTGTCACACAGGTTTTATCTTGCTCTTTTCTGACAAAGTAACAAAAGGTAGGGTGGTAAATGACCTGAAAGGCCCTGATTAGAACTATTGATTTTTCTCACAGAATTTTCAGCCTGATCTCAAACTCATTTGTCACACAATAATTGGTTATAATGAACAGCACAAGTCAATCTCTCTGACCTTGAACTCATGCACTCTCTTCAGAATCAAAATGTTGCCAAATGCAGTGTTGGAATATTAATGGTATATAGAGAATGCCTTTAATATTCCAGCCCTGGGCCCCTCTGAAAGTACTACACACCATCAAATAACCTTTCTAAAGATTCTTCAGCTCTGGCAGAACAGGTTCTTATGAAAAGCTGCATAAAAATGGACAAGAGTCAAGGAAATGCAGATTCTCATCATCCTGGAAAAGAAATCAAATGCTTCTTGCAATAAAATCACATATATTTTTCAAAATTAGTAAGCATACTTTTTTATTATATTATTTCTCTCTTTTCAACCATTTGAAATATTAAGTCAGACTTACAGAGAATGCTTATAAATGGTAATGAGCACAACATTCTGCTCAAGATGTATTAATCACCCCTAACAAAAACAGCCTCCCAAGTAATGATACTTTGCATGCTGGTAAATTAACACATAAAGAGTGTTAAAATATTTCTCAAAAGCTGGGAATCCGTGATGAACCTTTATGTATCTTGCAGCAACTGGGTGCAAACTGGTCAACATAATTGCCATTTTTTGAACATATGTGACCCAAATGTGTGACTTTATTTTTGTTTTTTTAATATTCAAGTACTTTTAACCCTGGTGCACCCTAGAATCCTCCCCTACCCAAGAAAAAAACCCAGCAGAAAGATTCAGCCATAATGTTGGTTCATGGATGTGAAAGCCCAGCAGAGTCAGCTCTGCACTCACAGCACCCAGATGCACAAATCCTGAACACTTGTTTCCTTCAGCTGCAGCTGCTTCTCCCCTGAGCAGGTATTGACAGGGATAATTCTCACAGTTACCAAAAACCACCTCTTTGTCTCAAATCAGAAGTCTAATTAGAAGCATCTAATTAGCAGTCTAATTAGAAGCCTAAACAATGGCTAAATAAGACTAACCAAATTGCATTTTTACAATTCGTATTTATTTTTTAAGTATGGGTTGTAGTTCAGGGATGAGGTCTAACACAGTCCTTTGCATGAGAATGCTACGTCTACCCAGAAGTTCTTATTTTCATCTGTATTTGGAATATGATGGTGACTAACAATCACTGTGACAACTAAATTAGAGGTCTGTGTTGATAGATGGTACAGAAACATACTTCTACAGGAGGAAACCCAAATATTTAATCTTATATTGACAACTGGAGATGCTGGATTGTAGCAAAAACCCAGAATATGACCCTTATGAAATATAGGGGAAGATTAAGACCCTTAAGAATAGTTTGCAAAGGATGAGAAAACAGGTAAACTCCAGCTAGGAGGAGGATGTGCTGTTATGCAGATCCTGATGCAATTAATAAAATTTTCAGTCATTTTCAGCGACACCAAGTATCACAGTTACTGGAAGTGTCCAAAGGGAAAACTTGTTTCACTTAACTTAATGAATTAGTTTATTCACCTGCTTTGGTTTAGATCATAATATTCTACAATTTACCTAAGCAAGCCCGATGGATGCCATGAGCCAATACCAAGTTTACTTTTGGAGGTAGCCATGTAATTTTTTTTCCCCTTATGTTCAACTGGAACACTGCAACACAAGTCTTCAGGAGACCACCACTTCTACCACTGCCTTTTTTATCAGGGATTTGCCTGCTCATTCTATCACCTAACAAGTTCTGAAGGCCTTGGGAGATGTAGATCACGATGTGGTAAGCTCAGAACACCAACTCAAAGGTTACACACAGCAGCACAGAGATGTGTGCTCTGCAGCACACTCAAATGAGTCCTGCCAGCAGACAAGGAATGAACATCCCAAAAGACTCTGACTAACACATCCCTGCAACAGCCCTTGGACAGGTACATTGATTCCAGCTATGCCAGAATTAAACCCAGAAAGATGACTGACAAACTCTATTACCAACACACATGCAGTTAGAAGAATGCTTAGCAGAATATTCAGGCAACTTGATCTCAAATATAATCCGAAACATTCCTTTCTGGAGCTTAACTCAGGAAATTAGCAATGATCCTAGGAAGTCAATCCCTTCTTAAAGGTTGAAAATCAAGTACCAAGAGCCCTGAGGTTATATGACAACTGCAGATCAGTCTGTTAATAGGCTAGAGGTAGACCTAAATCCTTCAAAAGCAAGTTACTACTGCTGTTAAATTCTAAACAAAATACCCTTGCAGCTATAGAAAGATAATATAAAGGCCCTGTGATGATTAATAAAATATCTCCATTAGAAGTCAGGCTTAACTCAATTTAGTTGTACAATGACCCAACAGTACAGACTGAGAAGGACAGCAAACTCCTCACCAGGATGAAAACAGGGGCAGTTAAATCCCCTCCTCCTCAGCTTTAAGGTAGCACCTTATATACACCATCCTAGAGAGTGGGGGTATATACACGATGTATAGTACATATAAATGACCTATAGTATGTAATAACGACATTCAGCATACGGAACAGGCAAGACAGGGTCAAGATGAACACAGGACACAATGCCTAATGCTAATGATTTCCATCCCATTAGTTTAATAAGTCCAGTATAGATTTCTCCAACAAACAACAGCACTGCCAAGGAAAAAAAGAAAAAGGCAAGGCAAGCAAGCATTTTGCCTACAGAATCAACTGGGAGAAACCACACATCCTTCAAAGTTCAAACCATTATAATTTTTCACATCCTGTGTCTGGAAGCAACTTTATCTGCAGGTGAAAAAGCAGAAAAACATGGAGCAGCCTTTTCCCTAGATAAACTATTAAGCTTCACATGTTTTGGGTAGAAAACTCCATGAGATGAAGAAATGGTACACTGTACATGTATATGGCTCTTCCTTTTACAGGAGGCTGCAGAGTACAAAAGGCCAGACACGCACTTGGTTTTGTGGAGGTGGCTTTTTTTGTGCCAGGTGTTGAGAGCTTGTTTTCTTGCCTTTTTATTTTTTTTTTTTCAAGTGGAAATTCTCATCCATCTTTGAACAACTTGAACACAATGTATTTCACTAAGGTTTGAAGGCAGACTGAGCCTTAGCTATAGGTTTTTCTTCTGTCTTAAAATCCAAGGTAGTTTTGATGGAAAGCACCAAAAGAAAACATTACGGGTTGCTTTCCTGAATCTAGCTGAAGTGCACCAGCAAGAGAAGCAGCAGTCCCACATCCTTCTTGTGGGGAACCTAGAATGGCACTGTTGATTTAGGAAAAGACAGCAAGGACACACTCTAAAACAAGGGATTAAACTTCCTACTGATATCTAAGTCCTAGTACCGGCAGCTTGCTTTTCATACAGTGAATTAAAAAGAAATAAACAAACCCATGCCTTTTCAGAGGTCTGCAGGATTAATTGCCAATTAATAGTACTAAATACAGAGTTGCAAGAACCAGACACTGCTAATATTCTGGTTGGCTCCCAAGGAACAAAAAAGGAAGTATGCAACCAGGATCACTCATGTGTCTCAGTAAAATGGGTGCAAGAACAGAGCAATCAAAATGGTTTGATCTATGGCATAAACACAAATCTATTCAGCAGTCTTGTCTTTATTTTTGTAAGCTGTAACATTAAAAACATAAGAGGCTAGAATAATTTGTCCAAATATGCATGCCAAATGTTTGCAAAAGGTACAGCCAGATCCAAATTGCACCATTTGGCTGCTTGTGTTCAAACCCACAAAATACCTGAGTTAAAGGGTACCTACATACACACACTGCACATTTCACATTGCTGATAACATCAGCTCCTGAATCTGAGTGAGGTATGAGACACCCTGCAAAGCACAGGCGCTGCACATCTTGGACGAACAGGGAGAGAGTGAAGAATGAGGTTAAAAGTTACTCCAAGAAGCACACTGCCCTCTTGCTAACTTCCAACTGGAAACAAAAACTGTGATAAGACTCTTCTAAGCGTAAGACAGAGGGCACCATTACAAAAATTTGGAAGACAAGTTATTTAAACTGAACAAAATTCAGACACTTCCAATTTTTCAGGTAGTTCATTTCCAAAAAGATGAAAATATTTAGATAAATTTGATCTAGTAATTTAGTGAAGCATCTCTTCTCCATTTTGCAAGCCTTGTTAGAAAAAACAGCACGTAAAAATCCAAAAACTTAATTTCACAATTTACTGGATTTGGAAGAATGGAATATGAAGGTTTTCTTTCAGTGCATCATGGACATTAACCCCAGTGTAAGCTCTAACATCAGTACACCTGTGACTGTGCAATGCTCTACTAATTTCCCTCCTGTTCCGAGCTCCGATATCCATTTCTCCTAAAGACACATCACCTTTCTCCACTGTCCCTCTTCTTTAAACTCAAAAATGCTTAATACTGCCTTAATTTCTCTTATCCTAAGATGACTTCAACAGGAGCAGAATTAGGCCCGCATCATCCAGACTTTCTTATTTCAATGACAAAATGATGTTTCAGACTGAGGATATACAAGTTTAAATCCTGGGGAGTAAGAGCTATTCTGAACAGGCATTTAAGGCCAGTATTTTGCAGCCTCACTGGAACAGGAACACAAGCATTCCATTAATATACACTTTTTAATCTTCTAGTCACTCACGTTGCAAACCTTTCAAATATCTATATTTGGGGTGAGCAAAACCTCTACCAGCCAATATTGCTATTTTCTTGGTGCTTCCTGAATGATAGGCCACTCATAAATACAGCCACTGACTCTTTAGGAAGAAAGATGCAAAGAAAAGTCTTAATTTTCCAGTTGAAGACACTTGCAAAATAACCTGCCCAATTCAGTTATGTGCTATACAGCTAGAAAAGGTGACAGAACTTAACTCTTTCTCATCGTCATCGAAAGCAAAAGAACAGGATGAAGTCAGCTAATTACAAGAAGAACACACGAAAATGACTGCAAAACATTACAATCTGCCTAAGGAGAGATATGTAATAACCAACATTACAACAACAGTGAAGAATATGACTAAATGCTTGTAAATGAACATTTTTAGTGTAGCATTCCCATCTTAAGAGTGACAATAAACAGCAGCAGTGAACAAGACCACTGCAGTGGCACAGCAGAAATGGGACAACTGCTACTACACTGTTTGCAGCACCAGGCTCTGCTCCAGGTGTGCTTTGGGAGGAGAAGGTTCTGGGTACACACATTCACACTCTCCTAATGCCTGCCAAATATATCTACAAAGGCTTTACTAGGAGACATCATTTTTTCCAAGACAACTCTGGTTTTTTATCTTGCTTTGCAAAAACTTGCATAAAACAGGTATCAGACTTTTTTCAATGACAGTTTTGACAGAGAAATAAAAAGAAAGCTTTATTTGTAATACACCAAGAATTCACCCAGGTAAGATTAGTTGATTTGGTAACTACAGGGTGGAGTATGTTTAAAACGTAAAATGGAGACAAACAAGATGACTGCTTTGGGTTTTTTTGTTTGTTTGGTTTTCTAATTCATTTAATTAAAAGAAATTTAAAAATATTCTTATCTTTTTCTAAATACTGCCAGAGATATTTTGGAACTAATGCCTAAATTTTCATATGAATACACTATGGAATAACTTCAAGATGTTTCAGATGGAGAGGCCTGCGGCTGATTTTTCAAGACTTACCTTACTAATGGCCTGAAAAATAAGGCTTCTCTATGAAGCACTGCATTTTCTGTGACTGAGATTATTCCAAGAAAATGAATTAAGGGGAAAGAGATTACTTAAATATTTTTTTCCAAAAAAGGTGAAAATTAAAAGCTAAAAAAGGATTTTTTTTTCATTTCCATTGAAAAGCAAGTGCACAGGAGGTCAAACACTGAGAGCTTTGGATTTCTTTTGTGCCTCATTTGTGGGAATTAGTTACGACCAACCCTAATTCAAGAACAAGATGAAAAGCTAATCATGAGCAGCTTAAAAGGAAGATAGCACTATAACAATTAAAGCTTTCAACAGCTGTTGAAGAAAACCTGGTCCTTGAGACAAGATTCATGGTTAACTGTAACTATAAAGATTCACAGTTCTTCACAGAATAGCCTGACAAAGCACACAGGGTGCATTCAGCCATCATGCTCAGCATAAAGAGCACCATCAGTCCAACCCGACCCACTCCCTCAAAGTAACAGAGCTCATGGGGAGTCTTCTCTAGCTTCCAGGAGATCTGTGCAGGGAAATGGTCATCTGTTCACACAACACGATCCAGTGGAGCTGAAAACACTGGCATCTCATTTTTTCAATTGTGCAGAGTACCAGCAGAGCAAACAGCATCACCCCCTCCAAAATCGAAAACGTCAAAGCATCTCCTATTTTCCCTCACACAAAAAGGTTTCATAAGAGATTTTCTTTTGCAAGAGCAAGAAGCTCCACAGACAGCAAAGCTACCATCTCCTGCATGAATGCTCAAGGCCTAGTAGAGAATGAACAGCCTAAAGGAAAACAGCATGAGGAAAAGAGCCCTCCAAATAGCCCTTTTTTTTTCTTTTGAGCTATACATCATCATACAAAATGACAGAGAAGAGGCTTTCAGAGTTATAAGAATATGATCACCTGAAAATAAATTATAATTCCCTATAAATGGGCAAAATTAGTATTTCAGAGACTTGTATCACTGATCAGCTTTACTCAAATTTTGCCTTTTCCTAGTAGAAATGATTCCTCCTCCTGAAAAAAAAAATTCACCACAGCCTTGCCAAACTTCCAGACCTTTAATGTCAATGGAGTCTATTTCTGCTATTGCAATAAAAGAGAAAAGTGCAATTCGGAAGGGAGGCCTCTAGTGGCACGAAAAAATATTTGGTGGATAATATATTAAGTGTGCTTTCAGTTCATAAATCAGACTAGGAAAGTTTTTTGAAGGCAGGAGCTTTGTTGTTTGGTTTTTCGGTCCTTCGTTTAAGAACAGCAACAAAAAAAAATCCCTTACCTCTGGTTCAGATTTTCCTTCTGACTTTGCCTGGCCCACTGGCGTGATTGCTTTAGCTTTCATCTCAGGCCTTCCCTGGGAGTTCCCACCACCAGTGACAGACTTGGTGGCGGACACGGTGCTGGTAATGGGTTTGACCTGAGCAGCTGGGGTGGAGTTTCGCCTGNCAAAAAAAATCCCTTACCTCTGGTTCAGATTTTCCTTCTGACTTTGCCTGGCCCACTGGCGTGATTGCTTTAGCTTTCATCTCAGGCCTTCCCTGGGAGTTCCCACCACCAGTGACAGACTTGGTGGCAGACACGGTGCTGGTAATGGGTTTGACCTGAGCAGCTGGGGTGGAGTTTCGCCTGTTGTTGCTCATCTCCATGGCGTGGGACGGGGCGATTGGCAACTCCCGCAAGTTGCTGTTCCTGGGAGCAGTCGACTGGAGCTGCTGATTCGAGCGCTTGACAATACCCTGCGATGGGGTACTCTGAAACGCAGAAAGGAAAGAAACTGCTGACTTCCACCACAAACCAGGCTGAAGCGCTTTTGGTTTCACGTTTTCCTGATTTAGTTCAGTTTGGAAAAACAAGCCTTGTGAAGAGGCACAATATTTTTAATGTCATAAAAAAAAATACAGAAATGAGAACATTTTAATAACCTTTTTTTCTGATAAAAAGCAAAATTTAATCTCGTTTGTCTAACAACATTTTCCAGAAATTGGCGTCACTGTGTGATTTCCTTTCCTAATCAAAGCAATTATGCTAAACTATAGTTACATTGTCTTGAGCACTGCTACAGGCTGTTGTCCTACCCAACCTACCAAGCAGCAGAATATGCTGCATGGGAGGAAACTCACAAGACCGGAGAGGCATTATCTGAACCAGAAAACTGATTAGCAGTGGTACAGAGAGGCCTTCAAATCAAAAGACTGTCAAAGAACTGGGCTCCCACACAATCACAGACCATCAGCAGTTGTAAAGCCTTATAAAGCAAACCTATCTCTCATAACCCTTTCATTGCTAGTTCTTGGGCAACTGCAACATCTCCTATTAGACCTAAATCAAAAACAACACTGAAGACCAGAGGAAAAGAAAGATACACATGGTATTTTTCAATGTAATTATAAAAGGATCAAGGCAGAAAATGAGCAAAAAATGGTGAAAGTAGGGGGAAGAGCAGGAAGGGAATTAATAGAACTGGAAAACCAGGCTGGTGAGTTTTGAAACCTGTGCTTACATGCCTGCCTCTCATGCAGGACTCTCACATACGTGGTACTTACATGCCTTGGCTTCATTGGACCCTGTCGTGGCTGACACTGCATCCTGTTGTTATTTGGCTGCTGCTGCGTGGCTTGCATGTGAGGCCTGAACTGTGGCTGGTTCATGGGCATCAAGGGCTGTGGAGGCCCTTGGAGATGGTGATGGTGTTGCTGCTGCTGCTGCTGGTGATGGTGCTGCTGCTGCTGCTGGTGATGGTGCTGTTGAGGCTGAGGTTGTGGCTGAGGCTGTAATGGAGGATGCATGGGACCCTTCACAGGAAGAAAAAAAATTTTAGTTCCAAGGTAATAAACTCCTGAAAGGCAGCTCCAGAGTGCCTAGAACTGTAAGCAGCTATGAACCAGGCTAAACCAAAATCATGCAGAGGAAAAATCGGACCAACAGAAGCAGTGTAAGTTTTACACTTAAACCCGTGTAAGGCAACACCCGAAGTAAAAAGAAGACAAATTCAAGGGTTCCTGTCCTCTACACGGTTTTCTAATGACGTTTATCCCGGCTCTCTGCACATCCCCAAAGCGCTGCCCGCTCCCAGCGGCGCCGCAGCCCCACGGCCCCGCTGCTGCCGGCACAGACCGCCAGGGCCGGCAGAGGGCGCTGCCGCCCCGCGCTGCCCCGGGACACCGCGGACACAGGTTCGGGAGAGCCCGGGACACCGCCGGACACGGGCATGGGAGAGCCCGGGACACGGGCATGGGAGAGCCCGGGACACCGGCCGGACACGGGTTCGGGAGAGCCCGGGACACCGCCGGACACGGGCCCAGGAGAGACCGGGACACGGGCATGGGAGAGCCCGGGACACGGGCCGGACACGGGCATGGGAGAGCCCGGGACACGGGCCCGGGAAAGCCGGAGACACCGGCCGGACACGGGCATGGGAAAGCCCGGGACACTGGCCGGACACGGCCCGGGAGAGCCTGGGACACGGGCATGGGAGAGCCCGGGACACTGGCCGGACATGGCCCGGGAGAGCCTGGGACACCGCAGCGGGGCGAAGATCCGTCGCTCTCCAGGCACAGCGGTAATGGCGTTTCAGGGCCATCCCCCTCGGACTGGCAGTGCCGATGGGCTTCGGCTCCGCTGCTCCCCCGGCCCCGTACCTGCATGCTGGGCTGCGTGTGCGGGGACAGGAAGGGCTGGCCCGGCGCCTGCAGGAACTGCTGCCGCGGGGGGATGAAGGGCCGCGGCGCCGCGGAGCCCGGCTGGTTGAAGTGCAGGATCCCCACCGGGCCCTGGGGCTGCATGCTGGGCCGCACCGGCCGCTCCCGGGGATACACGGGCTGCTGTCCCTGCTGGTTAAAGGCGGGCCCGGGCGGGCTGAACGGCATCGGGCTCTGCGTAGGAACGGGATGGGCGCTGTTAAGAAGCGGGGGAGGCGGTGGCGGTGGAGGGCTTCGCTGCTCAAACAAGGGATGACCTGGGAACCTTGGATCTGTGGGAATGAGAGAATTGATTAAATGACAGCCTCCCTGGGATGCAAACACATTTCGGAAACATAAAGCTCTGTTCTGTTTTGGGAAGTAAGCTGAAATTTGCGAATGCGAAACTGTATGGGATGTTTTAATTATGAGAGCTACTCTCAAGGTTATGTTTCTCTTGTTTCTGCCACTTGTGTATAAAAGGAATTGATCCTTGAAACACAAGCACAACCAGCACTTTGCTGGAATCAGCAATACCTTTTGGAAATTCTACTTTAATAAAATCAATGAAGGATTCCAGCAATTACAGTTTAAACCACAGAAGAACTCCTCAAACATTGACACCATTTGCTGACCAGGTATATAGCACATTTTTACACACTGTATGTGTGTAAAATATTTGTAAAATATTGTATGTATATATATACATTACATATATATGGTATAAACATAAACATGCACTTACTCTCTCTTTTGTTTGCTAGGCTGTATCATTTTAGCTAACCTTAACAGATTTCTTACACTATACACACAGTCCAGGCAGTTTAAAGAGTTACAAGAGGAAACCCAAGTGCATAGAGAGTACTTGTTATCCAAAATATAACACAGTGCAACAACTTCATTGCAAGAATCACTCAGATATTAATTATTTTTGTGTCTGTATAAATATCCAGATTCATGGCAGTTACAGGTGAAGACTTATCAAAAAAAAAAGTAAAACTCCGTATCAAAAAAATAAAAATATATGAGACAAATAGAATTTTTGGCATGTACCAGCCTGGCTACATCAAATGGGATCTTCCAGCCTTCAGGTTCTTCTGAAAACTTCATATTGTGGGATACGCAGTCACAGTGCAGAGTCACTTTACAAAAGGTGGGTGTTATTTGTTAATGGGATTGAAAATGCTTACCTGCTATGAAGAAAGGATCTCTGTCCTGAGGAGGCGGAGGAGGAAGTGGCGGAGGTGGTGGGGGTGGCCCTCTCCACTGGTCCTGGATTGGCAGCCTTGGGGCTTGGGAGAAGTTAGTAGGAACTGGTCCAGGCGTATGCTGCTGGAAGTCTGGAGGGCCCTATTTAATAAGGCAGAATTAAAATTAAGGTTACTATACAGAAATTTATGTATTGTCTGCTGTAACTTTTTTCTCTTAAAAATACAATTGCTGTATGAATTATGTCCTATCACCTGTACAAATTGACAGCCCTTACTGTGTCATTCCTTCACAATGGAAGATATATTAAACCCGAGTACAGTATCTTGAAATGAATTCACAATGTTTTAATAATCACTAGCACCACAGGAATGCCGTTTCTTCTCAAGCTTATTGAAATCCGTGCAATTATTGACCTTCTTTCCCATTAATCCAAAAAAATCTGAATGTCTACTTTAGGAGACATTTCTGACATTTATCTTCTTAAACCATACTATTTTTCATCATCAATTTAGCACAATGTAAGCTACAGAAGCGAGCAGCTTTACTTAAAAAAAGAGGGGCAGAAGGACAACTTATGGCATCCAGAAAAGTAAAGAAATCATCTTTCTAAAAGAATTAAGAGGAGAGTAACATTTCTGTCTATTCACAGTTCATCTGAAGCACTGTAAGACAGAGTACAAAATTTTCTTTCCTCTAGTAAGGCACTGGATTTTTTTCTTTTTTTAATGCCTTTGCATACTGCAGGAAGCAGTATGTTAATACAAAAGCAAAACTCTGCAGAAGACACATTTAATTGAGAAATTCACACAATAATTTTTTTTCCTTTATATCAAAAGATGACAAAACATATTGGCAACCTCAGATATATAGAGTAAGCTTTGCTTCACATCAATTATATTCTCAACTATTTCCTTATCATGTGAGTAAATCAAGTAAGTAATGAAAATAATCTGTGAACATCCTTGCTTTCCTCTTTATAAAGATTCTGAAATCAGTGGTGGGATCTGTTCTGTCTACATGCGAGGCTCACTTGAAGCTTAAAACTTGCATTGCTGCAGACGAGTTTTTCAAAACAAATTCCAGACCAAAAACTCCCTGATAGACTGATATGGTCATCAGGAAAGGGCCAAACAACTTAGCTGCAGTAGCTTATCTTTTATCTCTTGAGTTGCCTTCACCAAGGGTTTGCACAGTCTCACTCTATCATATTTGTACTGCATGAAGACTGGCATTTTAGGTTAAGAATTTCTCACACAGTAACAATGGCCCTGGAAACTGGAGCGTACTCACTATCAAAGCAGCCCAAGACAGAGCTACTTTACAGCCTTCTACCAGCACAATACAACTGGGATTGGCAAGGCCAAATAAGTAGATGAGAGGCACCAAGGATCAGATCCATTACTGAATCTGTGGCCTTCCTGAAACACCTGAATGAGGATATGTGAGATACTAAGACTTCTTATTTGGGAGCAAGACTGTGACTACTTATTTTATGCCATTATACAGCCATCAACTGTAAATACATTATCATTCCTAGAGATTAAAGGGTCTATATCCCCTTGCCAGTTCTTCCAGTCAGCCAGTCTCCTGTGGGTATATCATTTAGTGAAAAGACATTATATTACACTCAAGCATGACAGTCCTCATAACATACACACTGTTTGTAGGAGGAGCTATACACTTCTGCAAGCGAACAGTTACAACACACAATATTCCTGCCACCTTGGAACTGACTACTGCCTTTGAATTTCAGTCTGTCTGCAAACAACAGCAGCTGGAGCAAGAGGGAGCTGTTGGGGATAGAAAAAAGTGACATTTATTTGTTCCATAAAAACCTTTCCAGGTTTAGCTGAACAAGGATGTTCAACTGCATTGCCCTTCCCTTGTGTTGAGCAGGACAGCACTGGCTGCCTGTCGAAAGAGCAACTGAACACAACCTTTGAGGATCCTGACCCTTCACTCCCAAAACACACCTCTAGCATCACTGCCAGAGGTACTTTCAAACTAAGGTTAGATGCATTCCCTCATCTGGGAAGCCTTGGTGGTAAAAGCCTATTTCTCAAAGTATTGCTCTTACAGAAACCCCAGAGAATACATAGCCCTTCCACATGCTGCACCATCCTTGAGGGAGGCATCCAGCAAAACAACTAATTTTTAGCTATTTAGTTATTATTTTATCACTGGATAATGCATAAGGTCATTGCAACAGGAGCATGGGAGAACCCAGTTTAACAGGGCATTTGCACTCAAGATGGTCTTTATGCTGTATCTAATTTACAGCACATAGTCACATGCTCATTTTGCATCTTGGGACAGAACATGGTCTTGACAACCTTTTTTCCCCCATTTTCAGAGAGCTTGACTTGGAAGCTCTCAAATTCCTCATATTTTTCCCTAGAAATATGCCTACACATATTTTAGTCATTTGTAAAATAGCCAGCAAAAAACAAATTACGTGGAAACTTACTGAAACCTGGGCTAATAAATCTTAAGTGTCACACATCTGTCACCCGAGCTGAAGAACTGACAGCAGCAATGATCTGTCTGGGCTTGGGTCCAAGCACCAAATGGCACTGCAGTGATCATAGTCTCCTCTACCTGCTTCTTCCAAACTTCATGTATTCTGCCCTGGTCGAGGTAACAGATCCTTATCAGTCTCTCTCCTCACTCTCAAACTTCAGTTTTAGTGCTAGGCTGAAAGGTAACAGGCTTAGGCTACAAAATAAGCAGCCATCTCTGCTTCTACAACCACATCTGTAACCTGGTCTCAAGCATCTTCCTCAATATTAATTCCTTGGCCAATTTGCCTTATTGCTCTCCTGGTCCTGCTCGCTCTTCAGATACATTCTCTCATCCCCATCATGTCTTTCACTCTGCCCACTGGTTTCTAACCCCAGCAAGGACCCAGCTTCCCGACTCCAAGCCAGTGAGCTCGTGCTGTGGCAGCTGGTCAAGAGCTCCTACTTGCCCCACTCAGCCCGATTTCCTTGCCTGTACGCTTACACCAGGCCATCTCCTCTCTTTTTCCTGCCAGGGAAGCAGCAGGCAGGTTGAAAAAAATCCGGTATTTGTATTTTAAATAAACAATTCTTTGTATCAGCCTTCCCTTTCCTGCCAACCTGTACCCTCATTATCATGCCCAGATCTATCTCCTCCTAAGGCAGCACTGAATTGCAAATGCACGGAAAGTCCTGCTGAATTTCACACAGCCCTTATGTACTAGAACATCCTCAATGCAGCCAAACTCAATCTTCTTCCTCGGAAACTGAGCAATAATAAAACATTTCTAAATAACTCACTTGGGCACAAGAGCATTTTTCCACCGTTCCAGTCTTGAAATGAAAGTATTTGGAAAATTTCAACCAAAAGGACTGAAAATGAGGCTAGCAGCCAGCACAACATCTTGGTTTAGGCCACCGAAGTCTGTTAGTATTACACACACTGAGAGCAGCTTTGTATTTCCCATCATAAGGAAACAAACCTTTATGAAATAAGCTTTAGGTAAGTTTTAGAACTGAGCAATACAAGGTCATTTTAGATCTAAGAAAGGTCACACTTTTTAAAAAATGGTATTACAGCTTATTTACAAAAAAATTACACAAACCAATAACCAGCAAGACATTTTACTGTTAAAAATAGTAGCAATGCTGATTTCAAGCTCCCTGTGATCTTCAGCACCAAAGGTGTCCACTCAGTTTAAGAAGCAAAACATTTACTTTCCTCTTAATACCTGCACTGATTTAACACAAAGTAACAGGTATCCAACTGTTACCTGAAAGCTGATGTCAAAAAATCGCAACAAATGCTCACTAAGATACATTAAGAATTTTCTCTCTGGCTTTGTTAGTAGTATATTTCATATAAGTACATGCCGCAACACAAGTTTGGGTCAAAATAATTCTTAGAATAGTCCAAGAAAGAGCAGGAAGGAAATATCTGAAGTTTGGAACTCTTCCTACTGGCCTCTTTTTTTTCCATCCCTAGCAGTTAAGAACTCTGGGACTTTTTCCACTGTTAAAGATTCCAGATTAACCAACAAATACCTACTTATTTGATTGCTAAGCAGATTTTAACTTTATGTATATGACATTTTGAAAAACTACTAAATTATGACTGATCACACTTCTTGGCTAATAACTAAAGGCCAATCATGCAAAATTAATTGCAAAGACATTTGTTATTTGCTGAAAAATGAATCACCAATGTTTGCTTCTAAAAAAAAAAATTAGTTTGATTCTTTTCCTTCTTACAGTCATGATAGACTGACCTCCGCTTCTTTCCTAAACCAGCTTTACTTCTATATCCCTAAAGATAAAAAATTCTGCCCTAAATAACAGTAAAACAGGGAGTGGGAAGTTTATATTTTCATATCTTACATTGCTGAGATTTTTCTTCTGAAAAAGCTTCCAGGATAATTCCAACAGGAATACAATTGTGTGACTGATTCATATCACACACTACATGTGAAACTAAAACTCTAATGTTCAACTACTTCCAGACACATGTCAACTTTTTTTAAAAAAGAAAATACGTAAAATATGATGGGTATTTTTCTAAATTATGAGGTGTTTGTCTATTATTCTCTATTAACATTACATTTTTTTCAATTCAATAGAAATACAATAATACTACCACTTCAACTTTTACTTATGCCAATTCTAATTGTCCTAAAACCAGTACAAAGTAATGTAACAGTTCTCCATTGCTTAAAGCTTTTGAGGGTGGGCTTGTTTTTTTGGTGGGATTTTTTTTGTGTTTAACAGTAGTTAAACCATAATTTTAGCAGTGGATTATTTTACCATTAATGTTAAACTCTACATTCAGCAAGTATTTGTCGCTAATAACCCCCAAGTGCCCTCTGGTATTTGGTAGAAAAGACCACTCACAGCTATTTAACTTCAAAAATTAATGAAGAGCAGGTGCAAAAGCCAGGTTTCATAATGGTCTATTTTTGATAAAATAAGCATACTGTAACATAGATGCATAATAAATCTTTATATGCACAGTAGTTACTCCCATTTTTCATGGTTTTGCTATCCGGACAGTTTCAAATTACACCCAACTATTTCAGTACACACATCAGCTAAGACTCCCTGCAAAAAAACATTTTAACTATTACTTCACCATTACTACATCTTTCAGGAAACCGCCTTACTCAGTGTTCAAAATACCTATTTTCAAGATAACAGGTTCCAACCTAACAAAAGAAAATTGCAGATTCATACGATCAGCTGCAGCTACAAGGTCCTACATCTCAGTCCAACATCGGGGCCAACCCTTACACTGGGGAAAAGGACAAAATATTTATGTGCCTTCCCAGTGAGATCCCACAAGGTTGGCTCACATTCATACAGAAATTGTTACCATGACAGCTACCAAATGTCCATAAGAATGACCCAGCAGAGGTCTGTACTTTTTCCTGGTTTTAAGGAGTGCTCGGAACTCTGTAATTTACTTTATCCTCATGCAATTTTATTTTGAGAATTCAAAAAGAAAAAAGAGGTGATGCATAAGAATACAAAACCTGAGGTCTAGAAGGAAATTACACTGGAAATAGGATTCTGTGTAGATTTCTAAAGAGAACACAATCACAGACAAAGAAATACTTCAAAGGAGAAGATAACAGCGCAATGAAGTGCTACTGACAGGTATTTTGTCTTAAATCTTTTATTCTGCGAGATTTACTCTTACCAAAAGAACATACCACATCTTCCTCCCACACACATCGTAATTTACTGCACTTCAGACTGACATTTTTATACAATTCTGAATAACTGCAGATTGTACAATTTCCCCTTTTACTAATTTCAATTATTCAGTATAGCTAAAGCGTAACTTACACCTTACCAACCACTTTTGGAAAAAAAAAAGGCGATGCAAACTTGTGTCTACAATTCATTAGAGTTGTGAATAGCTCATTGAACATGACTTACACATACTCAGGCAATCCCACCTTCTGAAAGAACACGAGATAAGGTTACTTTAATCCTTTCAAAGGACTGCACTATTTTGCCTTCCTTTTATCCCTTTAAATATCCTTCCTAGTTAAGAAATTAACATTTTCTCTCATACAATTCTTACACAAATTGTACTTTTACTTTTCTGCATCTCTTGTTAATTACATGATGTTATCTCCAATAATCTATTCATGAAGCACAGATAACTTTGGTTACCAATAAAAGGGAAAACTTAGCATAAATTGCTTAGCACAAAGTTAATCTTATAAAGCAAGGAATAAAGAGGATCTAACAGCTATTATATGATTTATCAGCTTCTCTAAAAGGGTCACTCCACTTTTTTTCATGAGACTAATTAAATACCTTAACAATGTCATTGAAACTTCATGAATCTTTCAATAAAATACACCCTGCCTGTACAACATGTTTTCATTTAATAATCTCACTTAAAATGCAAAGAGCTAGGAGAACCCCATTGACAGTTAAGCAGGGCCACTCAGTTAATTCTTCTTATATGGTTTAAATGCAAAGAATAATGACCACTATAACCTATGACAATTAAAACTATAGCCAGCTGTCACAAGATGTTAATCCTCTTATTTCAGCAGCCCTCAGACTTTTTGAAAAGCTTTCCTAAACTGCCTACCTTCTCTGCAAGGAACTGACTTTTCATCCTCTTGTGTAGGAAACCCTGCTCACATATCTCGGATATGGTTCCAACATTTTCAAGTAGAAATATGTATCCATATATTCCACAAAACATGGGTCTCCAAGTTTCATAGTATCTTCTTTTAGTTTGCACAGCATACAGAAAGGAATGACTCATGGAAATTTTTTTATTATAAAATTAATTTTGATAGTTTTTAAATACAGTTTCAAGGATTCAGTATTGTTCTTCTGATGTCTATGACAATCATGTAAGTGCATCAAGGTGAACTAAAACCTAGAAAGCACCATGGTATTCCCAAAAGATTTAGGATAAGATCACCTAATATAAAAGACACACCTTGAATTCATGCCAATCATGGGCAAAAAAAGTTCAGAGTGCCTGTAAAAGTCCAGACAAGTTTTATGTTACTCATATGCAAGTCTTCTCTAAGTTTCTGGAATACATTTTCTGAGGGGAAAACAGAGATAGCCAAGCCCTGGTTCAAGTACATGGACTGCACAGACCCTGCCATTACAGACTGAGTCAGAGAGAATGGGTTGATACTTTCAACTGAGCTGAAAGTAATTTTTAATATTAAAATATATCACACAACTTGGACAAGCTCCTCTTTGACACTACACAACTGCAAGAGATAAGAAAGAGTGTTGCGAGGCTTAGCCAGAAGTCCAGGTCATCTCTAACAGAAATCACCAATGCCCTATTTCACTGCTCAGGGTCTCAAAATAGAATTCAGCCAACATGGAAAACCAGTACAAGCAAGGAGAGAAAGGCATGGAACCCCCTGTTATTTAAGCCAATTCATGATCAAATAGCTAAAATAAGTAACACAGGCAATAAGGAGATGGGTATTCCCAGCATACTGACAATGCCTAACAGTTCAGAAGACTAAAGCTAAAAATTAGAACTATCGGATACTAAAAGGTTTTCATCAAGTTTCAAGTTTCAGGGCATCCCTGCAATACATCCAGCAGAAACAGATTTATGTTGCAAATAGAGACAAAAATACTCCCAACTTCAGTGTGCTTCTAAGAGAAGCAACAAAGCAGACAGGCCCACAAGCAACCACTTCTCCACAGGAGAACTTCTACTTCACAGAGTCCTTAATGAAACACAGACATAGCAAATGTATTTGTAACTAAATCCCAACTCTAGATTTAAATTCCAAATTTAAAGTGCTGATGTGCAAAAAAGCCACACTCCCATCCATCTATTCTGTATGGATGAAGGAAGGGTGTCTCCAGCAGAGACAGGCCATAATGAGAAATAGTGTGACAGACAAGCTGTTGCAGCCTGCATGGACTGAAGGAAGAGTAAAGGCAAACCTCTCAAAACACAAACCTAAGGAATTTCTTAAACATTAAATTCTTAAACTAATTCATCTGGAAAATTCAGTTTCCCATAAGTTTGCAATCCTCTGCAGGAGTGAGGTGTAGAAGAGTGCATGATCATTTTTCTTTGGTGCCCTCTAACTTTTAAGATTAAGTACAATACAAACAAATTGGGCAAAGAGTGTAAGAGACATTAATATCATTTAGAACAATGAACTCTCCCTTGAAAGATGAGGATTTCATAATCATTTAGTAAAAGACAGTAAAATCCTTCTGCATAGTTTTTGTGCTGAAAGCTAAGAGTTTTATGGATGTGTAAAAAATTAGGAACCCCTCCTGTTGTCAGAACTAACAAGATAAGATATTTCCCTTGGACTTTGCAGAGATTACTCCACGGAAATATTATCACGGTGTTTACGTGTATCTCAGCAGCCTTCAGGTCATTAACAATTAGAAACAACTTGAGCCTACAACTAAACTGAGTCATGAGTATCAAATTCAAGATTTCTACATTACATTCCAAGCCTGAAGTTGCAGTTACAATTTATTTAAAAACAATCTGAGAACCTGAAAGTGACCTGGGGAGGATGCTTCTCCCTTTAACAAAAAATGCTCAGGTTGCTACAAAAAAAGTCAAGAAGCAGCCAGCTTTATAGAAGACAAAAACGAGAACTGCTGCTAACCTGGACTTTGAAAAGGACCTGATTATTTAGTAATCAAATTATCTGATTCACGATTTTTAATTTTGTTAGGAAATCTCATTTTTGCAGTGTTCTGCACATGTCTGACCTTACAAACACATTGATGTGAGAACTTTATATACTCAGAGTTCCCAATATGCCTGCAGGTACCACTCATGTGTTGGGTTAAGAAGGCCTGCACACTTTTTAGTCATTTTTGGGTATCCTACAGTCAACCCATAATCTGTCTCTGAACTGCTTTATTTTATTGTCAACAATAATGACTTGCTGTTTTATAATAAAATTAAACTTTTCACATTCTAAAGAATTAGCAAGAACTGAAGGCACAGAGAGTGAATAAATACCAGTTTATAGATTTACTTATTTTTGTATTGTGATGACACAAATGTACTGAGTTATCTTTCAAAAGGACATTTTCTCATCTCAGTGAAATAGCTGAAGATAACTATACTATCATCTAATACTCTCTAGTATTATAATAGATACATTTTAGTTCTCTATTCAGTGTTTAAGCTCTAGATTACTCTTACTGCATTGTACTCAGCAGACTGTATATTTTAATTGGATTTCTTTACAAGTCTTGATTTCTGCAAAGTAACTCTTCAACAGTGCTTAATTAATGGCAAAATAGCATATGCATAATACTTTGCCTTGATTTGCCTTGATAAAAATTTGTGCTTTGCTTACAGTGCTTCAAAAGCTTCACATTTCATCCACAGAAATACACAAAAACCAAAGTACAACCTACATATCTAGATAAACAAAAACTTTTTTACTCTGAGGGTGCCTGAGCACTTGCTCCATCCTTGGAGATATTCAAAAGCCACCCACATGTGGTCCTGGGCAACTGGCTTCAGGTGGCCCTGCCTGAGCAGAGGGATGGACCAGGTGACCTCCAGAGGTCCCTGTCAACCTCAGCCATCCTGTGATTCTGTGTTTAGCAGGTACTAAAGCCGAGATTGAAGAAAATCTGGCATCATTAACAGATGGGAAAAAAAAAATCTACATTTCTGATTTTCCTTGGCTGTGCTAAATGGCAATCACTTAACAGAAAGACAAATGACAGTAACTATAAAATATAAATGCACAAGTTTTCTGCTCCATTTTACTGTCCACAGAGCACATGTACACTGGAGCCAGCATGACAAGTTAAAGGGTTACTGCATTTAGAAACCAGCTATCTCTCTCTTATTTAATAGCTGTTACCATCATGTTTAGCTGCTGCTGCTCCTCCTGCAGATGGGAATTCATTGATATGATTAAATTTGATGGTATGATAATGTATGGTAATCGTGATTAATCAGAAGCCCACTAGCAAATGGAGGATGTTGGGTATTATGTCACCTGCATTTTAAACTGCATTCCCTCTATGGCAGCCTGACAATATTTGACAGCTGGAGGGATCTCATGCTGCATTTGCTTGCTACTACTTATAGATCTGATAAGAGAAAGTGCCCATCATTCCTTCACTATCTTAAGTGCTGTAATTACAGAGCTTTGCAGTCAAGTTGTGAAAACAGTACCTGTTAAAAACCAAAGCCTTTTGCTAGCTACTGAAAAAGCTCTGTCTCACATCTGCAAGGGCTATAATCTGAAAGAAATGTAATTTGATGCAGCAGTCTCATTCAAACATGATTTGCATGAAATGCTGTGTACAGCAGTATCCAAGAAATGTCAATCAACACCACCTGATACCATGTATCCTGTTAAATGAAAACAAAATGCTTTCTACACTACCTGTGATCTGCCACTACTACACAGTGATAGAGGGAAAATTTCATTTACTGTTACTCATTAAAGTGAAGCCATAGCTAAAGCAAAATAATTGTGAGGAAGTAAGAGAATCATTTTCACAAGTGGCTTTTTATTTCCATTAACAGTTTGTCTCCTACATACGTACTGTTGCAAACATGTACAAGTTACTAAATATCAGTTTAAAATGACTGCCTGTGGTCAGATGCAGGACTGTTTATAATTTGCCCTTACTGTGAGTACTGCAGAATATGAACCCATATCAATAACAATTGCTAAAAATCCCTTACTGACGTGTAGCAACTCATGATTGAATGTGAAACAATGGGGGAAAATTTTATTCCCTATCTGCATTTCCCATAACACACAGCAAACACTACTGCAAGGAGTTTTGTTTTCAAAAGCGCTGCAAATTTCTGCCTCTACATCCTGTAAGAGGTGGTGCAGCCACAGACTCAGGCCCACTGTAATACCATTAGGCCAACCCATGCTTGGTAAAATGGCAGTGGGGTGATGCATGTCAGTCCAAGGATCACCTGAGGAAAAATAAGGAAGCTGTATTCTAATTTACCTTTCATAATTAATTTGTATAGCACTAATATATTGCTTTTTTAAAAGAAATGTTTCAAGCAGTTGACCACGAAGGACAGCAACTTCTGTTTTGAGCAACGACCAGTCACTTGTTTAAAAACCTCTCACAGATTAAATCATAAAGAAGTGTTTAAAAACAGTGTCTGGAACACAAATAACACTTGAAAGCCCAGAATTCAAACTACTGTTTCCAGAAATGGTGGAAAAAACGAATCAAAACTAATCAACTGCCTTTCACAGCATCCATTTGAGACACCACCTGATGTGCTGCAGATCAAGCAGCAGCATGTTGAATGAGACATGAAGAAAGTTTACTAAGGTTTTTGCTGTTTAAAGAAAAAAAATGTGTTGAGATAAAAATTATTTCAAAAATAAGTTCTAAGTTCCAAAAACAAATGTCAAAACTCCCTGGGAATAAAAAAGACATACAACATAGGCTATTCACAAGGGCCTGAGGATAAGTCATTCTAATAAACTCTTAAAAATGCTGAATAAAACATAATTTATGTTTTACAATTCAACTTCTTCAGACGCGAATCCAACAGCTATCTGAAAGACACCCACCCAGTGCACTAAGGTGTCCTATCAGGAGAGAAAAGCTTTGTGCATTAAAAAATAGCAAAGCCTTCCTGGCACAAATTAGTCAGGTAGAACACTGGCGCCACTTCATCTCGTGCCTGGTGCCACTTCAGACCATTCCCAACTTCAGCTCTGAAACTCAAGATGACCAAAGCTGACCAAGCGTGGGCTGGACACCTGCCCGGCTCACACCACACCCAGGGTGACAGCTTAAGGACAACAGCTAAACGAGAATTTATCCCAAGCTCCTGAAAGTTTTCCTGGCAAAGGGCATACAGCTCCCTTAACAGGCTCTGCTCTCTCTGCAGCAGCTTCAGAGGAAGATCCAGGTCACAGACAGAGGGGGAACAGCCTCAGTCCTGAAGAATCCCCCTCTTCTGCCTTCAGCAGCGTGAGGCAGGCTCTCCCCAGCTTCCTCTTCTCTCCAAATGCCCCACACTCTAGCCACAAATCTGGATGCTAGGGATACCTCACAATTTCTGGCTGAAGAACGCTGACACCTTCCCTCTGCCATGTTCCATCCCAAAGAGGGTACGACAACACTTCTTTCACTTCTGTACGTCCATAAAATACTGCACACGTGTGTCACATAGTATTATTGCTTCAGTGTTCATTAAGTTCAATAAATTAGGTTTGATGCCAAAAGCCTCTATAAGTTTTTCTTCAGGCAAACACTGAAGTATTTCAGACATGGAATGTGCTGGTGGACTCAGATAAGCTGATGGTCCAGATTTTTTCATCCCTTAACTCCCAGCTTCACACTCACTAATGCCCTGGCCTCTGTAATGGTCAGTTAGCAGCAGCCTTTATATAATACAAAGTGTTTTGAAATACCTCTTCCATTTTCCATTTAATCTCTTATT
This sequence comes from Melanocharis versteri, assembly GCA_013397845.1. Lineage (NCBI taxonomy): Eukaryota > Metazoa > Chordata > Aves > Passeriformes > Melanocharitidae > Melanocharis > Melanocharis versteri. The sequence goes on along the minus strand of VZTG01009792.1, from coordinate 270,819 downwards.
CCCTTGTTTTACCCCATCTTTCTTCACAGAACACAGGAATTGAAGGAGAAATTAGCCCAGATAACAAACACTGGATGAAGGATAGGAATCACAGTCATCCCTCTTGTGTAACATAAACCACTCCAGCTATGTCTCTGCACTGGGGCATCCACAAGAATTAGTAAATTGGTCAGAAAACACATGAAAAGTTCAGAAGACCCAAATGACCAGCCTGTTAATAAGGTCTTCTGTGACCTTCCTCTAAATGCATTAGTCCCCAAAGTGGCCTGCTGTTGGTGAAATACCAACTGTGACACTGCAACAGGAACTCGGGAAAAAGCCTCTTAACCACTTTAAAGCAAAGGCAGATGATAAAGCCAGACCTTCAGAAGGACTCTGCCAAAGAGGTTATTTAATCTATTCTTTAAACTGTTTAAAGAAAACATGCACTTGGCACTCGCACAGTTCCAGGTTAATTCAAACCATGCTTGAAGACTGGATGCCTATGAACTACATCCACGGGTACTGTGCAATTCAGACAAGCAGAATTCACATCCTTAACTCCCAGATCCCACAAGTTCACCATGTTTCTCAGCTGTGACAAACCTCAGATCCAGCATTTATTCAGTCCTTATCAGTTGCATAGAGCTCTCAAACACCATTCACACCAAGTCACCTCAAATGCTTACAGAGTAAGAGATAGGACAACTTGATTGCTTGATTCAAGATTATCGTGTTAAAATAACTCTGTGCAGGCAACACAGAGTTCCCTTGCATCTTTTCCAGTACTCCCTCTCTAAACATTCCAGGAGTTAAGTTTTAAGAAAGAAATAATTGAACAATTAGCTCCACCCTGAAATACTAAAATTGAGATTCAAGGTTAAGGGAATTTAATCAGTCCCCACTCTAAGCAGGTTTGGTCCTGATCAACACTAGCCTGACACAGCACTATAATATTTCATATAATCTAGGTCTCACACCACATGTTAACACGCTCATTACAACTTTGTTCAACCCCTCAATTACATCCTTCTGCAGAAGGTTGTAAGAATTAACCATTATATGGTTACAAGTCATTTCATCAGCCTGAAATTAACAACACCTGGTTTCCAATAGATTTATGACTGGCAATTGATTAGCTCTGATTGAAGTTCTTCCCATATTTGGAGCACACAGGCTCTCTGCACTGAGAGGTTTCTCTCCTAGATAAGACAGGAACTCAGAGACAAATTTTTCCTTCAGTTATGGCATTGACCACTTCTGGTCTCTTCTTGCAAGAATTTCATTACTTTTCATGTTTCCACCTCTGCCACATTCAATCAAAAGAAACCATCCAGTTCAAAGTTCAAGGGCAAAGCAGACTGCAAATATTTAATTCTAACCCAACCATCTTTTAGAAGCAAAACAATCAGAAAAATCAGTTAGTCAGTTATAATCCTTTGATTATGCAATCCTAAAAACAAGAGAAAATTCAAGTTATCACATATACAGAGATTCTTTATACAATGAAGAAAAGGCTGAACGAACTGTATGCAGCCTGGAGTAAGTCTTTGATCTTTTTCAAATGGCTTGTCAAAATTGTCTAACCATTGCTGCATTGCTTTAAGTCAACATTTATACATAAACAAGTGAATTATAATAGCACAAAGGCATCTGACATGTAACAGCAAAAAAGGTAGTTCTGCAAGAGAAAACGTTAGTCAGAAAGTAAATTTGTCTTCAGCTCAAGAGCTAACATACTACATTTAATAAAACAAACATGAGATATGTACACAGTGACACTTAATTCCTAATCCTAATATGACTGATAACCTATGCAAAATTTATAAAGTACTTCATAAGGGAAGTCCACTTTATAACTCAGTGAGCCATGGAAAGATGAAGCAACTTTCTCATGGTCATGCAGCATGTTACTGCTGGAGTAGAAAAAAACACCAGTCAGGGCAACCAAATGACAGTGCCAGATTCTCTTAGTTAAGTCAGCCTTTCTCCTCCTCTTTATGAAAATTTAATTACACTGACTCTTTCCTGGTGCATTGCTTATACAAATAAAAAGGTAGCAAGCAGTCAAGTTTTTCCTGCAGGTTAAAGGAGCAAGAGTCCTACCAAAAAATGTTCCATTTATTTTATTCCCTTTTAAAAACTGTTGCATATAGATTAGTTAGGTTTGCAATACTTGTCAACTTGCAACCCCAAAAGTGAACACAACTAAAATCTAATTTCACACTAAATTTTAAAAAAAATTAATTTCCAATTTTTCTACACTGGTGTAAACACACTTCAAAGATGCCAATTACAATGCCTTTACAGATACTTATCCTCCAATTTCTTTTCCATTCCAAATTGTGTTTATTGGCAAATCAACTTAGTGTCAAAGAAAAACAAATGCAAGACTTGTTTTCATAAAAAATACCAATTAAAATTACTTTCAAGATGTAAATAAGGCCTCCCGATAATACTAAAGGCTGTTGAAAACTATTTCCTCTGAAAACCACAATACTTTTAATAAAAAATAGCTTAAAAATATTTTAAAGATAAAACATAACATGAATTTACTTAATGATAACCATGAGTTTACTGCTCAACCTTTTAAGACTTCACAGAAGAAACACAGCAATGTAAAGACTGTTTCTCTGCAAGATACAGACATCACAATTCCTCAGCTACATGTCCTGTATGAAAAATATTCTGCATTAAAAACAACCAGGTCTGCACTGGGCAATCAAAAGTCACAGCAGGTTTCTGAAATCTGCTTCTTTCCAACACATCTGATCTCTGTGCCAGAAATTGACTGTGTGATACTACACAGATGTTCAGACATCTATTTGCCTCCTTCAACACCGCACACATAAACAGAGGATATTTTTTGTGTGTTTTATATATTTGGGAAGCATAATATACAGGTTTTCTTCCTTGAAAATACTTCAGGCAATATTCCAACCTATGTTTTCTTTTGCTTATTTTGATAGTCTGCAAACCATTTCAACCAGAAATTAAGGATAACAAAACTGAAAGTATGAGAAAAGCTCTAGAAGCCTGCATTCTTTCCATTCACAGAGTTAAAAGAATTATTAACTGAAATTAGCCTAGTGAAGCAGCTAAGTGCCTTGTTTGTTTTCAAAATTAGAAACATAAAAGAAAGCAAGGTCATGCAATGCCAGTTCCATTTTTTTATATAAAAAAAGTAAGGATGCTGAAATACCTTCAGTAATGATAAAAATGATTGCTGCATTTTACAATAAATACATATTACTGCTTTTTAAGCTTAGGGATTATTTCAAATAGCCTTTTATTATATCAAATAAAATAAGGATTCTATTTATACAGAAAGAGTCAAGTAATAAAATGAAGCCCATATTCCTTAAGACAAGATGCATTCATGCCTTTCCCACTGGAGAGACTGGTTCAACAACTTTACAGTTAAACAGAATTAATTCTACTCTCAAAAATCCATTGACCTTAAGCTTTTAACAAACATTTTCAACTGCAGAGTGTATTGTCAATATTTACAAATCCTTAAAATTATATTTCACCAGAACAGCTTTTATTTGCTATATTAATATTTCCTTGCAAATGTATGCTTATCCATATCAGAGAAGAAGAAACAGCTGCTACTCACAGGAAATCTCTGGGGTCCTACAGCAGGTCTTGGCTGGGCGGGAACTGGCAGCAAGGGCACTGAAACAAGAAGCACCTTTTAACACCATTTGTTTTACCTAACAGTTATTGTAGTTATTTCCAAAAGCAGTTGCAATAAAAAGCCATGATTAAAATCTGCTACTTTTACTCTCACATGTCACAGTTCCTACAATTAACTTTGAGCAACCGTTCCCTCCCCTGCAACATGCAACAGGGCAATTAGGATTCTCCTAGTTAATTTACATAATTTAGTTCTGCATTTTCCAGAATTAAATTGCTCCTTGTTGCAGGAAGGCAAACTAGAATAGTTATTCAGCCAAAGACATCTCTTAGACAAAGCTGACAGAGACACTAACAATAATTTCATGTTTCAGATAGAAGGATACATGATTAATTTGCCTTCTCAACTTCACGCTACTCAACATTTCCTAGGCATCTCCCAGTCTCACCATCAAGCTACCACAAGAAGCATGGACATAAGAGACACTAAATGGTATAAATCACTGCTCATGAGGGTAAAATGAGGCAGGCAGCTGCAATTAACAGCACGCAAAAACTACTTAGTCTGGCCTTTGCCACCACAATGGTGTGTGCAACTGTGATCACAGAACTGCTGATCTCAGATGAAAGACTGTGATTGCATAGAGACACCAAGATGAATTAGGAGACCTTTTCCTGAAAAAATAACCTCTAAAACTAGTATTTCAGGGGGATTAACATGGATGATTTGTCCTTACAACTGCACTTTGAAACGCTAGTCACAAAAAGCTATTTCCTAAAACATTCACCTAATGTTATGGCAAAATGCACAAAGTGCTACAGCTGGATCACCTTGGGAACTGAATCTATATTTGAATCTCGAATACAAAGTGTAATGACAGTTTTCCCATTTTCCAGTGCACTTTTTATTTCCTCTCAGAGTTGTCTAAGTGGTTAAAAATACAAACATTTCTATGTTAAACAAAAGGCCTAGAGAAGTTAAATAAAGCATTTCAAACCACACACAATGTGTTTGATCATTTACTAAAAGCTTTTAGTAAGATTCTTCTCCAGTTTGTTTTCAGCACTTCTGGAAGTGACAGGAAAACATTTTCCAGGCAGGGTTAAACACTGACTTTGCAGACAGCTACTGTGTTACACTTCAGAGCAGGAAAGATGTTAAGAAACGCTGCTAGTTTGAGAGAGAAGTTGGGTGCATTTCCCAACACAGAGGTTTGCTGAGATGCCTCAAAAATCCCTCTTCCCTTGGTAACCAAGGCACAAGAACTAATGCATTAGTGGGCTTTTTTCATGTCCATGTCTGGCTTCTATCCACTTTTGTTAGGTACTTGTGGTTTGCCGGCTCAGAGACTGATGGGGTAAACTAATTGCAGCAGTCTTTCAGCACAGGAGAACTGTGCGCAAGCTTTGTATCACATTACACGAGAAAATGACTTGAATAGTTTCATCCTGGCTTCTAATGAACATCTGTCGGTACCAAGCAGCCATGGCCACATGGAAAAAATTGATAGGATGCTCTTGACAGACCTAGTCCTAAAATAGTTCAGGTATTACAGGTCAGAGAAAAATAGTATAAGGTGGGAAATACAGAGAAATGTCAACTGAACAGAGCACTTGAGTCTATTTCAGTATCCTGCCTCTGGCAGTAGCATATAAATTTATATATTTATATATTTTAAACAAATTAATTTAATACTCATGAAAGATAGTAGTTCAAATTCTGTGCCCTTTCAATCCTTGGACACTTGCTTAAGCAGCAAAGAAGTCTCAAGCCCTCATTTTCTTGATGTCAAATACTCCATAGGTGTGAAAAGTATGCTTCAAAAATAATACACAGCATGTTGTAAGACACTATTTTAAGAAGATTAAATTGCTTCTTGCTATAAATTCCAACGCTATATTTGAAAAGATGAAGAAGCAATTCCCACACTGATTATTCAGGAGAATTACGATGTGATTTTTCCCAAGACACCAAACAGTTTTCGAAAGGTAAATGGCATACTGAGCTGCCATAAACTGCTCATTAGCTCATGTCAATTTTGGCAGCACCACAGTATCCCTGGAATAGTTACTTGTGGTATAAACATTTAAGGGGAAAAAATGCAACACCTATTATCATAGGTTAAATCAGTATTTCATAGTACATCTATGAACAGTCCTCCAGCACTAATAAATTGATCATACTCAAGTTTGGACACCCATTCAGCAAAAATTACTACCTACAACTCAAAACTAATTCGCAGAATAGGACACAAAGAAAAGATAAAACTATGTGACGAGCTAAAAGATATGGGATTCAAACGCCACAGGAGGCACAGCTGAACACCAACTGCACAGTATCTGCAGCAGGTGTCCACAGAGGCTCATCTTTCAGGGGTTTGATAGACCAAGTCCTTAATCATTTATGAAACTTCGAAGACCAAAATTAGGATCAATTCATTTGAAACAAAATTGACTTGAAAGTAACTATTTTTTTGAATTAGGATCCAAGGCTGGGCTGGGAGATGGTGGCTACTGTCGAAGATTTGCCTTTGAAACATCAAAGGAATAAGCCAATGATAGGATTCTTCAGCAGTGTTTCTACTCCCTTTCAGGCTGAAGTAGCTGTCTACTAGAGCTCTTATACATGGTATTTTATTCACATGAAAATTTTGCAACAATTTACAGGAGGTTTGAGGCTATTTTAGAAAACACTGGTATCCTCGACGCATTTCAAGAATAACTCAAACCAAAAAGATGTTAAAAAAGTGTATTTCTATGATCTGCAGTTAGGAAAAGTGTCCCTGGTGCTGACAATTAGAAGTGTGTGAGCTTTATCCTGCCATAAAATTAGAGAGGAAAAAATGCCAGTCTACACTAAAACATGACAGCACACCATTAAAATTACCAGAACCTAAGTGTGCATATCATGCACTTCCAGACATGGCATTTTTAGCTTCCAGGCATCACATTTTCAACAACAGAATCCCAATAAACTTTGCACCTATCTGACTGTATTCTCCAATGTGTAAAACCCCTCATGTATCTGGAAATATGTTCAGCCAAGAAGGGGCAGGACATCATCAAGAACATGAAGTCAATCTGATCTTTCATCCTTCCCGTTACCCTGAAAGAAATGATGCTGCAAGTGAAACACATCTGTATATTGTCAACCACCAATCCCTGCATATTGGGGCTTCAATTAGACGGAATAAAGGAAGACTTTTTTAAGAGGAAGTTTGGAACAGCACTCCTTACACTGGAATTTCTATCTACCATTTCCCTGCAGTGACTGCTTTAAAATTCACCTTAATATGCAAATACCATTGAAGGTTTTAGAATTATGTTCATTTATCTACAGAAAGCTCCTGATTTCCAACACATTTTCACATTTTCCTTAGGCGTGCAAGTGTTTACTTTCATGTAACATAACTGCACTGCTACAGATTAGGACTGAGATGGCCACTACTCTCAGTCACTGCAGGAGACTCAGCTTCCAATACAGGTTCCCTAATAGAAAAGATTAAATTTCTACAGTGACTTACAAGATTGTATTTAATAGTATGCTGCACACCTATTAGCAGAAATATTCAGCAGTCTTGCCAAGGACTCTTTCAGTAAAATGAATGGCACGAAGGGATTTCATATGAAGCAGCTACCAGCAATACACAGAGCAAAGAACGTCCTTGCTGAATGCAGGTTTTAACACCATTCAACAATCGATCACCCATCTTCCAGGGCTGCTCAGCCTAAGAACACCTGGACTTCTACAAGCCAAGAAATGAATGTGACATAGAGTCAGCAGGTGTAAGATCTAAAAAAACCCAAGAACTTCCCCCCTCCCTCCCTTGCAAATCTAATACTGAAGATCTCCTAACCTGCAGGAGGTACACAACTTTCTGGAAATGAGGATGGGCATGAAGACTGAAAAACAAACTATGAACAAGATCAAGCAAGATACCTGCAATAGCCACAGTGCCACAGACAGTGGTAAAGCTGAGAACAACCTGAAGCTGCTCAGTAATGTGAAAAAAACTCCTCAGACAAAAGCAAGAAAATACACTGGTATACTTTTGACATTAGGCAAAAGTGCAAATCCTCAGTAGCCATTCCCAGCATTACCATCACATTTGCTTACCTAGATAGAAAAGATCTGGTACTGTTTCACAGGGACAGAGAAAAAGCATCTAGAACAGTCTAAAAGCAATTTTTGCTTCTCGCTAAACAGTAACTTACTTTGGTAGTGCTAGAAAAATGCACAGAAGGCACAAATCCAAGAGTAAAGGGTCTTTTGGAGTGTTTCCAGATAATCTGTCCTGATGCATAATTTGTTTGGAAGCACCACATGGAAAAGCAAAATAAGCTCTCTGACACAGCTACTACAAAGCCATCTGTGAGAAGCACAACAGACCTCCATATACCGGCAATATTCCACCCTGCCAAATTCCTGCTTTTCACTGGTCAAATAAACGACGCAAAGATAGCACTGGCTTGGAGTTGTGGTGATGTCAAGGAGGGAAAAATACAGAAAACTTAATGGCAAATATGTATAAATATTTATGTATTTATTTAGTCTGTCTTGTCCCAACATAATCCAAAATCAGAGCTATGCAGGTGCCTCTTTTTTTAACCCTCTTTGGGATAAAATACTTCCTAAATAAGCAGTAACATGAACAGCTTTGCTGAAAGCTACTCTAAGAAGCGTAGCCCAAAGAATGTTTATGTTAACTTAAGAGAAAAAACATATTTGCATATTTGCAAATCAAAACAATTACAGATGTGGCCCTGAAAGGAGAATTGAGGGCATGTATCCTGTCAAGTAAGGACAGCAACTGGTATCCTTCACAGAGCAATTACATTGCAAGGAGTGCCTCAGCACCCTCTCACCGAAACAGGTAGATGGTCATTCTGTGAATAGTTGGAATGTCCTGGGAAATTTACTAACTGCAGTACTTTTGAAACTCCTAGTTTTGAAAACTGACATTTCTTGTTTTTTGAAAAGCACGTTCTCTTTTCAGATTCCATTTTTACTGCTCTTCACAGGCTTTACATTAGAATAGCAAACACGATAAACGCTGAAAAGGCTTTGCTTGTACAGTTGGCCACACTCCAACAACATTATGTCTTACTTCAGGCAAAACATTTGTTTCAAGCTTCAAGAAAAAAAAAGCAGCCTGAAGCACATTTCCATGAAGTGATAAACAAATTGTTCCATCTCTGGCAAAGAATGAGATGAGTCACGCTTGCACGACTGGGAAGATGTTCAGAAAGCTCACCTTGTACAGGCGTCACTACCGTCCCCTTGAAATGTGGATTTATGTGAATGTTCTTCGGTTGCTGAGGTGTCACTGGAGGGGGAGTCATCATTATTCGAGGTGTTTCTATCTGAGGGGGCATATGTAGCCCTGGAGGAGGAGAAGAATGATGCTGATGCTGTAAAGGAAGCAGAGATTGTAACTGTTGCTGCTGCTGCTGTTGTTGCTGCTGCTGTTGCTGTTGTTGTTGCTGCTGCTGCTGCTGCTGTTGCTGCTGGAACAGACTCATAACAGGTTGCTGGTGTGTTGGAATTAACCTCTGTGAGTGAGTCTAAAGTCAGACAAAAGAACAGAGTCACTAGACTTTAAAGTTAAAATACCCTGACATAAATGAGCACAAAACCAAGACATGTCTGGAGAACAATTAAGGCCAATTACAAACAGAGAAACTTCTCTTCCCTATAATCAACTGAAACCACTAAAAACCATCAGCACAGGAAAGCAAAGGAGCAATCAAAAACATTCATATAAAGGAGAGGACAGCAAAGAGCAAAGAAGCACAGGAAATGCAGACACATTCACTCATTTTTAACAGTGAAACTGTCAAGTTTCATATGTCAGGGTTCTGCGTATGTCAGTGGAAACTGTTATTAACTACAGTAACGTTTATGTGAAGATCACTAGAAATCTGAGTCCTAGTACCAAAACAAATCCACTACCTTTTTTCTCATGTACAGAAGAGCCTCTCTGAGATAACAGACCTAGCACTAGCAACAAATGTCACAATACAAATTCAGATATCAGTGCAGCACACCTATCCATACTGCTTGAAGAAAAAACTCATTTGAAGATACCTTTCAAAGGTATCTTTCCCTAACATAGAAGAAAGTCTCTTGCTGCTCAGCTCTCAAAAACAAATGGCCAAAATCTGTGCTAATAAAAAAAAATATTGTGTTTCTTTCCAGGGACATTCTTCTGCCTCTGAAGTCACTGATCCTAGACACCAGTCCTAGTCTAGTAACTTCCAAATGGCAGTGCATGAAGAGACCCAAAGAGGCCACCTTTTAGCAAAAAAGATGTGACAGATTGTTTCTTTCAGCAGCCATATACATAAAGCAAAGCAGCTTCATAGTATGCACAGGAAGACACTGGGATGGGCACAAAAATATTTACATTTAAAATCAAAATAGCTCGCAAGGACTGCAGCAAAACAGAAAACAAAAATTATTCAACCTTCACTGCTCAAAAACCACAAAATACTCTACTGCAGGGCTCTCAAGCACTGAGATATTCACTGACTCCTGCCAGTGACCAGCACCTACTTACTGCTGTTGTAAAAAATCACCTTTGTTTAACACAGATGACCTTGTCCTGCAAAGACATACACAGGCTTTGTTCTACAATCTCAGCTTCTAGTATATTTTATGACAGTGAACAAAAATAAGTGTTGACCTCTTGGTCACTTGCTGGAGTTGTTTTTGGTTTTTGTAGGGTTTTTTTGATGGAAAAAGTAAGGTCTTTTAGATTGTGATACAAAGCACAGCAGAGAAAAAGAAAGTAGTAACAAAGCCAAATTTCATTTGAAATCCCAAAATAAGAACTTATCTAGTAGTGAAGTGGTTATTACTGTTCTAGGGTTTTATTTACCTCCACAGTAGCATAGCTTATATGCAAATAATTTTTTTTAAGTATCAGCAAAAATATTACCTTGACAGAACCCAAGAAGTATTTTACAGAATCGTATTTTTTAAACTACATTATTATGAATAATGTGGGACTGAATGTGTTTCCACGTTGCATGTAGAAGACTTCTCAGAGGAATTCAGTTTTTCCTCCACCCTCATGCAAACCAGCAGGTAAGTCTGACTGTGATTCATCAGTCAAAATGCACTTTGCATTTGGAGGCCTGGAGATTGCTCAAGGCGAAGCCAGTAACAGGACTAAGCACATACTTTACAATCATCACATCACACAAAGTCCATACTGCCGAACAGTGCCCTGAAAGAGCAGGTGGTCTACACCGGAATATATATTCCACCTTTACAAAGACTCATGATTTAAAATGCATTTCTCCACAACTTCCTGCAAGGATGCTCAAAGAATATTAAGGATTAAAAGGTACCATTGCTGATGGCTGGTTTGGCAGCAGTGCAGGCCTGTGATCCTTCATTCTTCCCCTATCATTGTCTCTCCTTTGTTCTCCCATTCCATGGCACATAACCGAGCCTCCTCTTCTCCCTCCTCTCCTGGAGCCATATCGCCCCTGCTTAAGCTGCCTTTCCCTCTCTTCAAATTCACGTAATGCTGCTTGGGCTTCTGCAGAAAGCTCTGTTGAGAGAGAAATGAGGAAAAATATTTCAGCTTTGTGCTGAAACGGTAGAAAACACAATGACAAAAAAACCCTGTTTCCAGAACTATAGAAGAATCTCCGCGACTAACATAAGATTTGCAGGCACTTTGATCTCCTTTAGGTGGCATGTTAACATTTCATTAAAGACGTCTTTAAAAGGAAAAAGCACAGATACTTGTGTCTTTCGCACAGGCAAAAAGCAGCAAATAAATGAAACAATCATGAACAAAAACGTTTGGTTGTTTTCTTTTTGAAGATGGTATTGAAGTCTACCTTCTGCTCTAAGAGGAGGCTGTGGCTCCTCTTAAAGTTTCGTTATCTTTAACATTTCACTTATGTGCAGACATCAGGCAAGACAATGAACCTCCAGCAAACTTTACAGTAAAGGATCTTTCGAGTCTGTCATATGAATATATTTTATTCACCAGACTCTTCTGCACATTGGTCTGTTCCAAAGAACGACTTTCTGCTTGCTGAAGTTTGTTTCTAGTCCATAACTATTTAATTTTTGTTTTATTGTACGTGGTTTAAGAACCAGCAGTACTTCACAAGTGTTAATTTCCCTAAAGAGAGAGCACACATTAAAATCTGTGATCAGCTCAAGTCAAACACATGGCCGCTGATAACACCCACCCAACTTACATCACAGGTAAACACCAGAGAACATGTAGTACTCAGCGAAGATGACAAATTTGCTTGAAACCCTGGACAATGCTAACAACATTAAGCAAGAAACAATGCAGTAATAGATCCAGGTAATGAAATCACTCGAAAATACAGAGAAAGTCTAAAATAGACTTCAGGAAACACACCATGAAAGTATAAGCAGAACCACTCACCAGGTTTCAATCACTTAAAAGGAATAATAAACTTTAATTCAAACATGCAGCTGAGTCTTTTGCCATGTGTCAGTCAGATCCTTTGTTACCCCTAACATCGATTTCTGCCTCTAACAAGGCAAAATTAAACTACAAAAAACAAACACTCCTGACAAATAAAAACATATTTTGAATTAATATAGTATATACTTGTCAATACTACACACAGTGACCATAATATCTGAGTATCAGAATTAAAATAATTAGTATCTGGCATGAGACACTACTACTACATCTCCACACCACTAGATATCCTCTACCAAGAACATATAACTAAATCAATTAGAAAACTCTTACAATTTCTTGTGAGTCTAAAGGCCAAAGCTACTTAAACCACCATCTTAAACATCTTCATAAGTAATCTCTATTAGTCTTTGAAGTTGAGGATTGACAGAAGGGCAGAAAAGGGTGAGCGCTGAGCATTCCCTCTGCGGCAGTTGTTCTTACTTGGCTACAAAAACTACCTGCACGACTGAGCTGCAGAGACTGTAAATTTGCATTTTTGTCCCAGTTTTCAGAAGTATTCAGCACCTCCACAAAGCAGGAGCTTTTCAATTTTTAAAAGTTCTGAACTTGCTGATGGCCTGTAAGAACACAGCAAACATGACAGACTTATAAAAGCCCAGGATCTGCCAGAGTTCTCTATTTAATTTTTGCATGTTGGTGATGAGACACATTTCTCTACCTCTTTTTCTCTCCACTTTGACACTGCAATTAAATGCCATAAAGCCTTAACAAATACTCTTATGAAATGCTACCTTTGCCCTCAAGGCACCTGCACAGCAGAGCCCAAGAGAATCAGGCTTTATCAGGAAAATCTTACAGAATGCTTAAAATGAGGGAAGGAATCACAGTCCCTCAAGTCTTAGGTATCAAATGTGCATTTCTGACAAAAATTAAGACAAATGTACTCTTGCCCAAAGCAATCAAAAGCATTAGGTGCAAGTAAAACAACCGCCATAGCCATCTTGGCTGCCAGGGATCGAAAAAGCTGGTTAGATGGGAAAAACAGAGCTCTGATTTCAAGTCTCCTTCCTCTCTACATGTGCAGCAAGTTGTGTTTCTACAGAAAACCACAAGGATGAAAGGGCGAATGTGGGCTTTGACCTGCCTGAAAGACAGACCACTACTTCCCATATATCCATGGGGGAAAATAGTGCCACTATGTCGCAGAAGAGTAACTCTTTCCTTTATCCAGAAATGATCCCAATCCTGCAGGGCATCCTGGGCATGCTGCTGGCTGGACAGTTGTTTTGTTTTCTCAGGAACAGGACAGGCAGGGCAATTTCTCTGCCATCTTCCACACTACAACCCTGAACTCAGCAAGGCTGTAGTCTGGAAAATAAAGTTGAGTCATTGCAACAAGTACCTACCATTGATAGTCAAGCAAGATAAGAAGTTCCTATTAAATAGCATAGAAATCACATGTGAGGAAAGCAATTTTTAATGAAACTGAGAACAGAGCTAGGCTTCCTAAAAAGCAAGACTATGGCCAAGTCTCTCAGCCTCCTGAGCACACACTGAAGGACACTGAATAGAAACAACTTTAGAGGAAAGAATGGGCTGCTCCAAACAAAATTACTTTAGAGCACTGTGCTGATTAAGCTTGGGGAAGGGATGGCAGCATCCATGCAAAGTCAAGTCTGTCCATCTTGAATGTGTAGAATCACTCTCTCTAAAATGTATAAATTGTTTTCCTCCTCACTTTACATGAAACTCCTCAAACTTTTAAGGCCATGTCCCTAAATGGACAGTCCACACATTCAGTTTTTCAGCCAGAAAAGGGAACATGCATAACACCAACTTTGAAAAAAATATCCCGATCAAAACCATACACAAATTCACATTCCTAATACATCTATGACCATAGAAATACAATATAACCATTGAATTGTAAAAATAAAAAAAATTACATCAACATCAAGCATACTTTCCCCACAACATGCCAATGAGGGCAAGAGTGTCCTACCTGCGAAGAATTTTGCTTAGACACAAAAGTGCAGGTTCAGAACCAGAGACAGATTGCAAAAGTTAAGACTAATGCCATGAACACCTCAAGTGCTGTATGTAGTTAGACATCACCACACAGCAAAATATAGTCAGCTCTATTATTAGGCGGGCTGTATATTGAATTTGAGAGCACTGTGTCCCACATACAGAGATCAAGCAGAGGAGATGGCATGGAAGATGGTTTTGCAAGGAGGGAAGCAACAAGAACAGTCCCTGCCTGCCTGAAAGTAAACTCAGACTACTCACTAGAAAAGAGGTGATGAGCAGAGGAAGAAGAGATTCTCTTTCCGCCCCTGGGCTCTTCCAAAGCACAGCCAGATATTCACATGAATACAGCTTCTCCCTGGCTAAGTACTCGTGCACAACTATAAATACATATTCATTTACATGTATTTGCAATATGTTGTCATTTCTTTTCTCCTCATCATCAAGATCTGCAAACTGATTATACTCTGTGCTTCAGGACACAGAGCAACTGGACAAATTTAAAACACTCACTTTAATTTCCTAGCCCTGCCTGAAGTCTCAGCCACCAGGCATCAGAGTGAACATAAGCCAACTAAGCAGGGCATAACAAGAAATACTGCCACATCCAATTGACCTTTGTTAGCACTTTGCAATTGGTTCTGCATAAGTCTAAGAGTTTGGGCTGTGTTTTTTTGATTAGATACAGAGGGAATGCTTTAGTTTGGTAATACCAAAGACATTTTTTCTTTTCCCATTCCTTAACAGGTAACTACATCCACAGAATAATGACAATTCCCACTCTGAGAAGACTTCACCTACGTGCACTGACAAAAGCTATGTATTTCTTATCAAAGATGACAAATTTGGTATTGCTAGAAATCAGTTGCATAGCTGTCCTACAATACCCCTCTTCTGAACTTTGAAAAACCATTCTTTACATTATCTTGGATGAAGAAATGTTTAGGAAAGATCTTAGCTACACTACTGAGAACACTGTATCCTTACATCTTTTTTTACCAGCTGACTGTACAGTTCTCACACACACAGTTAATGCAGTGAATCAGCAATTATTTTTCTAGTGTCTCTAAGTGTCAAGATTAATTTCACTATCTCTGGTAATAAAATGGTTTCAAATGACATCTTTAATCAGTAAGTAAGAATGCACTCCTCCAATAGAGACAAGCTGTCACAAAAGGTCACCAAAATGTGACAGGATGGAAATTACGTTTGTAACTTCAACTGAAATGTTAATTCCTCTTTAAGTGTTTTCTGAACTATGTTCATATTTTAGAGTAAGGAGATGTAGGCCTGCAATGAAATTTCATTTTTAAACCATAGCAGCTGTAAAAATTTGCTCTATAATCTCAAAAGGAAGCAGATATTTATATGCAAACAGAATTTTTTGTGGTCTAACCTTCTACCACATGGTCAGTTATCTGGTCTCTATCAACATATTATTAAGAAAAACTAGTATGAATAGAAACCATTTCACAACAGCAAGATCGTGGTTTTTGCCAAATATTGGTTTCCAAAAAACCTCTTTATAGAATCATCCATATTTGTACTCATCTTTTCCTTATATCTCTGAGCTACATCCCAGATCACTTAGAAATACATTTAAAAGTCTAATTCAAATCGCTGTTCCTTTAACAGTCAAGCTCCACTACAGGTTTTCTCCTCATTGGCCGGTCTTGTTTTTATATTAAACTAAAGAATAAATCCACAGATGCATGATAGCAAATGCAATTGTCATTTACCTTGCAATTATGTGCAGAATTTTAGTTATTCCAGTGCCCTCCTGTTTCTAAAATATTCTGTTTCGTAAAGCCACCAGCACCTTTTGTATAAACAAGATTTGGTCTCTGTGTGGTTTGCAGAAATATGGTCTTATGGTTGCAAACACATTTGCAATGCACCTCAGCTAAAGTACTCTTTGCCCTTTACTATCATTCATTATAGCTCTGCAGAACAGTCAATTGACACAAAACCTCACCCAAAGTTTCTGGAATGTTTCTCCTTTCTCTTGTCACATCTGAGAGCCTGATGATCGTTCCTTCTTTCCGTTCAGTTTTGAAACGTAATCGTCCAGACTCTTCATCATCATCCTCCTCTTCATCAGATTCTTCTTTTGTTTCTTCTTGGAGTTCCAGAGATCCAATAGCTGCCTAAATCACAAAAACAGAGGACATGCAGCCTCAAAAACCCAAGTCTCTTGTAATCAGCGCCAAAAGCAAAGCTTTCTTTAAAAGCCCCTTTCTACAAATTTTGCTGGCATTATAAACTGTGCTCATATATAATTCAGTGAATATTTAAGAGCTTAGTGAATTTTTGAAATAAAAATATATGTACTATATAATAAATTATAAAGTAAAATCTATTTAGAAAATAAATTCTCTGTAATATTTAAGGGAATACTGAAACTCCAGTTAGAGCCTCCATCTGATTAGTAGGTACTTCTGCACACAGATTGACATTTTATCATTGAATCGACTAAGATGCAAACCTTGGTTACTACCAGATTCAAGTAATAAAAACAGTAAAATCCTAATTTTTTTTCATCTTTTAACAACTGCCAGTACCATGCTGTTAAAAAAATGCAACCAACCAACAACAAAGATATCCTTGCATCTCAATCTCATTCCTCTAGGTACGTATGCCTTTACTTCACTCCTCAAATATTTCCCAGTTTCAATTCAGTAATTGATGGGGAGAATGAGAATAGGATTGGATAAATTTGAAAATACTAAACTTGTATTCTGGATGCTACGGGAATGCTTCTGGAATTTACTTTCCAAAAAAATGCAACCAACCAAACACTTATTTAAATAAGCAATGTTCCAAATGAAAATGGATCCCTCTCCTCCAAATTAATAGAAACTAAAAAAAAAAATTCATTTTCCCATGTAGGCCTGATGAAAATAATGTTCAGGGTGTTACACAAGTTATTTTAGATTTCTACAGTTGAAAATTAGAAGTGTTCTAATATTATATGATTCTCCATAAAAATTTTTGGTTACTGGGTTTTTGATTATTTTTTGTACAAGCCCACTTGTTCATTTCTTAGGGCCTGCACATGCCTTTTAATTCTATGCAAAGCCACTAAACACATCATAAATTTTATGCTGCTTGAGGACAGTCAAAAAATAAGCCAAATCTAACATGTAAAAATGGGTTTAATCTTCTAATTAACCAGATCAGTGCAGAAATTTATATGAGAAAGGCACAGCAAGTGTGACAGTCAGGTGGACAGATATTAAACCACAAATCAAGAAAGAATTAATGGCATAATTGTGCAAGAGATTGCAAATTTCCCTATCCAGCAGCCTAACTTCATCCAAAACCAAAAAGAAATCTGGGAAGCAAGATCAGAGGCAGGGTGACCTGGCAAAACAGTTTCTGCTTTAAAAGACAGCAAACCTTATGAACTCAAGCTCAAAGCTACCCCAGCTTTGGTCTGGTGAATAAATGATCTGTGTACTTAGTTACAGGGCTTTGATGGGCTACTGATCCTAAGCTGTTTTTTACCCATTCCAGGCAAACTTTTAAGTGCTACATTTCCTGACCTCACAAAACTGTTTTAAGATACAGCTAAGAGAACAGTCTAATTTTACTAAAGGCTTTAAGACTTTCACGTTATAAATATATTTATTTTGGTATAACAACTTTATCATATTAAAAAAAAAGCAGGTAAAAACAACAGGCAAAGCAGGAGAAAACAAAAAAAACCTTCAAGACTGAAAGAAATCCAAACCTCAAAAGCAAACCCAAACTGAGCACAACTGGTCTAATTAACATATCCACATATAATCAAAATACCTTTGAGGACAAGCAGTTGATACCCATGGAACAGAGGAGGGATAGCAAGGAAAGAGATGCTAACACGGTTTAATAAAAACAAACAACACCGAGAGAAAGATAGGGTTGGCATTTTACTTTCAAAAGAGGGACTCCCAAAAGAGAAAGGAGTAGCAATATCTCTATCAAATCTGTGCTTTTATAAGTATCACAAACCCCATAATTTTACTGTCTCACTGCTTCTTTTCAGAAACTTTCCCTTCAGGACCAGGATTTGAAAGTCAGAACTGGAGCAGCTGTTTTGCAAGACATGCTTACACTACACAGAGCCTCCTGCTTTACTCTAAAGCATAAACCCCAGACACATCCACTCTCTATGTCCATGGCCCTTAAAAGCTACATTGGAATTCTGGTTTTTATTAATCAAAGACTGAGACCAGTCATGTAATCCTATCTGTGAGTGCTAAACTTAATCATGCAAGGCTCTATGTGTAGCTCAAACTTCAGAATCAGGACTAGAAAGGTTAATGAAGTCTACATTGTCCTGAAAACTTCTGCTGTGTTTTAATGAAATGCTATTAAAAAACCCCGCAGAAATTCTGTTGCATTTTGACAATTATTCCATCCTAGAAAAAAAAAATCTCTTCTACAAAGAAAATGTCCCAAGTTTTGACAGACTATCAGACAACTGCTTACCTACAGAACAATAAAAAAAAATCTGAAACTTTTCTAGACTAGCACTATTCTACTCTTACCCACTTATTCCAATGCTGTAGTCTTGGTCTGACTCACTTTATTCATCAGCATAACGCTCATGCCACCCATTAACCAGCAACAGCTGTACAAGCATTAAATATCGAAGACAAAAAAACCCAAAGGAGCCAGTGAAAAAGTGGGCACCAAGACAAGGCAGTGCTGGAGAATGGTAACTGACCCATGTCCAAGTCTGATTACACCTATTATTGAGGGATTTATGCAATGGAGACACATGCCTGACAGCCACCCATATGTTCTCTCCATACAGCTCCAGGAAAGGTTGGCTGAGTAGGGTAGGAGCACACACCCTTCCCCTGCAGTTTGTTCTGCAGTTGTAGAATGAAAGATGTCTATTTCTGTATCATCTAAAGATGATATTTTCCAGCTTCCAGCCAAACAGAAGGAGCTCTTTCACCAAGATTACAGCATTCTACGTTTCAAAAAGACACAACTGCACACACAGAATTAAGACATATTACCTACAGGATTTGCTTTAATACTTGCTAATCATGAATATCTCTGCATAGATTTAAACAGTCCTTGAATGGCCACTTGAAGTCACTGGACTGGACTCACCAGCCCAGGCTTCTCAGCAGCTCTCCTCAAAGAGAGCTCTACATTTCCCACTATGACACCCTGCACAAAGCTACCAAAGAGCTTTGCTGACCCTTACATACAAACAGAATGACCTTTCTTCTGCCACGAGGTCAGGGGGTCCTGCCATCCTTATTAAATAACCATGCCATAAATCCCAGCCACTGTGCAGAATTCCTCACACTGAGTTATGATCTGCTATGGGGAAGGAGTGAGTGCTCCTGCCCTGAACAGCTTACAGGCAGCTGCAGGAATGCAACAGACACAGCCCAAGGGAAGCTGCAGAAACACTGACAGCATGATCCTCCCAAACATGGGATCCTCCCAACAGTGTTCAGGAGAGCTCTGTGCCAGAGATTCATAAGATGTGCAAAACCAACTAAATTAAAGGTGAAATGAAGAACTTTTACTAACAAGCCATAAAAAAGGAAGTAGAGGCACCTACTACAGGTTAGCACTGAAGAAGCAGCAATTGTTCAATCCCAGGGGATCAAGAAATAACAGGGCAGGTAAGAGGATATTTTATCTATTCCAAGGGCACCTCTATTCCCAGATGAAAAATAGAACCAAAAAAATAAATCTAAGTGCCTTAAAATGTGTTTAAAAATTGGCTGTTTTGATTTGCACTCTTTTCACCACTTTCCTCCAGGCTGGCAGGTAGTGTTTTCAAACTCGAACAACAGAACTACAATACAGAAGTTTTGGCTAAACACAGATCGGACAATTCAGACAGACACATCAGCCTTTTTTTTTTCCCAAGTCTATATTCTATCAAAAGAAAAGCAGCATGCAGCACCTCTTCATGAAATGCTTTCTTGATTAAAGTACTCTTCATTTCTTATCAGCATAACCCAAGACACAGTTTAAATTATGCAATGATAAATCCCCTATCATTGACTTCACAGATTACTTCCAATATAAAACAAAGACATTATGAATTCTAATTTTATGAGGTTTCATTTTTATGAACATTTCACAGAAGTAATTAGTGATATTTTCCCTCAAAATATTTAGGACAGAATACCTCATGTGGCTGTTCTACCACACCTATTTGCTGCTGAAACTTCTGTGTGTTGGGTTTTGCTTTGTACCTTATGAAGAAAAAATATTTTCTAAAGCACTACATTTTTCAAGGAAGCCACACAGAGTGTTATTAATTTAAAATCCAACTTCAAGCACTGTTTCAAAAACAAACTTTACCTGCCTGTTGTTCCTCACTTCTCCCACGAGTGCCACTTGTAACAAGTGTCTCACTTCCCTCATTCACTTGTTTCCCCCCATCATGGTCCAATTCCCCAACCAGTCAGCTCTTCTCTTGGTTTACAAAAAGATTTCTTCATGCAATATAATAAGAGGCTTTAGCTGGTTTTAATGTGGAATCTGCTTAAAACAAAACACCACCCAACACCCTTCTGTGTTATTCAGATGCCAAATTTCAATCAAAAGATCATAATGCTCTTTCTTTGTACTGCATCCATTACAGCTCCACTCTCATGCTGCCAGAGAATGCCAACCCTTACCCCTGTTTACTAGCACTGAATGTTATGAGATTTAAGGAAAAGTGCTGTTACATAACACTCCAATAAAAAACAAAACTCTTCAAAGCTGGAGGCAGGCATCTAACCATGCAACGAACAGAAGTGAACACTCTACAAAGGTTCTCTCTCATGGTGGAGACTGCAACTGTGAGCCTACTGTCAAATGGAAGTAAAATCTATACAAAATAATAAAGGAATAAAAAGATGGTACTACTTTTGAATGGCGAAATTTGTGGCAATCTGCAAACCACCAGAATAAAGCCAAAACATAAGAGTAACTGAAGATATGGCCAAAATATTCACCTTAGATGATGAACAAATTCTGTAAAAGCTCAATTAATAAAATCAATTAAAAACCTGCATTGATGGTACCTTTCAAATGAAATTAATTTAATTCTGAATTGGACAAATTTAGACAACATGATTACTACAGGATTCTCACACTAGAGTTCGTACTCTCAAAATGAAGCTGGGCTTTTTCACAGCAGTAAGTTTGGCAGTGAATCTCAGCTACGTATTTAATTTTACATGGTGTGTGTTGTGTCCATCATCTCAGACTGTGGCTGCAGATACCACAAATGCATCAGTCCACCTCCAAAACACCATAACAAAAGTGTGTATCACCAATCCAGTGAAGGAATGAAAAGTGCTCAAGGATTTCACAGTTCTTTTGAAAGGTAGATTTAACACTTGGGAAGTACGAAATTAACTCCATTAACGTGTATTTGGTGCAAGATGTCACACTTGCAACAGTGAAGGCTGAATAATGCAGGTGGCCCCTTTTCAATGCAGATCTCCACCTACCAAAAAATGTTGTTTTACCAAGATAGGTTTGATACAACTGCAACATCACAGTACACCCAGTTGTCAGAACTTCATACAGTAATGCTGCTATGTCTTTGAGGAATTAATTTCCTGATGAGTTAAAGCTCCAAAGAGGAAATACACTCTGACTACACTTCTCAGCAGGTAATCCATTCAATCCTATTTAATTAAGAGCTGGAATAAAAGTAATATTAAAGCAGATTCCTGGTGGGGAAAGGAAAAAAATCTTACATCAAAAACTTGCTGCAAATTAAAACCGGTTGTGATATTCCTGCCTAGTAACAAAAGGAAAAACCTTGCAACAGAGTTAAAGTGGCAAGATAAAAAAGCAATTCTTTAATGAAAGCTTGCAGGTGCACAAAATATGGCATTGCACACACATGATACAGGATTTCTGTATTTTTATAAGGTTTATTAATTAGTATACCTAGCCAGTACATCCAATATGAAATCAGTTATCCCAGTAACCCAGCCTCGGGTCAGCCCCTTGGAGCTGGTCCAGGGGCTTCTTTGCCCTCTTTTCTTGTTATGTCTCTTAGGTTCTGGTAGAACTTAAGATGTCCTTGTCAGGAGTTCTCTTCTTGAAAATAAGACTAAACAGAATTTCAAGCATGTATAGTAAGGGTTTCTTAAACTGTGAGAGAGGGCAGGAAAAATACTAGAAGCTACACAAATATATATTAAAAAACTACAAGGCAATAAATACATGAAAAATATATAAAGAGCTAAAAAACCTTTAAGCATCACTACCAGGCTATAATCAGTGAATGCATACTTGTCAGATTTTGGCATTAGCTTTCTTACTGCAAATGAAGGAACTCATCCATTTTCCTAATCGAACATAAACCTCACAGGAATTTCAGTCTCAACACAACTTTCAAAACAATGATCTCGACCCTTGCTGTCTAAAATACCAAACCTTCCATGCCTACGCTCCTCCTCAAAGGAGGATACTCAAGAACTGTATTTACATCCCAACGACACCAATGATCCATCTGGAAAGGGAAGCACCACAGCTCTTGGAGATTTAACAGACTGTGCAGTGTTACTGTCATTTCCTACCCAAACGGGCCCCTGAAGCTTCTAATACTGAAGCCAAGACTACATATGCACATTTTGGGCTCTCCCTCATGATTTTAATCCCTAGGGGGAGAGGGGATCTGATGTATCTGACAATATAGATGCTATCACAATTCATTTTATACACAGAGTACTACCACCAGTAATTCAACATTGGCAAAGTTGCACCTATTCTTACCCAGTAATATGTACAATTCCACAAAATCAAATTGTAACAGAACTAGTTACTTTAAGTTTCCATTAAATTCATGACATACCTCTTCTGATTCATTAGCCATTGTCTGCGATTCTTCCAGCTCCTCATCAGCTGCATACTCTCCTTGTTCTTCCATCGCTTGCTCATTATATGATTGCATGTAATCTTCATCCTAAAGCAGTAACACAGGAAGGTGACAAGACAGAGGCCAGTGGAATAGGTGGGGTCTGACTGCATTGCCACAGCTTCCAGAGGGGAAAAGTACTGCCTCTCTCAGAACTGTCAACTCTAAGTGATATGGCACACATACAGCATAGTTAGCAGGACTTTTAGCTAGACAATAATTTCAATATTATCGAAACCAAAACAGTTTCCATTCATATCCCAGCAATGACATCATAAAGATCCCATTTAATACTGTTCGCCCCAACTACTTCTATACATCTATATCCACTGATTACAAATTCACGAAGCAAACACTGCAGGATTTTCTTCCAAGAAACACCCATCTATAGCACATATACATTAACATCAGATTTTACCCCATCAAAATATAAACATTCTTAAAGCATTCTGCAAGTGCTTACATATGAGTGGTTCAACTCCGAACAATTGTGAACATAAAACAAATGCAAAATCTTTCTTGAGTTTGCTTGTATTTTAAAACACCTCACTGATCACATACAGTTTTAATTAAGATTAAATCATTTCATTACCAATTAAAGCCAGTGCATGTTCTCTAATATGCTGCCTAAATTATATTGAATTATGCAGGTGACATTTTCTGAACTAACCTCCAATCTCTTTATTCAGGTTTAGACAGCTCTCAGTTACAAAAAGGATGAACAAGCAGGACATCAATCACTTTGGGATATTAGCACCTTAAAGATGTCTTTAGCAGGTCAATAATCTTTTCACCTTCGAAGGACTTTATCAGATCTTGTCTAAAGCCTGGATAAAAGCTTTTGCATTAAGTACTTCTAACAATTGGCAGTGTATCTCCACCACACAAAGCTGTTTTCTTCCTTAAGGATACAATCCTCAAGGTCATGATTCTCAACTGCTTTCCAGCATGACAAAGGAGCATTACCTACCGCCAAACAAGCTGTCAACACAAACTTTGTCACAGCCTAGATAAAGAAACTGGCAGACAGTGATAATAGGTCTAATTTCCCCTCCTCCCTAGGGAGGTAAACAGATTTTAAATCAGTCTAAAACCCTATGCACGTGAAGCAATGTTATCTTTGAAGATACAATAGAAGGAAACTCACTGGAAATTCATCTAGGGGTTCATTGATTTCAAGGTCTAGCACTTCATCTTCTTCTCCAGGCTCTTCCCCATATTCTATTTGGTCTTCTGTCAGTTCAGGATCATTGCCTTCATAATGTCCTTCCTCTGCATACTCTGAGGCATATTCTTCAGGTGCTTCAGATTTGTCATACCCAATTTCATCTTCCCCTTGGTCATACTCAGACTCGTGTTCCAGCGAGGGATCGTTGATGGACTCGGAGAGTTCGTATGATGTCAGGATGCCAGATGTGGCATTGAGGCTCACTGTGACACCTGGAGAGCTGTGGGACAGGGGGAAAATTCAGAGCCTGAAGTCTAACTGTCAACAACTTACAAAGATTTAGCAAAACAAAGCCAACAAACATAAAATCTCCAAGTTGGTGGATAGAATTATACCCCATACACTATTTGACTCCATGCCATGTTCTCATAATGCATACTAAAATGCAGCTTATCACCAGCTGCAGGCTATTTGACCAGGGGAATCAAACCAACCAGATGGTTTAGCAGGTCAAACTGGCAAAAGTCCTGCTTGGTAACCAAAGCAGACCAGATTCAATTTTAATTCCAAGACTAACAAAAAAATACACAAAATTACTATAACTGCATCTGTTTTCCTGATCTTTCAGAATACCTTTGTAAAACACTTTTTTACCGAATGTATTAACATTCTTCATTCTTTATTATCTTGAATTCAAACGTGCATTTTTATGATAGATTTAATATCCTACTTCATATAAAACAGATAGTCAAGAACGGTAATTTAAATGATTAAGACATTCTTAACTAGCACTAGCATAGACACTAAAAAAAACCCCAATCAATACCAAAACTGGCAAGTTTATAACCTGCAGGCAGGCAAAGCAAAGCTCAGAGTTTACTGTTGACAAAAACCAGCCATGAACATAAAAAAGCAACTAAGCAACAGCAGACTAGTTCTTTATTTGAGGGCTCCGGGTATAAGGAACACAAAGAATTTATTTTTTTTTTAAATAACATTCCTATTATTCTCCATTTTCCTAAGTTTTGGGGAACAAGATCCAGGCAGCTTTGAGCTATTTGCATCTCTAAGACGGAGAAGATTTAACACGAAAGTGAAGACATTATGCAGGATTATCATTATCCTCCCAACTACATAAGCATGAGGTTGACTGGAAACATAAGAGGAAAGGAAAGGCTCTCTCTGGCAATAAAACTGCAAAAACTGCTAAAAATGCAAAACTTGTCTACAGAAACCTGCTTCCACTGAGCAATATCAGCACATTTGAGATACCTTATCATCACTGTGTTGGTCACACAGCCATCCCTGCTACCCAGGGGTCTCAAGGAGGACATACAGCAAAAAACCAGGCAAGAACTGTAACTGGGATTCCCCATTTGAAGGGAACAGTCCAACCCTCACTCTTGCAGGGAGGAAAATGGCAGCCAGTGAAGAGATTGATGGTGGAGCATTTTATCACATCCTCATCAATCCAACATAGGGACAGGACTCCTTATCCTAATTACAGCTAAAGACAGGAGGTCTCAGATGGAGATACACCTACGTATGTTATAGACATACATCCATTCACAGCCCTTCAGACGACATGCCCTGACAAGTAAAGGAAAAGCTGCAAAACCACACAGGCCAGAAAAAGCAGCAGTGGCACTGCATCACTTTGGCATCACAAGCATCTGCCCTCCTACTTCAGCCCAGCTTGGAAAGTAAAAACAACAAGACACTCATTTTGATTTGTAATGCCCATAATTCAGCTGAGAAGCTGTATCACCACAGGGTATTCACAGGGTGGGATCTTCAGTAAACTCCCATGGAAGTACCTGCTCCAGCCTATTAAGTCTGTTCAAATTTTTCTGCTATGTAATTGTACACAAATATTTAAGTCACAAATTCCCCTCCTCGGAGCCTTAGGAGGTAAGATAGATTTTTAAAAGAAAGATGGCAGAAAAGGATTATATAGGACAAGGAAGCTTACCACAGCAAGCAATACTGGGGCAGTAAAGAAAGCTCTGTAAGTGCTTATAATTAATTCTATATGTACATTAGATGCCATAATTTCTTCTTATAAGCTTCTTATAGATTAGAATAAATTTATTAGATCACAGTAAACAAAAAATCATTTTACTTAAATGTTAACAATGCTACTGAGTACATTATATATACATCACTAAGTAGCTGGCTAGGTAAAATGTGAAACTATTTTAAGTATATACCAATAACTTTAGTTTAGTTGCCATTAGTTACCAGTAATAGGAGCCATTCATAGCTTTGAGTTATCTGAAACAAGATTCAAAAAAGAAATACCGAAATTCTTGTTCCTCTTCATTGTCACTTTGCAGAAGATCATCATTCAGCTCTTCATCTGACAAGTCTGACTGATTCTAGGTTTCAAAAAAAGTCAATCATGAACATAAAAGATATGAATTTTTAACTAAGTACTGAATGCTAAATATTTTTATGAAGAATACACCCCAAACTAAGACCATATCCTCAAAGAAATTACCTAATTCAATGAGAAAAAACACACAACACAAGATCACCCATCTTAAAATACATCTTTGACAATCCTATGGAAATTCACAGAACTCAAATTTGCCTGTGTACGAACACTTCTTTTTCACTGATCCATTCTCAAATACAGCCAAAGATGACAACTTACTTAAGACAGATCAGGAAGGAAGAAAGGTTAGTGCTTATACACAGCCTTGTGACCTTGATGCATTAAGCAAGTCAAGAAAATGCATGAACTGCAACTTTTAGAGAGAAGAGATAGGAAACTGGAGGACAGGATAAAATAAAGAAAACTGAAAAATCATGATTAGCCTGTAAGTAAAGAAAAAACCAGAAGAAAATACTGTGTCTCCTCCTAATTTGTCTGTCAAATTAAACAACTTTCAGTTGTTTTTTTTTAATAATCACTCCCTAGGAAGAGATAACTGCAGTTCTGCTAAGCAGCATTTCCAACCCCTAAAGTAATAGGGCCAGAAAGGTTACACAAATATAGATTTATCTAAAAGTACTGGGATGAGATTAAGGAAGTTTAGCCTAAATAACTAAGGGAAACCTTTCTGAGAAATCTATTACTGCCCCACCATATGAGTCCATATCCACAGATACTGCCCTGTAATATGGCAAACTGAAAGAAGAACAGAAAAAGCACAAGAAAGCATAATACACTGGAGAACTAAGTACTGGTTACTATTCACATATATAATTTCTAAAGATAAATAAGTAGCTTTATCAACTCCATTCATAGTAGACAGACATATACAATGTTAACTGCTTATGTTATTGGTAACTGTGTAACAAACGTCTGCAATCATCCCCTTAGAATTTTATTCTCTTTAAACCAGCACAAGAGAGTAAGAAATTTCCTATTTTTAATAGGAAATGCTTACAGAATAGTTTCAAGCAGCTAACTGCCAACATTTAGAGGATGGTTATAAAAAACTAGAACAAATAAATTTCAACTCTTAAAAGAGGTGGGTTTCTTAACAACCTATTCATCTCCAACTAAAACTTTAAAAACTACTTTCAAAATGAGTTCATTTAGCAGATAAAATACAGAAAGAGGTGACCAGCCAGTTTGATTTCTCAAGCAGAAGCCCTGTCTTCTCCTAGGGATATCTGGCAAATCCAAAGATACATTTAGTTCTTTCCGCAGAGCTCAATCCTGGAAATGGGTACCAGCAGGAAGAGTCTATAGCAGACACGGGGAAAACTTGTTTATGTTCCCCAGTTTTAGCTACTCCCGTATTTTTCCCCTCACTTTAAAAGGGGAAGTCCTCTGCCCACTCATCAGACAGCGACGTGCAGATCGTGCACACTGAGTGAGAACTTCCACAGACAACACTGACTGCTTTTTTATTTACTCTCTGGTAAATACTGCTGGTATTTTGACTAATGATTTTTAATAGCCAGGAAACTGGCACTTGGATTAAATTCTCCATCGTGCTAATTAGCATTCAAGAGACTTAACTGCGTTGAAAAAATGTTCTCTCTAAGTTTTATTTTTAAAAGCCATACTTGGAGGTATTTCACAAAAGGGAACAGAGCCCTGGGTGCAGAATGTTCTGGCAGTAAGGCAGATCTCAGGTACCTGCGGCTGTCAGGCTCTGGGGAGGTGAGCTGTAAAATACATGAGGCCAAACCAAACACCTGAACCAGGTAAGCTGAACAACATTCACATTTCAGTATCTGCAACAATTCACTTTTAATGCACATCTCTTACCTTTTTTCCAGTCAGCAAATCCTCTCCAAGCAAGTCATCATCAAGTTCACTGGAAAACAGTAACAAATTTAAGAAGCTGAACTTTACAAACCAAAACCAAAAACCTTACAATAGGGCATATGCCTTAAAAACGCCTTGAGGAGAACTGCTGCAAAGCCAGCACAAAGCCTTTTTCAGCAAAGCATTCAGGGAATAAAAGCTATGTATTTTTAGTGAAACAGACCATACATATTAAGTCTGCTGTTGCACAGTCATTCCATTTCCATATGCTCTCCTTTCCATATCCCCTCAACTAAACACAGCAGAAACACTAGCCAAAGCACAGGCACAGCCAGGCAAAACACAGCCATTCTAGATCCTGCACTCCAAGGCCATTTGGACACATCACCCAAATTCATTTTGTCCAAATTGCTGATTTCCAGCTCCCCAGGGACAAAGTGAGACAGGAATGCTCTGTGGGCAAGACTCAGTCTACAGGTCCCCATGTGGCCCGAGCTGCACCTCAGCAAGGAGGTGAGAGGCTGGGAATCCAGCTGGCTTGGGAGCCTGGATCTTTCCTAAAGACCAGGCTTAGGCCTTGATCTTTCATAAATACTTTATTCCCTCCTCCTCAAGTTGAGGGTAAGGTCAAACACATTTGTAGGGTGACAAAATCAAATGCATGTTTCACCAGTTTCATAATTGTGCCCAAGAATTCAGGAAGCACAGAAATACCTGACTTACAAGACTTCTGCCATCACAGGGCAACTGCCTCATAAATAAGATTCAACACAAGGAACTACAATCCAGGTGAGCTAAACTTTTGAAAAACTGCTTAATTTCATTCCTCCTTAGTGAAGGAATTATCTAACGACAGGGATGAACACTTGTTACTGACACTTGTTAAGTGTTATAATAAACACTTGTTACTGACAAAAGCACGTATTAGAATATACGTATCAATACCAAAATGAGATGACAGGGATTTGAAATACGAGCTGTACTTTAAGAGACTATTTCTACCTGCCCACCTTAAAAAAAAAACCAAAGAAAAACAAAAACCACCATGCCTTAGGTAGTACATAAAAATCAGATCATCCCAAATGAGAACAGCCTATATGAACGGAAGAGGAATTTGTGTAAGAGTTCCTTAGGACTACATGGCAAATACTTGAAAATGGGGAGGCAATCCCAAAACATAAATCAGTTGGTTTTGCAGATGGATATATCTCTTCCAGAGCTAATTACTGTACATATAACATGGGAGGGAAGGGGGAGTGGGGGGCTGTAAAAATCTTGTGAGCTAGGAAAGAACACATGATACACCAAATAAGCCCTAAATATGATATTATCATCAGTACACAGAATTTATCCACTATTATTGATCACAAATAGTTCCAAGAACAACTGAGTATTAATAAATAGCAATTGTTTTATGCTCAGTGTAATATTAAACAAAAACTGAGAGATAAGATATCACACATTCCAAAGAGCAAACCAACTAGAATTTAAGCCTTTTCTTTCAGAGACAGGAAACTCTACGTAACAGAAATGTTTGCAGAAGAATTTCCTACTTCAATTTTGTCCCTAAAAAAATCACTCATCTTTTCAACTGCCAGTAATCTGACAAATGCATCAAAATGTTTGAAAATACTTCCCAGCACTACAGTCCACCACTGACAGCTTTTAACAAAACTACACTAAAGAAATTCCAAAAGATGGTAAGAGCATATGTTATAGCAACTTTCAAAGACAAAAACCATGTTCAGGTAAGCAAGAAATTCAGATTAAGGAAAGGAATGCAAAAGAAAGTGAAGGACTAAATTAATTATCTAAACATACCTAGACAAGAAACAGACTAATTTTTTCCCCTTCCTCAACTCCCAACATCCAACATTTTCCTCACTGAATAAATTTAGCTTTCTCAAGTAAGAAAAAAATAACAAAAAATAACAAAAACAACAACAACAACAAAAGCAGACAACAAAAAGTGGAAAGTTTTCAGCCAGCATAGAAGAATCAGTAATCTCAAAGAAGGGTCTGTGCAAGTCAATTTCAGCAAAAGTCAGCTACTAAATCAATCCTGTCATCCCAAAGGAGAGCACCAGAAATGTGGGTTTTTCCCAAACCCAAGCTTTGGGCTACTTAATGAGATAAATGTATAACTTAACATGATAAAGACGTCAGACTGGCCCTTTTAAGTCTCCAATTTCATGAGCATGCCTCATTAAACATGAGCAGTAGCAAGGCCACAAATGTTTCAGGAAAAGAACTTGCAAAAAATGGGAAAAATTCTGCAGGAACAATGTTACATTTGTACTCCCAAATAACTGGGGCCTTCTGACTCTCAGTTAACACCCTCCAGGATTTGAGAAAGGACAGATCTGAAAATTCAAAATTATTTAAGCAACTGGGGGATGGGACTCAGTCAAGTAAAAACACAGTAAGAGCTGATGGCTGATGAAGATGTGTGACTAACAGAACTCCTTCATCTCCTCCCCTCAAATGATGCTTCAGTTGAAAACAAAGCATAAAGGATTAAAACACCAAGACTAGTGTGTTCATCCAGCCTTTTCTCCATCTTCAAGAAACTTTGTCCTATACTGCATTAGGCCAGTAGGTAAAACCCCCAAGCAATTGCATTAGGCAACATACCCATGTACAGGACTTGCAGTTGCCAAGACACCCACAGAACCCAACACTTACGATGGTTTGGCAGTTTGAAGACAATAATAATATTAACAGAAAAAAATTCCAACACATGCAAATAGTATTTTATTAGATACAGTTGTAAAATAAAATTTCTGAAATGACAGCGAGATGAAACCCTGGAATCTTCTGCTCTGCACCTGAAACCACTTCCCTCAAAATTTCACTAGTGAATTTTTAATCATCTCTCTTTAATTAAATACAGCTAATAATAAACACATAAAATAAAGGTTTTTTTCTAAACCTAAGTCCTTGTATACTTCAAAGTCTCAGCTTGGTGAAAATACTCTAAAACTGCTCTCAAGCCCTATTAAAACCGGCTTTGCACAAGGAGTTTACCACAGGGTAAAAGCTTCCACCTTCTGATGCAACAGTTGCTTGACTCTTCCAAATTTTCTCAAGTGATGAGTAGGGCAGCTAAAACCAAATGTGACCAGTCAGCAGCTAAGAGCCCACCCATTCATGCCACAAAAGCCAAAAGTTCAGAAAATACTCTGATACAAAACATTCTGCCTGTAATACTGATTTTAAGGTTTCTGAATAGCCAATCCTGGGGATGAGAGGCTGCACAGCAGTGACCCAGCCTGAGCAGTTATTTTAATCACATTCTCAAACCAGAGCAGTTCCTTGGTGCAGTTCAGCATCCAACCCTCTGACAGCTGTACTGGCCTGACAGAGAGCAGAACTGCTCACCAGCAAACAGCAGAACATCCTGTATATACCAGAGCTACTGTCCAAATTCCTCAGTCACATACTCGCCTCCTGCAGCAATGAAAACTACCCAGTCAACCTAGCAGAAAACCAAGGAAGAGGACACTAATGCCTCTGGAATGATAATAAATGTAGAGCAGTTCATTTATTCCAAGGGCTCAGTGGAAAACTACTTACAGTACAATTTGTTTACTACAATCACTTGAGTGATTATTAGAGAAGACAGAAATCATTCGGAATTTTTTTTCTCCCTTTTAGAGTGAAAATCACTGACAAAGTCTGAACAAGTCTATTACTAAAAAGGAACCACAGAACAATAATACAAATAAGTGAAAAGTTTTCTCCCAGAAAGAGTAGACCAGTCTAATTAGCAGCTTGATTCCTGTCACATAAAAAAACATACATTGTCCCCCAAAATAACCCAGAGCACACATACTTCTAAATCTTTGTAACAGTCACATTGCTGAAGAAGCCCATGCCTAAGCTCTTCTCCTCTTCCCCAATTTAAAACTGAAGTAGAATTTTGAGGATAAGAATTTAAACATCAAGTAAAAGTAAAAAAAAATTAAAAATTAAGTTGGGCAAATTCAAGTACTAGCAAATTCTATTTAAACCACCTAGGTCTACTAAATATTTAAAAGGAAAACCAGAACATTAATTGCGAAATTACACACCACAAATACTTTGTATTTATCCAATTTTAAATGGCATCTCTTCACAATGCTCTATATTCCTCAAGGCAAGAACATGTCTGGCACGATCCAGCATTGGCTGACACATGCAAAACAACCAACATCTTCATTAGAATCTAAACGTGCACTGCTCTGAATGTTAGAGTACAAAATGCCAGAACAGGAAAACAGAACAATGCAATTCAGCATAGAGGAACTGAACACGAAAATATTCTACCTACCTGTCCCAGTCATCATCTCCAGCTCTTCTTCTCCAAGACCTTTCTGCACCAGGCTTATCAAACTGATCAAAGTCATCATCTGTAAAACAAAGGTGACTACATTAAATAATTCTTACCGAAATGAAAGGTTGCCAAAGCAACCACACAGATGGGATTTTCTGGGTGAGCGTGGGGATGTGCATGTTGTTCAGAAGACACAAAAATACCGTTTTCCATTTTTCAATTAACATGAAGAAAACAGATGAATACCAGCATAGAATTACAGAATCATTAAGGTTGGAAAAGACCTGTAAGATCACCAAGTTCAACCATCAACCCAGCTCCACCATGTTCACCATTAAACCATGTCCTCAAGTGACATATCCACATGTTTTTTGAACCCTTCCAGGGATGGTGACTCCATTTTCCTGGGGAGCCTGTTCCAGCACTTTACAACCCTTCCAAATATCCAATCTAAAGCGCCCTCAGCACAACCTGAGGCCATTTCCTCTCATCTTGTCCTGTGTTACCTGGGGGAAGAGACAGACCCACCCGGCTACAGCCGCCTTTCAGGTGGTCGTAGAGAGTGATAAGGTCCCCCTGAGCCTCCTTTTCTCCAGGCTGACTCCCTCAGCTGCTCCTTGTCAGACTTGTGCTCCAGACCCTGCATCAAATTCCCCGCCCTCTGGACACACTCCAGCACCTCAGTGTCCTTCTCGTAGTGAGAGGTCCAAAACTGAACACAGGATTTGAGGTGTGGCCTCACCAGAATCCAGTAAAAAGGGGTGATCACAGCCCTTGCCCTGCTGGCCACACACACAAACCAAGATGGCCTTCTTGGCCACCTGGGCAGACTTCTGGCTCATATTCAGCCACTGTCAACTGACATTCCCATGCTTCAACAAAAAAAACCCCATAATGTACTGTACAGCTTTGCTTCTTCTCACTGTTGCAAGGATCACCCGAGGAAATAAAAGTTATGCTCAACACAGGAGGAAACCTGCTGCAGTTTAATGGTCTGTAAAATACAGGAGGTCAAGCAATCCAGTCCCTGCAGTCTGACACTCTGAATTGAGATCATTCAGATGCCATATATCCACTCACCCCCCTGAGTCTATTGGCATTCAACCCTCTGACCAAGTACACTGCCAAGGAACAACTGCTGTATTCAACTGGGTTTTTTGTTTGGTCGGTTTCTTTAATTAACCTCCAAAACCAAATCTGCCTTCAGCTCTTTAAACTCAACCCAGTATCCTTAAGTGAATATTCCCCATATGCAATGACAAACATATCCGCTTCTCACTTCATCTTACAAAAATATCAGCGTTAGTGATTGATAAAAGTTTAAAAGACGGTAAAAACATTAAAAAGAGAAAATTCAGATCTTGCAACATCACTGTATTGAGGAACATTCAAACCAGAAATTTCAATCATAAATAGCTATGAAAGACTGCTCAGTATGAATTATGATGCAACGTGAGACAAGTGTAGCAACTCTATTTTGAAACAGTAGGTAGAAATAATTCTCCTTGATCAGGTTCTCCCCTTTACTATCAGCAGATATGTTTATATTTTAATTAACCTTTTCTATTTTAACTGATTTACACAAGGTAAAACCATTGAAAACAGTTGTTTTACATTTCTCTGCTCAAACATCTACATACTGCAACCTCCTCTTCCAATTCCTATTTCACTCACAGAGGAAAGCCAAACAAATACACAAGTATTTCCCATCTTCCTCTTGAACACTAAATTAACCAATTCTGTGGTCTCTGGGGAATAAAAAAAAAGGCCACATTGCTCTCTTTATGGTCATTCAAAACCATGCCTCAGTGACTTAGTGCACTGACATTTTAAGGGCACAAATATCCTGCATTGACACTGTTCTTACAGCTGGATTACAGTAATCCACTGACTTGATGTGACCACCACCAAAGATTATTTTTTAAGGTAAAGCAACTGGTTTGGCAGTAATCCAAATAACAAATGTCCACATATTGCCTAACACAGCCCAAGACAATGACCACCATCAGGAAGACTGTAAATTCTTTTTAAGCTATGCCTGCTTGCAAGTTACACTTTCTCATGCCACACATCCCTTTAGCACTGGAATTGTACCATAAACCAAGAGCACTTTAAGATCTGAGCTCTTAGCACTCAATCCTTCCAGAGATGGACCTTCACATCAGCCAGGTTTAAATCTAGACAGCACAAAATTACACACCAAACCCTTCTTCTCGCCACAGCAAAGCTAAACACTTTTCAATAGAAATCACAGTTGACTTTTCCAACCCAGATATCAAAGTTTCACAGCCATAAAAATGTTTCAACCTATTACTGCTGCTAGTGAAGAAACTATAGCAAAGGAGGGTCCAAGTTCCTGGCAAGTTTCTAGTGTGGACCTGAACCCCCATCATTCAGCCAACACCATGAACCTCCAGCTCTTCCAACCCCTCCAAATTTCCCACGTCCTATTCCTTATTTATGAGCAACTTCTACCAAAATTCAAATCTGCATTACATCCAGCAAAACTCTTTTCCCAAGTGCCCTCTGTCAGGATGCACACAAAATCCTCAAAAATGACTGGTCAATTTGCCTGTAATAACCACAGCTTGCAAGAACTGCTCCACATATCCCCATCACCTCCCTGTTCTCATCTCTTCCCTCCCCATCTCAACACACGTGATATAAAGATCCTCAGGACAGTAGGAGACAGGTTTTCTTTTTCATGCTTATTTGTTCTGTGACAGCTGACACTGACAATGAGAGTTACAAATTATGCCATTTTGAAACTAAGGACTGTCAGAGCCCAGAGCAGGTTGTAGCTCTCCTTTAAAAAAGGAGGTCACAACAGTCACGCATCTACAAACAGCATTCCGTGCCAGCTTTATTTGTGAGACAGCAGCTCTGAAATGGACTCAGGCCTTGCACCTGCAACGTGATGTGATACCTAACAGACCTCATGAGGCATCATTTTCTCTCCATTTCTGAAACCACACAGACTTTCATTTTTCTTCGAACTGTTTAGGCAATAACATTGCCAAATACCAGTAAATAACAATCAATGTAACATTTATAGCTGTTTCTCCTTCAGAAACTTGTACATCAATGTTTGTGTCATGGGTGGTTAAATGCCTGTAAAACATTAACTTGTACAGAAATAAAACCACTCAGCACCAGCAGAGTACAAAACCACTGAGAGCAACAGCCAAAGTTTAATTTTTTTAAAATAATTCTCAGTACTACTGTGTGGAAGACAGTAAAAAAAAAAAAAGGATGGTGAGAATCCATGAACATAAGCTTTTGAAGCATTAAAACGTCTATGGCAGGGAAGAGGTTCTGTATCTCTTCCAGCAGTCTCAGTGCAGCCGTACACAGCAACTGTTGCTAAGACATAGCAGGCGCTGGCCAGGGCTCCCCCTTGCAATTCCAGGCACCCGTGGCAAAGCTCACCAAGATGATGTTTGTGCATCAGCTGGGTACCAACTGGAAGATGCTGGTAGGTGAGCACTGAACACACTAAGCCCCCTCTAATTTCCAGGCAACACTAGTATGAAAAACAAAAAAAACCCCACAGCAAACCAAAGGAGACCAATCAAACACCAAAAAAGCATGAAGCGAACAAGGAAGCAGAACAGGCCAGTTATAGAGGGAAAAACCAAACCAAACCACTTGTCTCTTCCTACTGCAGTTCTAAGAAAACCACCGTGATCAAAGTGGCAGGGAGGTTTCAGGATGCTGCAGAGGACTAACACTGGCTGTTTTGTTAGGCCAGCCTGCCTCGCAAGGCTCTGGCCAGCTGTGAAGCAGAATAAACACAAACACACTTGGGCCGACACGAAAAGGTTCCTATTTTCTTTGTATTTACCCTGGTACTGCACCCGCAGTGATGCAGGTTGCTCCATACAGCTTATGTCCTGGTTTTATGATATATGGCCAAAACCGGTATCTTTTCTCCTGTTCAATGGGAACAGATTATCCACACCAGAAATCCACAAAACACAAGCCTCATTTCTTCTCTGGCTGTGCTGACGGCAGTTTCTAACTCTGTGGACACCCCTTCAATAAAATCCTCACTGATTTTTCTGTGTAAAATGGAAGTCTTAAGCTGCACAGTCAAGTCTCACAAGCGTAGGAGGTGAATCAGCAGAACACTGCAGAGCTCTTAACATCTTAAAATGGTACTAACAGCCTAAAAAGGTAGTCACACATAGCAACTGTTGCTACGATGGAGTATTTTACTGCAGTGAGATGGCCAAGACTTCTAGAGTAAGGAAAACATTCGATGACCGCATTTTTAGTCCTCCCAGAACTACACGTGAAAGCTTTCTGGAACACCAACCAGGTGCTATCTCACAAACATGAACACTTCAAAATTCTGTGCTCTGGTTTGTTTCAGAATCGCACTTTCATGAACATAAAGCTTATTATTGTAGTTTTAGGCACTGAAATGGCACTGAAGACTTCTTATCCAAAACAAGATGGAAATGCCACAATGATCCTATCATTCAATGGATAAAAAAGTTCTATGCACTCTTTACCCAACTGGTCTTCTAATGAAGTAACTAAACCTCACTGCTTTGGGGCAAAATAAAAACAAATCCAATATGATTCTATGATAGATAAGGAAATTAGTAAAAGAAAAAAAAGAAAAAGAAGAACAGAAAATTAGAGGGGAAAGAGTCATTTACCACATGAAAAAAACACCATTTCTCTACTCCTCAAATACTGAATATAACAAGTCCATCTTGCTCTATCCCATTCTAAACACTAAACATGACAACTTGACAGCATTTCAAGTGCAGGACTCCAGATTAAAAACATTTTACCAGATAATCTTTATGTAATAGCATATTTCTACAAAATATTTTTCTTCATATTTCATTGCTAAAGGTTACACAACACATAGGAACTGTAAAAACTTGATTTCAGCACCCAAGTACACCATGTAAAAACAGCCAAACGGGGAACTGAATTTTGGTATCTTCTGCTATGCAATACAAAATAACAGGTTTCATGAGGAATGTCTGTGTCTGTAGCACAGGCTGGCAGTGTAACTGTACTATTAACACCAGTTGAACAAAAACTTCTGGTAACAAATCCTGACAGCATCTGGCAGTAAAAAACCCACAAGATGAACAGGAATTTCTGAATCCAAGCCTGTGCCATAAACCCAACACTTTATGATGCCAACTATGAATCCAGTCCCACTTATCACAAAAATCCCATTCAGTCTTACTACCACATTATGCACAAATACACCACACTCAAACACAAACAGTTGAGTTTATCTGTTCAGGAACAGACACCAGGCAGCCTTTATACTGGTAAACAATTACTCATAGAGGCCTTAAGTAGTTGATGAGTAAGTATTTATAACAACCTAACAATTGCCTAACACGTTCCTCAATTAGTGTATTCCATGTTTTATTTTTAAATTTTTGCTATAAAGTTTAGCTTCCTAATAAAGAAAACACAGAAAAAAGTAAGTTCTACTGGAGAGAAATTCTTCTTATCTTCTCAAAACCAGCTTTTTTTTTAGAGGTTGTATGCAGAGCAAGTCACTAGCAATATGCAAGATAAGAACTAATTATGATATGCTGCCTGGAACTGAAATTCTCTAACCAATGCTTCAAAGAAATAGGGCCTTTTCTTCCTTTTTTTTTTCATTAATAAACTACATCTAAACCCAAACCCACCAAGTCACAAGAAAAAATAAACAATAAAAACACAACTACTTTCAAATACAAAAATAAATATTTTCAAAGTCTGACTGAACTAGAAAATATATTTGCTTTGGAAAACCAAAAGTGCCATATTCCTTTCTTTATAAATGCTGAACAGCAAAGGAAGACCAAGAGTTTAAATGAAATCCATATGAGCTTGGTTCCAAAATGGATTTGGACATTGATGAGAAACTGCAACTCTCCAGAAACTCTCCAGCATCTTTCACAGCAACCAAAAGTTATAGTTAAAACTGAGGCTGCATTACAGCACAACATAACACAGGACAAATCACACCACTTACTTGGAGATTTTTGGTCAAGCCTGTGACTGCCATAATCCTAAATAATTCTGGATAACAAATTCTATGTGACATAAAATCTGAGGTTTAGTATTTGATACAATAAGTTTGGCCAGGCTTTTGTAAAAACAACTGATAGTAAGGCTATGTTTATTTCAGATGACCTGTAAACACATTCAGAAGACTGAAACCTTGTCAAAAAAGCAGAGAGATTAAAAACTGCTGTATTTAAAGGACATCTCCCTGCCTCAAGCACATTGAAGCAGCATTGTTTTTTGGCACTGGTTCTTAGTACAATACTAAGTACAACACAAGGGCACTAGTTCTTGGTACACCCCTGAGCATATTACTTCATTTACTGTAAACTCTACAGACCTTTAAGACTTGGAGGAGTTTTAATGTGTGCATCACCTAGGCACAAATGCAGAATCTATTTTCAGTCCCCGGATGCCACTGCTGAATAGCTCGAAGCACAAGTTCAACTGAATTTGTCACACTGGACAATTTCTACTACACCTTTGGACAGGGACCCACAACACACAGAAAGGTGCATGCTGTGCTCGCAGTATCAGCTCTTCTCCACTTTTTATCAATAGCTTCACAAGAGGCTTTTGAAGCCCTTACACTGCTGAGAGTACAACAGCAAACCTCACACATGTTCAAATGAAATGAAGCTGATGACAGCCCCAGAGGTAAAGAAACACCCATCCTGCTACTCCTGATACAGGACTTCCAGCAGGAAGGGACACATGTGTCAATGGGACCCTCTTCAACTCCTCCTCCACCCCATCCCATGCCATGACTCACAACCCAAGGACATCTCCACCCAAAGTCTTCTAGGCCACTGAAGTTCATCAGAAGTAAACTAATCTGAAAAGAAGAAAATTTACAATAATTTTCCCTCACTGCAGTATGGCAGACAACAAAACGGTGCTCCTTGCTTTGTTTTGGACATGGTTTTTGTTGTTTAACCTGTAACCATCTCTCCTTAAATGAGACTAAAATCTAGCTGCACACTGACTGCAATAAATATCAAGAAAAAATGTTAGCATCTATACAAAATGGTTGTTACCTTATACTATATAATCATTAAATCACATAATAGTCCAGGTTTGAAGGGACCCTCCAACACCACCTGGTCTCCCATGAGAAAGAGAGCCTAGATGAGATAAATTATCTAGCGCCCTGTCCAAACATATCCTGAAAGCCTCCAGTAACAGGGGTTCCATCATGTCCTTGAGGAAATTCTCCCAGTGACTGATTATCTTCCCTGTTAAAACAGTCTTCTTGTATCAAATGAAGCCTCTCCTGGTGCAATCTGTAGCCATTGTCCCTTGTATCCTCTGCCTGGTTCCTTGCCTCCTCTCTGTACTCACCCTTTAAGTAAGATTATGTTACTCAATATTCAGTGCTTCTTCTGGTTCTGTTTTTGTACGTAAAATTGGAACAGTTTGGGAACCATTGTCTTATCAATGGACTAATGAGCAACTATGAGCCCTCAAGCTCCCTCATCACCAGCACACCCACCCCGACTTTTCAGGTTTCAACATGCAGCCACTCTAGAATTAGAAGCAGGTTGAATCAGGCTGATTAACTAAAGAACTTGCAAAGTATTATGCAACTGTGAATTACTCCCAGAGACCTCACAGACCATCACTTGAAATCTTTCTAGTCTGTGAAACCTAACACCAAAAGAGCCTCAACCTTCATCCTTAGAAAGCTTTGCTGCACCAGCACATCTGGTCACAAAAGTATTTGTGAATGCTTTATTCTTATGAATTGTGCCAGTATTTCTCCAAAGCTTGAAAGATTATAAATGACCAATGAACAGAGTCCACAAATGCTGTCCAACAGACAAATCATCTTCCTTCCATCAAATACATTTAAATGTTCAACCAACGCAGACATTTCACATTTCATTTTCAGTCCTGTAACATACCCTTACAGAGGATTTAAACTTTAATCTGCATCCTCAAAGCCAAAACTATCTAATTTTGTCAGCTGTTATGCTACAAAGTCATCAAATTAACACTGATTCGTATTTTCAATACCTATTTTGTACTATTTTACCAATCACTAGCCTTTTTTCAAGAAAATAGTAGGGTGCCATTATGTCCATATTTTAAAGTCTTTCCCTCACCCCCAAAAATTCAAAAACTGAATCCCAAACATGAGTTCCTACAGCTAAAACTTTAAATGACCAAAATCACTTAGTTCTGAGCTTCTTTTACATGCTACCACTACTGACTTTAGATAGTACTCTCTTTCCAAAAACAGTTGCATATTCCACTTCTGCAAGTTCTAGGCTTTCTTGACTGGGCTTTAGAAGTGTATTTAACAACCTCAACCAGGAATTTTCCCTGAGCAGTCACATGGACATAAGTGAGCGATCTGTGGACTCCTTCATTCAGCAAGTGTTGCACAGTGATCACCAAGACCAAACAAGCACTGCTTATATGGGGCAGGGATCATATTTAAGTGGCCACCATTTACTGATGAGCACAGCGTGAAGGCTGAACAAACAACTGCTTGTGCCCACTTAGAACAAAGGGATCCCAATTCAGCCTTGGACACAAATGGAACTCCATAACTACAACGAAAATCAGCCTTGAAATTGCAGTTTCACCACTTGGTTGAAGGCTGTCTGCTGCAGCATGTTCATTCAACTTGAAGCAGTTTTAAACACAAGAACCAAAATGCTGCAAAAGTGACATTTTCTTTAAATTACTCTGTCCTCATAATACCACAAAAACTTCCACCCAGAACATGAATGGCAGCCTTACTTCCACATCACAAGTGACTGATCTGAATCACAGAAATTAGCACAATGATTTTTAAAAAATAACTCCAATACTGCAGTATATTTAATACCATTAAAACAATGCTCAAGTTACTAAACTACTTGCTGTTTTACCAGTCAGTGCTGTCCTTCCTAGCCTTCTTCCCAAACTCAACTCCTAAATTTGGGGATTTCTTTGTAACATTTACCTTTATGTATGGCAAGAATTACCATAAAAATGCAATAATGTTTATTTGCCTTGGTTTCCCATCAAACCAACCATGGAGCACAGTCAGACCACTCAGCTGAGTGAGCACTGAATCAGCCACCCCTCTTCTCCTTAACAACTTACAGGGACTAAATCACCACAAACTTTCGTACAGACAAGGACAAGTGGGTCAACTGACCACTCTGATCAGTTTTCACCAAAAACTGCTATTCCTAGTGAAAGCAAGCACAGAAACACACATATCGTCTCAACTGTATCTCTCCTGAACACTCTGGACAGACCCCTGAAAGACTTTCTTTTAATCACCCAACCAAATATTCTCATTTTAATAAGTTCAGTTAATCAGAATCAGAGGGGTTTTGAGCCCCCAATAAAAATGTTGCGTGTAGAGCTGTCCACAGATATGCAGAAGCACAGTGGAACGAACGCCTGACAGTCCTGGAGTCAAGCACTGACTTCACTTTACACTTTTCAAGTGAGATCTTCTACTTCTGGACAGTCTATAAAAGAATTTAGAACTACACCGCAGATTAGAGACGTGTTACTCAGGCCACACACCTGTACCTGTTAAAACTATGTGAAAAAATACCCACCGTCCCTAGAGGTGTTTAAAGAAAGACCAGACGCGGCACTTGGCACCATGGTTTAGTTGATATGGTGGTGTTCGGTCATAGGTTGGACTGGATGGTCTCAGAGATGTTTTCCAGCCTAACCGACCCGATGATTCTGTGAATGTCTTTCAATAAAACTCACCCACGTCCCCCGAAGGCCCCGCACCCGCGGCGAGGCCGCTGTCCCTCCGGGCCCTGCCCCGGCCGAGCGGCCACACGCCGCCGGCTGCCAGGCCCGGGAGCGGCGCTGCCGGCGCACCCGGAGCTCCCGGAGCGGCGCTGCCGGCGCACCCGGA
>VZTG01009792.1:193085-228034 GCA_013397845.1 Melanocharis versteri | reverse complement strand
GGTACGGTCTGCGCTGGCTGTCCCGGCTGCGAGCGGCGGGCTGAGCTGGTGCTGCGTCCTCTGGCCTGGACAAACTGTGGGAATTGGGAGGGAGAGCCTCCCTGGCGGGGGTCTGTGGATGTCTCTTACGGACGTGGGTGACTCCTCGTTGCACCTCTGAGATGCGCGGCTCGCAGTGAATCACGGAATCGGTTAGGTTGGGAAAGACCTCTGAGATCATCGAGTCCAAGCCGTGACGGAACACCAGCATACCAGTTACACCACGGCACTGAGTGCCACGTCCAGTCTTTCCTTAAACACTTCAGGAACGATGACTCCACTACCAGCGTGGGCAGCCCGTTCCGATCTCTAATCGCGCTTTTTGTCCAACCTAAACTTCCCGTGATGCAGCTTAAGACTATTTGCTCTTGTCGTATCGCAGATTGCTTTAGGGATGAGACCAACCCCCATCTGGCTACGCCCTCCTTTCGGGTGGCTGTAGAGAGTGATAAGATCCCCCCCTGAGCCTCCTTTTCTCCAGCCTAAACACCCCCAGCTCCC
The DNA here is from genome assembly GCA_013397845.1 of Melanocharis versteri. Classification (NCBI taxonomy): domain Eukaryota; kingdom Metazoa; phylum Chordata; class Aves; order Passeriformes; family Melanocharitidae; genus Melanocharis; species Melanocharis versteri. The sequence continues at coordinate 227,494 of VZTG01009792.1, read as the reverse complement.
TCAGCTGCTCCTCATCAAAGCTGTGCTCCAGACCCTTCCCCAGCTTCGTTGCCTTTCTGTGGACCCGCTCCAGCACCTCCGTGTCCCTCCTGAATGGAGGGTCCCAGAACCGGACACATTGGGCTGTATTGAGGCTTCAGCAGTCACACGTCCAGCTTGAACCACCGAGTTCAGCTGCGTGTTGGGTGACGAAAAAACTCATCAGTTAATGAATTAAATACACCATGAAAGGGATGGGTCAGGGTGTGTTAGATAGATCTGTGGTCCCCCATCTCTCAAGGCTTGAGCATGCAGGGAAGTTAACCTATGTATAAATAGACTTAAAGAAGTTCAGACCATGTGGTTCTTGCTTCCCCACTCAAACCTCACCCGAGTTCTCCCTTTACAGGTTCAGCATTACAACATGTTCACTTTAGTTCATTGCAAGCTGTGAATCCTTTCCTGCTGGCGCTCCAAGCACTGCCCTCCTGGCTGCTTGCTCCCCTCTCCTTTTCGAAGGAGCCAGTGGGGCTGCTGAGTATATCCATTTGGATCACTGATCCCACTGAAAAGTAATTACAAAAAAGTTTTTCTTTTGAGTTTCCTTCCTGCCTTCTCCAAGTTTTAACAGGGGAATCCAGACTTCTGCACAGGCCAGGTTAAATGCAATATAAAATTATGCTGTGATATAAAACAAACTTCTAGGTTATACCACTTGTGAGGAAACAAGTCTGATCTGAAACAGTTTAATGGAGCCTACTATAACAAGACTAGTTGAAGTAAACGGCAAAACTTTCCCAGGTGGACAAGTCCTCATGGAAATAATTAACAATGTTAGTATTTAAATTATCAGCGTTATCTGATTAAACCCTCGCTATGAGAATAGGGAAGTTCTCATGTCACTTTTTTCTGTGCTCCCTGCAGACTTGTCTCTACATTGCATTTGATCTCATTTTTCAGGTTTCCTTCACAACCATACAGCTAGAGGTTTGTTCTTTATGTATTCCTACAAACTCACAGCCAAATTCTGTCCTTAATTTGGGAAACAGACCGTCGGTAGGTGATGCTTGCTGATAATTTAATGTGTAGTCCATTGGTCCAGCTCTGATTGCCTGACATAGGGGCAATAAGTGAATACTACAACCATCAGTGGTAAAAACTCACGATGATTTCAGTGGGGGCAGGAGTTCAGCGCTTGCTCCTTGGTATTGATCTTTCTTTCCTGAAGCTGCTTTGCAATACAAAAGGGTTTCCTGGCAAGGGAAGGAGTTTCCTGGACTCTTTAAAGGCTGTGTGGCGCAAGACTCAGCCAGGCTCAGCTGCAGCCTGTTACAATTCACAGCTCTCTTGACAAAATTCTCTGCATCCCTTTTGTTTGGTGCTGGGAAATTGTTAAACATAAACAGTGTTCAAAATGGGCAGCTTTGTGGAATTCAGATATGTAGAAGAGTGCATTTTATGGATACTTTATGCTCTATATTTTTGCTCATTTTAATAGCTAATTTGATATGACTGACAGTCCAAACAGAAATCAGTTTACCATTTCCTTAACAGACCAGTCCAATGTTAAAGAGGAATAACAGGACACTGAACTATTATTTAGTTAATATACAAGCACTTTCACCACTTTGCACAGCTCTGATACAAAAAAAGTGGCAATTCCCAGGTGTCTGAACTTCAGCAGGTGTGGAACAGGGACCTAAATGATAATGACAGAGACAGGTACGGTGACTCTGCTCACCTTCCCTCAGAACTTTATATGAATTTTCAAATTCCAGGAGCTATACCTGCTCTGGACTCTTTATAAAAAACTCCAACTTTTTCTCTGTACTGCCTACCCGTGCTATAAAATGCAAATGTGCTCATCTCTTTTCAGTAAGTTAACATACAGCTCCTGGAATTCATGAATTAAAATTACTTTATGTGAACTAATCATCAGTTTAAAAAATATTTTTGGAAGTTCTGCATAAATAATATATTTGCCTGTGTGTCTTCCAAGCAGATCCTGTTGCAGTCAGGAATGCAACAGATTGTCTTGCAAGGGGATTAAGTAGATGACAGAGAGAGAACTCAAGATCCAGCGATCCTGGTTCTGCACTCACTGCATTACTGGAGCAGGTTGCTTTGCATTTCCTGCCTCAGATTTCTTCTTTTAAACCTTTCAGTAAAAATTATTGTGTCCTAACTTCTCTACATTAACCTATTTCCACAGTAATAGTCATTATCAGTTTTATTTACAGTGGGTTTGGATGTTAACATTTTCTTTTCAAAATAATTTGTAACTTATTTTTGGAGCAGGCAAACTCTTTTTAAAAAATCTTTTCTATATTTAAATCATTATTTATTTTTGCACACTGGAATGGTTTAAAATCAGTCAGAAATCCAGTACAGCGACCTTCTAAGTTTAATTCCACAAAACACTTGAAATTAATTTGAGGGTGTTTAGAACAGTGTTATCAACAGCAAATGGTTCCTAATTCCCTAGACAAAATATACTTTTGACTTACTTTTTAACCACCGTTACCTCTTTGTGAGCTTGCTTTCTAGCTTGGCAAAACCAGGCTGAGTTTTCATAGCATGGCAGGCTGGCCCGGGTGGGTGATCCAGTCAGTCATGGGTTTGGCTCCTAACCTCCTTGAGCTGAACCTCTCAGTGACACCTCACTCTGAGGCACCATCTTCCACTCAGTTAAACCTGTCTTGAGGTGAATTCCACCAAACCAGACACTAAACAGTTCTTGGGTTATTTCAGCAACATCCTGTGATGCAGCAAATGTTCTGTCTGACAGGAGATTCTGGATTTAAAGTGTACAAATGAGGGGTGCGAAAGCAAATTTGCTCTCTTGTGGGTGTCACTGGGCCTGATCTATGACCTGTTGGCAGTGACAGCAGTCATAGGAGGCAGCAGTACCTCTTGAAAGAGAGACACAGGTGAAAGGTGCTTTCTCTTTGAGCCAATCCCCTGGAAGGGCAGAGGCAGATTAGGAAACTGCAAAGACTTAAAAACTAATAAATACCTTACTTAAGGAAAGAGAACAGGATGAGGATTAAAACAAAGCATATGAAAAACACAGGTGATAAACTTTGAAGAGAAACATTTCTGAGTGTGCTACAGCCCCATGACTAACTGTAGTTTCAGACCTGTGGGCAGTGTTCATGTGTATCCAATTTTGGTTTCACTGTAATTTTTCGTTCTGTTTCCTCCTTCATTCTTGTTCCATATTTATCCCCTTGTTGCACCTTATCGGCCTTGTAGTCTGCAATCTACTTTATGCATCTTATTTCAGCTGTAATTTCTTCAGAGCAATGTGACCCTGGGACCCCTTAAGCAGCTGCGAGGGTGGGGAACAGGAGAGCTTGTGAGCTGAGAAATGGGCTGAACAAGCAATGTGTCAAATGTGTTGTTGATGTGTCACGTGTGGAGTCCCTAGAAAGCTGGTCAACCGCCAAAGATCAAAATCTCAACAGAACACACATATCTTGTTGTAGTGTAAAATACATGAATTTTTACCAGCTCCAACTGGATGCAGGGAGGTTTGGGCTGTACTTTGAGTTCTGAACAAAGAGCAGCACTCAGAAGCCTGGGTAGTGCTCTGGACTCCAGTGTTTGCAATATATTTTAGGAATCTAGTGAAAAGAAATCAAGAAACACCAAGGAAATCCAAGTGTTAAATGTTTTACAGTGGTTTATTTCTAGGGTTTTTTTCAGCCTGGATGCTGGAAATCTTACTCAGCTTTGCTTCATTTCACCAGGATCCCATCTGGTGTCAAGGACAGCAGGTGAATCAGGGTCAAGTTTTCAAATGTAAGGCAGTCCTTCCTTTCAAGAGTGACTCAAAATAGTGGATAATGTCTAAGATACCCCATTCTTAGGTAAAGGGAGTGGCACCCCATGATAAACATATCAGAATAAATAAAGGTTAGGAATGTTTCCCAAGACTTCCTGACAAGGAGCCAATGTACAGCATTGTTGGCCTTGCCCAAATGCTGAGCTTTGGGAAGAGCTTGCTTTCTCTGGACACAGGCCAGGCTGTAAAAGAGCAGAAGGACATGTGGTGGCTCTAGGCAAACCTCAGAGCATCACAAGGAGCTCCTGTGGCTCAGATTCCTGTGCCCCCTTCCTGTGAGCAAAGCACGGTGCTCTGTGGAGCCCCACAGAACATTGTGCACAGGTACCAAATGTCAGCTGTCGTGTACAAACTTCCAGATACGAGCTCATGTTCCTAAGAACTCCTCGTGCCAGAAGGCTATAATCCCGTTAAAAGCCTCTGGGAACTACTGCAATGCAAATAATAGTAGCAATAATTAGCTCTGCTTTAATTGATACTGTGTATTCCTCAAATGTCAGTGAAAATTTGCTTTGCTAAGCCAACAACTTCTCCCCTGGAACTCTGCTGTCTTTACCAGAATTACACGAGGGGTGAGTTTGGATCATTGTAGGTTCCTGGCATAAATTATCAGCTGTTGATTCCTTGCCCTTTAAAACTTGGCAAGCATACAAGAAGAGTTTGCCAGACATGCAAGAACTAGGTCTATGCATTTATGGGTAAATCCTCTGGGACTATGCACAGAAAGGAGTACAATTTGCTAGAAGTAGCCAGCTGTGAAATCCAGGAACTCCTGCACACAGCTCGAGCAACTTAGAGCGTATTTAGCCTGGCGTCAATGCCGGCGGTTCCTGGAAGCAGTTTTTGCACCCTCAGCTTTATGAAAGCAGAATGTGATAGCAATAAACCCTGTAAATGTGTGGAGATACTAAATTTACAGAATAATCCTAATGGGGGTGATTTGGAGTGGCATAATCTAGAGTCAGTTTATGGTTTATCCCAGTGGCTAGGAGTTGTCTCTGCTTAACATTAGAGTGCAGGTCTGAGCACATCATTGGCATAAATTTGTAGAGATAACACACTCCAGAGCGCTCAGCATCTTCAGCATGAACGATGGCCTCATCTGGACCTTTTGTCTTGCTGAGCATCTGAGAGTTTTAATGCCTCATCCTTCAGGGACAGACATCTGCCTTGTAGCACTGGTACAGCTCCATGCTCAGATGCTCCTCGGGGTTTCTTTCTGTGTGGAGGATTAATGTTCTCTGCCTCTGGTTGTGTGAAGGTCAGATGTCTAAGCTCAGCTCGTTGTGTAACCATCTTCGTTCAGTTACATCAGATGGGCTGAATGGTGGCTCTTAGCTGTGGAGGACCTCCCTTGTTCAAAGTGAAGGGAAATAAATTCCAGCCACGGAATCTCTATTTTTATCATACTGAGCAAGATTAGTGCAGGTAGTAGATCTCGAGTCCAACATTTTCCATGTTTACCAGGAAAAGACTCCTGGCTTGGAGAACTTCAGTGCGTTATTACAGAATCAAGCCATTTCTGTATTTGCTGGGCCTAGTGGGTAATGGGTTTAGGCTATAATGGGGTCTTTCAAAAAGTCAGAGATACGATGCACCTCATTTTATGGATTTTCCATGTGTACAAACATGTTGTTACCGAACAGACCCAGGAACAGATCACTGTAGCACATTACCAGTAAGCCAATTAGTGAAATGAAGCATTGCAAGTATTAGACTGCTTTATGCAAATATGTTTGTGTAGAAAACAGAATCATTTGAACTGGGTTTACATTTAGGAAGACCTTGCCAGTATGATATGTGGTGATAGTTGCTGTAGCTGTTGTCGATCAGTTTCTCTTTTCATCCTGATATGTGTGGATGCAAATGCAGTAGGTGATGTGAGCCTTAATGAACAAAAGGATGGTCAGGATTTACACCTTATCATAGGTTTTTTTTAGAAGCCATGTTTGGGCCGCAGGTTTTGCAACACCTTCTAACATTAACTTTGGTTATACTATTTTTCTAATACAGTCATTGGCAGCATCAGTATTTTATTTGGGCCAAAATCCAAAATTTTTTTACATTCAGCTGAATTCCTTGTGAGGAAGAATGATAGAATTAGGGCGTATGTATGAAATCATTTTTATTTGGGGACTTTAATTTATCTAACTGATCCAACAGATTTATTTATCACAGCCTGTCCATATTAAGCTGGGTACCTTTTTTGTAATGAATTCCTGGCAGCCCAGAAACAGGTTATGGAACATGACCCATTACAGTGGGCTGAGGTACAGGGAACCGATAGAGATGCATTATCCAATGCACAGGTTGAAGCGCTATCTTGTATAACAAATTATTGACTTCATTGTACATAGTACTAGGATTTAATTAAGCGATAAGACCAATCATAGTGGCCCTTTATCTAGCAGATAAGGATTTACCAAGCTTACCCAAGAGGTCTTTATCTGAAAGATAAGAAAAAGGTACATAAGGTGCCTTCTGCTTTTAAATCTTTAATTGAAAAGACCTTATTTTTGAAGTTCTAGGTTGTTTTTTCTTCATGACTTAGTATTAAAGATTCAGATGGATTTTTGTAAGGGAGGTTGTAGCAGGGAGGAGTGTTACCAGTGGCCTTCATTGGGTGAAATTAATAGGATTTATGTAGTTTTTAATGACAAGGTACCAGGTCTCAGATCAAGTAGAAATTTAGCCTCTGATTTCCAGGAGATTTTCTAGTGATTTCATGATCCCATGGCCATAAAAAAGATTCATTCATTGATTTCAGAGTGTCATAATTGTGATTCTGTTGTAAAGTTTAGAAAATATTGTGATTGCACAGTACACAAAAATGAGGGAAAAATCATTTCAATACAGTTCTTTTAATGACTGTGTTGTCAGCTAAGCTAAATGATGCCTAATTCTCTAGTCCTTCACCTATGTGATGTAAAGACATGTATGCAGAAAACATATAAAGAAATTAAGGCTAATGCAAAGAATTGGCACTTAGAATAAGATGAACACACTGGAAAACACAAAATAATACTACTGCTGATGCTCAGTAGAGAAAAAACACAGAGGAAATTCCAGAGAGAGGGGAGAGTAGCATATGTTTTTTATGAGAAAGGCACACATAAGGGCCACTGCATGGTTGGAAACAGGACAGGATCTTTGGATTTAGCTGATTTAATCCCTAATGTTACAGACACTTTTTTAATAGAATCGTTCCCTAAAGGCTCAAGCTCTTTTAAGAAGTAGCTGGGCTGTTGCCTCCCCCTCCCTTAGAGGAAGGTTGTTGTGCAACATCCGTACACTCATAATTACGTGGCATCTTCCAGTTTACAGTATGACTGTGTCCCTGGCCAGTCCATACTTGTTTTTTCTTACGTGCTGGTACTATCTTTTAGCATAAGTGACATTTCTTCCTTCCCAGTGTTCTTCATTCCCATCCCCATGTAAGCCCAGACATCAGTCAGTCTTTACCACAGCACATGAACAGAGCCCTCCTTGGACCACTCTGTGCTTGGAGGTCCAGAAGTGACAACCACCAGTTGACTCTGTGCCCCTTCTGGGACCAGGGACGTATCAGACTCCCTGTTCGTTCCACCTCAAGTTGCTTTGTGTATGCTCTGTGAAATTCTCCTGAATTTCCAGGCATCCGAGAACCTAAGCTGCCACGTACTGGAAATCCAGTAGGTTACTGCCCAAAGCAGTTGTCTACCACATAAATTGATAGCGTTGGCAGCTCTGCTTGTGAAAGACCCCCTGTTCCCCAGATTGTTAATCATCCTGCTCTGCACCTGTTCCAGCTTGAATTCTTCATGCTTGAACAAGGGCAGTAAAGCAGAGTCTGAAGGGATCAGATTGTATTAGAAGAGCTTGGAGCAATTCAAGCCAGGACCGAGTAGCAATTATAATGAGAGATATCCTCCAGGTTACACGAGAGGCAAATTGCCTCAGCGGTGAGCACAAGTTTGTAGTGCTGCTTTGAGCTTGTTTGTTCAGGAACCAAGGGATTTCATTTCCATTGTTGACAATATGACACCTTTTATGGGCAATTGATTCCCATTCTTAAAAACTATCTGGCACAGAGGCAATAAGTGAGTGGAAAGGTATGAATTAAAATATGTACATAGCTAAAGATGGTCACTCAGGTATTTGCTTAGATCTGAAATTCCAGCTGAGAAGCTGGTATTATTCTCTGTTGCTCCAACTACCCTCCAGTAATTGCCCCATGAGCAATTGTGCTGCGTCTTTTTACTTATTTATTTGCAACTTTGAAAACTGATTGAGCTTTCTGCCTCTGAGAAGGCTATGAGCAGGGTCCCTTCACTTTAATATACCCCACATGGAGTTCCCTCACATTGGTGTAACCTCTCATGCCTGCAAGTTTTTGAAACAGGTCTCTGCTGCCTCATGCTCCAGAGAAGCCAATGAAACTGCATCCACTGGCTTCAGCAGAATAACTTTCCCACCACAAACTTCATGTGTATTTCACTCAGAAAAAGATTTTGTCTGAGCGTTGCTTGCAGGCACTTCTGCTGTCCTGTTCTTCCCTGACAACCTGGGAACAAATTCAACACCCCTTCACTTACGTGTATTTCAACATGAAATTGTTTCACTTAGTACATGTGAATGGTATCTTATAAAAAGGGATTTTTCTTCCTTGAACTCACGCTGCAGCGGGAGCTGCCCCAATCAGCAATGTGTGCTCTCTCGCTCTCTCTCTGTAGTTGTTCCATTAAAGCAGTGTGAAAGCTACAACTGTGTGTCCACTGTCATTCTGTATTAGAAGTCAGGGGTAAGGTAATGATATGCAAGGTTGATCCTTCTGTAATACTTTCCTTGGAAGTACAGTTCTGCCATTTCTGCTGTCAGCCTGTATTTAGAGTGCAGAGAGTGCTGCATGACTTGAAAGCAGCAGTAGGCAATTCCCAGTTTAAGCCTTAGATATTTACATATTTATGCTCACTTCAGTGGAGTAAATATGCTATGAATAAATCCTATTATGTTTGAAACTGTACTTACAGTATAATAAAACCACAGTACTGTGGTGCAATCTCAGGTTTTATTTTGGTGTCAATATGGGCATAAATTTATTAAATTGTATATTGTTAACCTTACATTCATCATCCAACAGCGATTAGAATACCTTGTATAATGTGAAAAAATAATGAAGAAAAAGTCCTTTACTCTTCAAACAAGAATTGAGGGAAAAACATTGCCTGCAGGTAAAACAGTTCTGATGGAAATGGCCAGTCCATCAGGGGTGACTCTACAGCTGTTACCTTTGTTATTACTGGTTTTTAAGTTGTGTGCATCTGAATGTGCCATCTAATGCAAGAGATTTTTTCAAAGGGCATTGCCAGGTATTGCTGATACAATGCCATGATATTTCACGTGTCACAACCATATGCTGGTGCTGAGTTCTGGGGAAGAGATCATTTGATACCTGCCAAAATTCCTCAGAGTTTGTGTTCTGGAAAAGATGGCTGGCTGCTGCTTGCGTTTGCAGGATTCTTGTAGCAGTTATTGCAGCATTATGCTAAGATGAGGGATCCCTGTGAAAAGAGAGGCAGTCTTTTCTTGTAACAAAAACCCCAGCCAGAACATCTGCTTTGTGTTCTGAGTCTTGCTACCAGCCTTTTCCATGACCTTCCTCAAGACATGACACCTTCCTCTGCTTTTATTTCCTTCCCATCCTCCATGTGTATGTTGTGTACTCCTCATAACTTTATCATCCAAAGGAATTTTAAATGCTTTCATTATTTCAAAGCACTGATTTGTGTGTGTGTGTGTACAAATCTTTAGCACCAACATCTCATCCGGAAGACTCCTGAAGAAACCAACGAGCAGCTCACTCTAGGGAGCTCTGGAGTAGGCTCCACATGGTTGCTTTGCTTTGACACCTTGACCCTAAATCCACTGAAGTAGAAGAGTTTCACGTTACCTCAGCCCAGACAATCCCCTAATGGTTGCCAAGAACCTTTTGGTAAATCCAGAGATCAAGTCTTGCTCCATCTGCTAGATGGTGTAGGAAGACTGCCCATCTTAACTGGAATAGTCATAGGATTTTCTATGGAGTATTTGACAACATCCATCTAGGCTAAAGCTTTCACATTCAGAGACAACCTGTATTGCAGAGGGAACTTCCAGGCTCAGAAGCAGACTCAGAGAAGCTGAAAGTGTAACAGTTTTGTGTATGTCTTCCTAGTGCAGGGCATGAGAAATCTCTTACAAAGAACCTGAATGAAGGAAAAGGAGTTGAAGGAGTTGTGGAGTAAGAAGAATTGAAAAATAAAAAAGGTGAGGAACTATAAAAGCTGTAAAAAGAAGAAAATGTATCTCCAGCTAAGCACGTCAAAACTTAAACCACAGATAGTTATGTCAGGTTGCTGATGATAATTCAGACTTTGCTGGACCCAGGGATTTGGGCTGAATCCAGTAATGTCTACTTGACAAAGAAAAGAATATCAATTAAACATTTTGAAATTTGCCATTGAGACTGAAATGTTTTTCTTAGCTTTGAGGGAAGAATGAAAAAACCCACCACCAAAAGGCATTTGATGCTTTTTTCAGACAAAGAATTATCTCTGAAATTTCCAGGTGGAATACTTTTTAAGAAAGACCAATTTTAAAAGAAATTGCAAAAAGAGGCCTGTGCCAGTGCAGTCTGCAGCCTCGGACTGTGTGTTGAGTGTGTGAGGGGTAGAAGAGTTGCTGTGACCTGTGCTTATCTCAGAGCACCTTCATGCAATGCTCAAGTGCCTACTGGAGGACATAAACCATGCAGCTTGCTTTCTGTAGAGTTGGCGTGCTGTGTGACAGTGGCCATTTCACTTCTCATAGTTGCCCTTCTGTTCCTTTACGATCTTCATTACTGTGTTTTCAATATGTTATTTTCATTGCTTTGTATGTTTAGTCTGTGAGTTCTTTAAGGTAGGGAGACTCACAAAATTAGGAGAAGGCAGATCCTAATCTCGATAGAAGAAGGAAACACAAAGATCTCATAAGAGAATCACTTTGGTCAGAACTTGAGGAAGATTAGGAATCAGTATGCAGTTCTACTTTGAGCAACTACTGGCAAAATTAGCTCAAGAAACAGAATCTTGTGCACTGCCTTTTATTGAAGTCTGGATCAAATTTGCGTATATTTCTTTGCAGTTTGGTTTAGGGAAAATACGGATTTCCTTCTGTTAGACATCAGTACTGTGTTATTGTGACACATTCACAGGCCGTTTATTCAGTCAGCACAATCACAGGTCACACTACTTCCCACAGGACCATTATTTAAAAAGCAAGTGAGTGCTTGTATTAAGAGAATGGCTACACCTGTATCAGTAAAGAGAAGACATCAGAGGTCACCCTCTGGTCCTCAGGATGAATGGGCCAGCTCACTGAACTCTTGTTACCCCCAGAACAGGGTATCCAGGCTCTCCTCACCACTCACCACTGTCAGTACCATTTTAAATTTGAGAATAAAATGCTACAGGAGAATTAAGGGTCTATAGAGACATATGAGCTACCTCAGCAATTGCTGAAGCCTAATGTCACAGGAACCAAAGCTCATTTTCTAGACTTCTCGGGTCTGTGCGCACAGATACTCTCAGGGTTACAATGCAGATCAGTGTAGAGATACCAGCACAGCTTGTTTGGACCTGGCTCAGCACCCAGAAATAGACCAGTGGCATTGAAGCTCCAGATACACCAATTCATCACAGTAACGCTGCTTCCCAGGCAGAGCAGCGTAGACCTGCACAAGGATGTTGTCCAAGATCACACAAGAAGTTTGATGTTATGGCACAACTGAATTCCTCTGCCCTAATTCTCAGCCTCATACAGGACTATTGGGTCATTGTTCCCCTCTTAGGAGGTTAGATTTCATTTCTGTGGCGAATCAAACACAAATCTCCAGAAGATTGTTGTTCCACAGAACACAGACTGCTGGCAGTTGTTCCCAGACTCGAAGGCCCATAAAACAAATTATGGGGTTATTTACTGAGAGAACAGAAAGATACTTTTAAATCGTAGCAAATATATTTCTAAATTGAGTCTATTAAGATTGTGGTGGGTAGGATTTTTGATATTGCTTGCAGTGAACAGAGCCCTGAGGAATCTGAAAGCATGAAGACTTTCAGTTGTCTGTTTTAGAAAACATGAGAAATGGTACGTGGAGAAAACTTTCGTACAAACCACAACTTGACAGATCTTCTGCTGAGGATAAAGTGCACCAGAGCAAACCAATATGTCTTAATTAATAACCCTGTCTACTCAGTACAGCTGCAGTAATACTAATCATTTCCCAAGTAGTCTTGGCTGAATACAAAGGCTTTTTAAACTTCTGTTTGATTTGTTTTTTCAGAACTGTAGTGTTTTGAAGATAAATAAAAGCTGCTAATGAATATGTATATGTTTCCTGATGCAGAGTATCTCGGTGAATATTCTAGGACAGTTTCGTAGCCTGCAACGAACATGTTCCTTTGAAGTTTTTACTGATCTAAAAATGAAGTCATTATGTTTGGGTCACGCATTAGTTTACTGATCTAGTTAGACAAAGAAACTAAGCTTAGACAAAATATTTCGAGACAGGAACACTTTTCAACCTCAAACCACAAAATACCATGAAAATTCTTCTCAGTAGTTCCCAGACAATTAAAAATAGGCTTAACAATATGGAACAAGCTTTAGTTTTACCTCTTAGGAAAAACCCAACAAACCCACCATTTTCTCACTGCTTAAAACAAGAAAAGTGAATGAATTGAGAGGCACCGGAGGACTAGACATGTCCGTATGAAGGCTGTATGGATACTGTACTGATGACTTCATGCCCTGCTGTCCAGGGAGAATGGTGGCAGCTGGGTCTTGGGAGGCAAGTGTCCCTGCTCCACACCTGTGGGCAATCCCAGGGACAAGAGCAGAACTGGCCGCGTGGCCCTTTGCTTGTCGACTGCCTATGTGGTCTGATTTCAGAATGACAGCTGTGGGAACATCCTTTGATTTGGCTTTGATGGAAAGCAAAGGTGGGTGAGATGAAGTCTTCAGTTTTACTTCCAAAGCAGGGGGGCAAAAATGAAATTTCTCTTTCCTCTTTGTGTTTTCAACATTCCAGAGTCAATCAAAAGACTGAAGCAAGAGCATTGTCCTGTTGCATAAGGTACTGCAAAAGCTCCAGACAGCCCAGCCACATTCAACCTGCTGCATTTAAGGTTATTTTGGAAGCATCATTCACCTTTGCCATGGGATGAGGGGGCTATGCTCATTATGAGAATGGAGATAAGGATTATAAGAGTTATAAGAGAGTTGAGCAAAATTGAGATTAGCTCCCTTGGTTAGAGCATGGCACTGACAAGGTCCCGGGCTCGATCCCTGTATGGGCCATTCACTTAAGGGTGGGAGTCGATGATCCTTCTGGTCCTTTCCAACTCAGACCGTTCTGTGATTCTGTGACTGCAGCAACCAATGCTGAAGCCATCACAAGCTGCCACCCAAACCTCCTCATAGCCCCAAAATCCTTGCACTAGATCTCTCTGGAGAAGACGCTGATATGTGTGTGTGTGCGTGTGTGTTGTGCAACACTCCTGTGACACAACCAACAGCAAATTAGTGAAATCCTATTTTTACTGATGACTTAAAGCAGGATTCAAATTCCCTGAAGGGGAGGGGACAGATCCTGCAACCATCAATGCTCAGGTCCTGTAAGACAATTAGCATTACAATCAGCTTTACTGCATGACCCAGAAATCCTGTACTAAGAAAGTCTCCAGTGAGGTCATTTCATGCCAGGTGGTTTGCCATGGGAACTCCAATTCCAGCCTCACCATGGCACTACCTGGCCAGAACTCCATGGCAGGCATGGCAGGAGGCCCTGCTGCTGAGGCTCCCTGGTTCTCCTGGCCACTGCTGTCACCTCCCGGGGTAGTGGCAGTAGCAGAGAGCCCTTGGAGCAGACCTGTGACATAGCAGCAAAATGCTGTGTCTCTTCAGAATAGGTGCCACATGGCAGATGCCAGTGGATGGAAGGACATTTATCAATCAGCCTTGGGCTCTGAATGAGTCCAGCCTGAGCTCAAGTTGGGCTGCCTGCTCCCAGATGGAGACGGTGGGTTTGGGGAAGGTTTCAGATCCAGCTGATTAAGCTGACAGGTGTTGGGCTGCAGCTGCAAAGCAGCAAAGGCTCTTCTTTGATGGGAGCTGCTGACCTTGTCAATCTGGGTAGAGCGTGGCCAAGTGCTGTCTGCAGGCAGAAATTTGCAGGGGAAAATGCAACATCTTTCACCTGCTTGATGTTTTGGCTTTCTCAGGTTTGGCAGCCACTTAAGTAAAGGATTGATTTTGTTGGTTTTTTTCTTGACAAGCATTTTGTGTTTCGTAATCCAGAATCCAGGGACTGATGGTTGCATTCCTCACTTTCCAGCAGAGCTGTGCTGAAATGCATGTTTGCTGCCCGTCATGGACCAGTGCTGCCTGCTCTGGTACCAACGGTGCTGACTTTGCGTTGCACCTCCCAGAACCTGCTCACCTTTATATTCACACTGACAATACAAATCAGCTCAAGAGCAAATGTCAGTCACTGCACGAGTACCAGCTCATGGTGTATCCTTAAGTTTGCACAGCAGCTGTGGAGTTGTGTTGAACAGATTATTCCAGAAAGTGCTTTTGCACCATGCCAGGCATCCTGCAAAGAGAATAGGTCAACAGTGCTATTTAGCGCTTAAATTTAGCAAAAGGGATCTTCTGCAGCAAGCTAAGGGAGCGCTGCTATCAACCATTTCCGAGTTTGAAAGCCAGGCTTTGTTGGCCTAAACGTCCTGCCTACCAGTTTGGTCTCGTTCCAGCAGTTATTCCAAGAGCTGACGTACGTGTGGAGCTTGTTCTGGTCCTGACTGTAAGAAGAGCTCTCTGCAACACATTGGTCCAATTCTGTGAGGGCATCTGGGCTGGATGTGTCTGGGCGTGGAAGCTCTGGCTGGCAGAGATCAAGAAGAACATCAGTGCCAGGTTTTGTCTCGTGCCTCCCAGGAGGCTCAACGCAAGACAAGGGAGGAAAACAGCTTCATGAGGTCTCTGCATTTCTGGGCTTCGGGACTGATCCAAGGGCTGGCAGAGCTGCCAGCCGTCGCCCCAAGCGTTGCTATAGCTCGTGGATGCTGCCCACAGTTGCCCACCAGCTGCTATGCAACCCGAAATAGGCTCAGCACAAAGCACTCCAGGAAGCTCCCTCTTCTTTTCCCTCCATGTGCCCTTCATCTGGCACTCTGATGCAGAGAGGTTAAACTGAAATGAAGAGGTTACCTCATGAATGAATGGAATTAATTTAATTCATATTTATTAAATTTAAAAATAGCCAATTTTCTCTTGCAGATTTGAAATGAAGCAGCATTTTGTTTTAGCTAATCATTTTTAGCATTTATTTTCACTCTTTAAGATAAATTTAATACTCATTTCATCTCTTTTTGACTTGTGGGAAATAAAATGAGTGGTTGGGGATTTCGTTCTTTTCCTTCTTTTTCTCTGTTTTTCTTCTTGTTACACTGTAACTACTTAATACTTTTCTGGTTATTATGAATAGTGCAGGGGATAATAATAATAATAATAATAATAATAATAATAATAATAATAATAATAATGTCATCAAAACTTAAAACTGTTACTAGATTGATGGCATTTCTTTTACTTTTCTTTACTATTTCTCAATGCTTCCAAACCTGGAAAATGTTGGAAAGCTAGGTCTTGGTCCCATGTAGGTTGTGTACTAGGTCAGAACAAAAGTCCTTCTGACACAGTGTTTATCTCCAGGAAAGACCAGTAAGAGATATGTAAAGCCAAGATCGAAAAGGAAGGAAGAACAGTTATATGTACTCAAAGTATTTTCCATACATTTGTGACTGAGGAACTAAAAATTATGTCTTTGTGAGTAAAACTGTTTCACTCTTGTCATTGCTGTTTTGCTTCTCAGTACAAAACCAAGATTCAAAGACAAGGTTAGATCTTTTGCTCCTGTTGCAAAATTTAAGTCATGAATGACTACAAGTGACCACTGAATTTTGGGGATTTCACTGAAATTTCAGGTCTTGCACAGTGAAATTTTTACAGGCACTCTTGGTTTAAAAATGCATTGTGGCTATTCATGCACAGAGTTGCATGGAAGTGTTAAGTACAACCATGGTGTGGGATGAAAATATTTGTTGAATAGACAATACTAGTCAAGGAGGTTGCTGGAATGCTTGGGTGAGAAATTAATCTTATCAGAGACAATAGAAAATGGAGAGGATATACTTTGAGAAAAATATGTTTAGAATTTTTCAGTTAAGCCTCTTAAGAAGTGTTGGAGAAGATCAAAAGCCATTTGTTTGCTTGTTCTTTTTCTTTCCCCGTGGTGCTGTATTTCTTCCTGAATAAAGTGATTTCTTTCTAAAAGATTTTACACAGTTTTACCCTTTATAGAGGATTGCTGTGTATCATGGTTTAGCTTAAACATCCCGTCCCAACACTGCCTGCCTTTCACTGTGGAGAAGGTCGTCCCTGCTCACCTCACAGCAGCGTCTCATGAGCTTCGTAATCCTCTCTAAAAATTTACTGAAATGAGAAACCATTACCATTCCACTGATCAACTCAGAAAGCCCTACCAGGGTGCTGATGTGTGTGCTGAGGGGACAACAAGGTCCCCTGGCCTCCCAGCCTTGATCATGTTATATTGTGATCACAGAGATGCCCTGCTCATGGAGCAGGATTCTCCCTCTCCTTTGCCTGTTCAGCTTCTGACAGTTTTTCTCCCTCATTGAAGATGTCCTACATCACATAAAAGGGATGTTTTTAGTGATGTGTTTGAGGTGTGCAAATTATAAACAGGATTTTTTGCTGTCTTGGTTCGTTCCCTGCCATGAAGACAAGCACAGGATGACTCCTGAGTGTCACCCTGCCAGGCCTGATGCTAACACGTTTGCCACAGCTTTAAACTTACTTTTGAGACAGAAGAGCTGGAGAGCCTGGAGCGTTACTTCTCCTCATACCTCAGGTGTATTGCTTTAGTTCTGCCATCCTCAGCAGGGCTTCCGTAGCTTTGCCATGAACCAGAGGTTTTGCTGTTGACTCTGTGACGCCCTGTGATGCTTCCACCCCTTGATTTGGAGTGGAACATCATGGTTGTGGTATTTTAGAGAAAGAGGCTGTCAGGGAGATGATGGGGAGGAAGAAGGGTGATCCAAGGGAGTTTTCCAAGGATATCTGGTCAGCTTTAAGGGAGAACAAAGCTGTCTTAACACTTGGGTTCGTTGCTGACTTTTAGGCTTGGAAAAATGCCCATTTGGCTGCTGAGGCAGCAGCCTGAATTGTTGTGCAACTTGGCTGTGAAGGGAATGCAAAGGGATTTCTTCCCCTTCAGGTTCACGCATCGCTAACCATGCCAGGCGTGTTGCTCCGTACTGTACACCCTGAATGAATAAACTGTTCCTAATAAAGAACTGATGTTGCTAATATCTTCGTGTAATTTAAACCAAGGCTTTTTGAATTTAGCTCATTTGGGGAAGAAAAAAAACCACTGATGTTGCAAATGCTTATGCATCTGATTAACTTCGCCGCTTAGCTTAATTTGCAGGATCAGGGCCTTAGCTATCAAGAGGCTACATGGCATTACAGCCCTTCTATACATCTTCATTAGAGCCTCTTTCTTACGAATTTGCTTTCATGCGTATTTTTACAACCTCAGTCATAAACTGGATTGTATCTGCCAGCAGCAGTGTTTAACTATGTCAGCTCCTCAGTGCCTGAGCTAATCCCTTGTCCTCCTTGACAGGAGTCAGGGGGAGAGCTGTTTTCTAAGGATCGATGCATAAAAGTTGTCATGTTGCTGGTCATTTGCCTAAAAAATTGAGGAGATCATGAGTTTTTTATTAGGGCCAGCATTTTTGCCCATTTACAGTTTTTTGTTTGGGTTTTGCTTTAAAATTTTGTTAGAGCAAAATCTTTGTTTTACTCCAAAAATACTAATTTTCAGGACTGAGAGTGATGGGGTTTTTTTTCCTGTTTTCTGTTGCTTCTATTCCTCTCCTTTCCACCCTGGGCTGTCTGCAGCTTTTATTCTTCCTTTTCTGTTATTTTTTTCTCTACTTTAATTCCATCTTCTTTTCCATTTCCAATATTTTTTCTGAATGACATGATGGAAAAATAGTTCCTCACAGCTTCCTCCAGCTGCTGTGGCTGCTGCACATCGTGTTTTCAGATTTTAGATTTGGCAACCCTAGTGGGAGTCCATCTGGGGAATTATACAGGTGCAGAAAGGAGCAAGTGTTTCTCTTCTTGAAGGTCTGTGTTGTTTCTGCCCTCCCTGGTGTCTAAGGACATGCTCCCTCAACCAGCAGGTCCCTCCAAGGTGCCGTGACTCTGGCCTGCCCACCCCACAAAGGACTGTGTGAAAAACTTGACGGAGGCTGAGATGTGGATGCAGATATTAAAACACAAAGACTTCATTTGTTTTAAGGGTTATGCCTAATCCTTTCCCTCCTGGGGCCCTCTTTTTTGGAGTCCAAATACTTGTTACAGAGCTCAGCTTCTAGAGGCAGATGCAGCACTGGCAGCTTCCCAGTTGTAAGAGACATGGAGAAAAATTTCAACTGTGTAGGTCCCCACATAAATGCTGGTGAGTTTGGTCTGTGGCTGAAGGATCCCCAAGCCAGGGGACCCTGCCAGCTGTCCCCTTGCCATGCCATCAGACACACAGGTGCAATACGTGGGGACTCAGGGTGAATGTGTGCAGGCAGACCCTGCTGAGAGCTCATGGCAGGCAGAGCTCTTCTGGAAGTTGCTTTAAGAACAGGGATTCACATGCCCCAAAGATGTATGTGCATAACTTGTATGCTTGTTTGAAAAGAGTTTTATGAGTTCTTAGGGTTGTTTCATAGGCATGTGTAAACTTAAATTATAGTAGAAGTAAATTAATGGATGAAGTAGAGAAGAGATCTGCAAATTAAATTATCCTTTCCATTAGTCAGAGTATTCTATTTAAGTGGTTTCATATTTTTTTTATTTGGTTACATCACTTGGTAAATTAATTCCTGGTTCTGCAGTATGAGATGGGAGGAAGGAGCCTTCACTCCACACAGACTCCAAAGGTGAAATCTTGGCATGGATGAGCTGGGCATCAGTCAAAAGTTGCATTTGTCTGGAAAAATCTAGAGTGAGAGGTGTTGGTCCTTTGGTGCATCCGTGGCACCTCAGGCTGTCCCCCCATCCCTCGTGATTTCTGGGGTTCACACCTGGTCACCAGCGTGGTGCATCTGAAGCAGGGACCACCTCAGCTGCCTTTGCAGATGCACAGAGCCTGGTCAGAGTGGGTGGGAGGAGCAAGGGCCCCTGAGGCTCTGCCGAGGTGAAAGGTTTGGTTCAGCTCTGTGTTCACTGAGTCCTGCTCGGCTTTTGTAAGATGTGATACATGCAAACATCTGCTGGCACCCCAAAATGCTGCCTCTCAAGGGAGCATCTAGGTCTGAGCTTTGAAAGAGGGTTTGCAGAAGGGCTGAGCACTTCTGGCTGCTGGGAGCGGGGCTGGGGATGAAGGGGGGAAGATGTTTCTATCACTGGTGTGAAAAATGATATTTTTTGATCCATTTTCAGAAGCCCATTCTGGCATGCCCACCTCAGAAATGCTTCTTCATCTGCAAGGAGCTGCTTTGCTGCTTTTGCTGCTGACTTGTGTCATCCCAGAGGACAGCAGAGCTGCTTGCACTGGGGGTGCCACTGGCTGCTGCCCCCCTTGTGATGGGAGCAGTGCTGTGAGAGCAGGACAAACATTTGCTTTCCAATGAAAATAAATACAGTGCCAGTTTCTAGCCTACTTTGGTGAAATACCTGTTCCAAGGGGATCACAAGTGGAGAGTGGTCTGAGTGGGCTGGCTCTTTCTGTGAAACTTGCCTTCCCAACCAACATCCCCTTTCCATAAGTCTTCAATTTTCAATAAAACTTCCAGTTACAGTCTCCTGTCTAAAAAGTCTCCCTTTAAAACTTCCAGCCCACAGGCTCAGAAATGGACCCATTTACACTGGAAAAGTGTCAGCTCAATATTAAAAGGTGTGATAATCACCTCTGGAAAAAGGGAGCATTATTGATGCTGAAGTCAATAGCTGCTTATGGCCATTGTGGGACCTGGTGCTCACTCTGTGTTTGCTTTTTCCCTGCAGGACTCGGTGGGTCAGTCAGCAGAGCAGGTTTCCTTTGCAGTCTGGGGCACTGGGCACACCGAGTTCAGTTAAGCTCACACCAAGCCTCCACTGAGAGCTGAGGCATCTCCACAGAGGCAGCAGTTGAGGCTTTGGATTTTTTCTGTGTCTGAGGTTCACGGTGCTGTTGCCAGACAGTGATTTCGGGCAAGCACCATCCACAGCCAGCCAACAGCAGGGTCAAATCTGCAGTGGGGCTGCACGTGTTGCATGGAGCCACACAACCTCCTCTTCGAGCTCTGCTGCTGGAGTTTTTGCTCAGTGTCCTGCAAGTCAGGAAGGTTTGGGGACCTGCCCTTGCTGCTGCAGGCTGGCTCTGTTCGTTCAGCTCGTCTGCAGGCCGTGAGCCAAGGTTCTTGGGAAGGCCCGTGCAGCAGCACCCTTCTTCCCAGGCGTGCTCGTCGTGGCGGTGATTCCACCTGGCTCCAGCTAGGAAGGCTTTGGCATATATTGACAGTAACGCACACAGGGGGAAAAACTCCCCATCTGTGGTCACGGAGCGGAGAGACGAGTGGCTGCCTTTCTTAACAGATGGCATAACAAACTACACGGAACTCGCGTCCCCCTGAGACACACAGCTTGACATCAGATAGTTTCAAGAACATATTGAAATAAGTCCTCCCTGATGATCGCCGTGACTTCAGACGCAGCCGTACCCCTCTCCCCGAATCCCTTGACAAAGCCGTGGGTGATGGAGGCGCAGCAGTTTTGAGGGGTCCCACCCTGCCGCCTCCGCCGGCAGCAGGATTTGGGGCGGCAGGCTGAGCAGTGACTGAGACGGCCCCCAGATGCTGGGGACTGGAGCAGCAGGGAGCTGAGACGTTAGCACTTCTCCGTAGGTAGTAAGCCTTTTCAAGCTGAATAAGCTCTTTGTTCTGAGAAATTCTAACTTTAAACATCTGCGGTAGGAGTTTTAGTGTTTTACTTTAGGGATAGTAGACTTGGGCTTGTCTAAACGGAAGGGGAGCAGAACCACTTTGAGGAACAAGCGTGTTCAGAAGTTGCTTTTGCTGTTGGGAAGCTCTGTGTAGTGGAACCCTGCCCTAAAGCTGGGCAGCGGTCAGGTCATCCTGGCCCTCACAATACTCTGGGCACATGCAGCGATGCTCAAATATGAGCAAAACTGAAAATTTGGGAGCTCAAAATCATAGTGGTCAGCAGCCCAGATGAAACCATCAGCACCAGAGATGCCTGGTGTGTCTGTGGGGGATGGGGCAAGACTCCCATTCCATGTCTGTCCCGGGCTCGGGATGCGTCGTGCCAGTACAGCCATCTCCTCAGTGATGGTGGTGAGTGAGAAAGAGGAAGAAACAGCTCACCCAACATGCAAATAGCATCAGCATCAGATGGAGTGGGAGCTGGTAGAGAAACAAACATTAAATTAATTTAGTTCACAACTCTCCTGTAGGGTATGGGATCTCCCTGTTTTCCCAGGAAGAAGTCTAGAGAGATTAATGTCAAAAAGATCCACTAATTTTGATGACCCAATTTGCATGCCTAATGACCTGATTTTTCTGAACACTTCATGTTCTCTAGCATTTTATGTGCTGGAAGGACAGTGCCCTTGTTTTCTTTCACAGCAACGAGTGCTCAGCAGTTTTGTGAATCAGAACTTGGGGTATTAATTTATGCATTCAGAAAACAAAACCCCACACAATTACCGAGACACAGCTTTCAATGTATGGTTTGGATGACTTGGCAGTATCTCAGAAAAAGTCTTCAGCACGGACAGAGATAGCAGCCAGTGCCCCAGGACACCATTCAGCTGCCTTCACCATGTCTCCTTCCTCCTCAAATTTCCTGCCTCTTTCACTGGGCTGCTTCCAGTTTCAGCAAGAAATGAGAGGGGAATTGAGTGGATATGAGGCTCTTTCCCAGCAGATGCTAAGGCGGGTGTTTACTAACTTCTGACATCCTGATTTGAAACCTTAATATATTTGTGTGATTACTTCTGTAGAGCTCAGCATCCCCTTTTTCATTCTTTTATTGTTTATTTTATCCTGTTCTGAAGAACTTACACTCTGTTTTAACATATGACAGAATCACAGAATTGTTTAGGTTGGAAGGGACTTCTGGAGGTCATCCAATGCAACCCCTCTGCCAAGGCAGGGTCACCTGGAGCAGGTTACACAGGAATACACATTCCTGTGTATTCCAGGTAGGTTCAGAATGACTCCAGAGAGGGAGACTCCATGACCTACCTGGGCAGCTGTTCCAGTGCTCTGCCACCCTCGATGTAAAGAAGTTCTTCATGCTAAGGTGGAACGTCCTGTGTTTTAGTTTATGGCCATTGGTCCTCATCCTGTTTCTGTGCACCACTGAAAAGAGTCCAGCACCATCGTCTTGACACCTGCCTTGGAGATATTTATATGCATTAATGAGATCCTCTCTCAGTCTTGTCTTCTGCAGACTAAACTGGCCCAGCTCCCACATAATTTCTTTCCCCCTAATGAATCCGTGCTGACTACTCCTGATGACCTTCTTTTCTTCTACGTGCTTGGTGATGACCTCCAGAATGACCTGTTCCCACACCTTTACTGAAATGGAGGTGTGGCTGACGGGCCAGTAATTTCCTGGGTACTCCTGCTTGCCCTTTTTTGAAGTTGGGAGTAATATTGGCCTTCCCCCAGTCATTGGGCAGCTCTCACATTCTCCATGACTTTTCAAAGATGGTGGAGAAAGGCTTAGCAACAACATCTGCCAGCTCCCTCAGCACCTGCGTGTGCATCAGGGCCCATGGATGTGTGGGTGTGAAGTGTGTATAGCTGATCTCCAACCCACTCCTCTGTGACCAAGGGAAGTCCTCCTTTCTCCTGGCTTCTCTTACCTCGAGGTCTGGGACTCCTGAGGGCTGACATCAGCAGTAAAGGCTGAGCAAAGGCAGCATTCAGTAATTCCACCTTCTCCATGTCTTCTGTTGCCGGGACACCCAAGTGATTCATCAGCAGCCCCACATTTTCCCTAATCTTCCTTTTGCTGCTGATGGAGTATCTCTGTGGGTTCCTTCTTGGGTTCTGCAGTCACGTGTGTGGATTTGAACACGAGGAAGTTCTCACAGGTCACCGCTGTGGCCCTGCAAGGAGTGCTGCCATCAACAGTGGTAGCTTTGCCCTTCCCCCCTCCACCACTGTGCCACCACGGCAGGTATGTGACTGGGTCCAGACCAGAGGAATGACCCCAGCTAAGCCCTAAGGCTTTCATCCATAGAGCTGAAATAGAAAACACATTGGATTTGGACAGGCTGCTGGAAAGGAACAATATTACTTCTCTTCAGCCTCCTGCTATTGGTCATACCTGTTGGGTGCTGGTCTGGCCCCACTGTGGACCAGTGCAGAGGGAGAAGCTATTCAAAATATCTTCCTGGGTATTTGCAGGGTATTTGCTGTGCTGCTGATCCCAGCATAACTTGTTCTTTGGCACGAGGAAAGCCAATCCTGTGCCAGCAGGTTCCCTTTCACTGCATATCCATATGCCGAATGCAGATCGTGCTACCTGCACAGGACAGAAATCCTGCTCCTCAGGGCGAAATGTTCCAGGGGCTGATCTGTACCTGGGCTGGTCTGTGTCACCCACAGAGAACCTGAAATGCAGCAATGTTCAGGAGAAGTGGGGTGGCCTTTTGACTGTGACATGTTACACACAGATTTGAGGCAGACGGTGAAGGAGAAACTCTGGCAGCTTGCTTGAAATCAAATGTCAAATAAAATCAACACAATTTAATTAAAAGGAAAAAAAATCTTTCCAAAAAATCTTTGAATTAGATTGAAGACTCTATCTCTTAAGAACATACTGCAAGCTTAATTTTTGATGCTACAGTTAAATAAAGACATACTTATCTGATTAGCTGTAATCCTCTCATGTTTATTCCTTGAGTCAGAGACCTTATAAAAATGTATCTGAGATTTAGAAGTGGGACCCAAGGACAGTCTGCACCTGGTCTCTGTGTCTGATTGCGAGAAGATATCTCTGCAACGTTACCAGCAGAAAATTACTCAGCTGTTTTTATAACCTCTGTTGTGCTCAAAACTGAAATGTAAAACAAATACATTTGTGCATCTCCTTCCATGGTTATCAGTCCTCACCTGAGTTTTTTGGACTTTCTCTCCTTTTAACAGAAGTGGAGCACAGACTTGACCAAAATCCCAAGACCCCATGGTAAGGGAGTTAAAACTCTCCTCAGCCATAAACAAGAACCTCCATCCCAAGGCCCTGATGCCACAGTTTGAGCACCCTAGAAGGAAGTCCTACATTGTGTCCTCATTTCAGCCATGGTCCTTCTCACTGGCTGGGCACAACGATGGTGTTTTCTGTGTGACATCTCCTTGCAGTCATGCTGGGGCCATCTCCATCGTGTGTGTGGACCAGTTGCCCCAACTCCATATGTAGTCAAGAGAGCAGTTAGTAGGGAAATCGAATTAATGCCTCACCCCATGCCTGAAATAGGTCAGACCATCAATGGGAATCACACCCTGGATCTTGCTCCCTTCTATCTCTAGAAGTCCCCATTCCAGGTGTCTGATGGTGAGATAAAACTCATCCGAGGAGGCTAATATTCAGATTATTTTCTGTCATGCTAATATTCTGACTATAGAAAAAATTCATGAAAATCTAGTTGGTAACTGTACTTTTAGACATCTAAAACCAAACTCCAAAAATGGGTTGGAGAAGGTTTTGCGGAGGGGTTTTTCTGTCTCGGCTCTGTTGGGAGTGCCCGAGCTTTCCCTTGCTGCCATTAGTGGGAGCCATCGCACAGGGCAGGGCAGGACCCGTCTCTGCTTGGGGCTCGCTCCACTTCGATGCTGGTTGGGATTGTCTGCTGCAAATATTACAGAAACCAAAATCTCAGAGAATGTCTCAGGTGGGGTTGTTTTGGGTTTTTTTTTCCCTATCAATTATTGCATTTGTTTGTGAAAAATATACATTTTCTAATGACAAAAATTAAGTGGTCCTCTGCCCACTTCACAATAAATCTTTAACATACTCAAAATTAATTAGTTTGGATTTTCAGTGTAAAGTGGTCTTTTCAGCCAGAAAATTGTCAATGTCTGCCATTGACCATTATTTCCCATTACACTTGTGTACTCACAGCTCCCTTGCCTGCGAGCAAATGTTACCTACTACTACTGAAAAATTGTTAGGTTTATAAATCTCAAGAAGTGGCACACTGAGCAGTCTTCGTTTCCATCAGCTACCCATTTTCTCAAGTTTTATATTTCTCTCATAGTATGAGTCCCATAGTATATTACATCAGACATCACAGTCTCACAGGATTGCATTGAGGCTGTTGCTGAAGCACACGTGGTAGGAATGGAAATTGAGTTTGTAGGCCACTGAAAAAATATTTTTAAAACACAGAGCCAGAGGTCCTTCAATTATCTTTCCCATTTGCGATATAATGGCATATACAATGAAACTGCTCCTTTCCATGGAGAAATGGGTCTGGTTGTGTTTCTTGCCCCTGCAAGCTGCTGCACTGCGATGCAAAGATGCTGTTTCTCCTTGGGAAGATCCTCAGCCAGAAGGCTCTTTCTCAAGTCCATTTCCCAGAGACTTGAGGAGCAGTCCAACTCTCACTGAAGTTGGTGACAGTGCCATTGCTTTTGGAAGGGGCAGGATCAAGTCCTCCATCAGAGCTTCATTATGAAACCTCTGCCTGTTCTTTGTAAGCCACACAGATAAACAATCCAAAAAAGCCTTTCTGACTGATTTGGGAGCACAGCTGTGATAGAGGTGTGATAAAAGGACCAGCTCCAAAACCTGTGTGATCATGGTGGTCTTAGTGTGAGTTACAGCAACATTTCACATCTCTGTTTATTTTAGTTAAAGAAGAAAAGTTTCAGTTACTGTAGACTTAACAGATTTTTATCTCACATAAAATATGCTTAGCAGAGGACACACTTCAGTATGGTTTCATTGTTAGCAGACCTTCGGCAGTTCATGTCAAATATCAGTATAATGGACTTACACACACTATTGATTTAATGACAGCTATCACTGCGAGGAATTGATCTAATGTTTTCATTAGACTTAAAAAATGTTTTAACAACAAGTTCATTCAGAACTGGATAATTGCAAAGCCCTACATGGCCAAAGATCACATTCCCCATTGAAGTGTAGTTTAGATGATCTTTTCAGAAGATAAGTAGATTAATAATAATAGAGGCACAGTTGAGGGAAATGAAAGCTAGTCTTCATGCCTTAAAAACATAAATAAATTGAATTATCACCCATTATATTACTGGAGGGAATTTTCTGAACTTTTGAACAAATCTTAATGAATATGAAATGGTATTTTACTTGCTCTTGTAGGCACAATGTTTTTGTTGCCCTCTTCTATTTGTCTGTCCTTTTTGTTCCTTTCCCCGTGGACATTAACAGAGGTTGGTCTCTTCTGCTTGGGCTGGACACACAATTTTATTAATTTTCAACAGTAATAGCATCTTTTGCCCTTGGATGTGTACAGGCCAGAGAGGGGCATTTTGTGGGAGATTTCAGGACACGCTGTCCTCACAGACATGGTGTTGGACTGTCCTCCAAGGAACGTTTCGCATTACTGGAGCGATGCTGGGCTGATCAGTGGCTCTGCATGAGGGCATTGCCCAAATACGAGTGGAGACAGAAGTTTCCTGTGCTGACGTGGAAGGTGCAGACACATTTCCCTATGACTCCAGGTGACAGTGGTTTTCTTGTCAAACTATCTTCAGCTTCTGCTTTGCCTTATACGAAGGCTCCTCGTTTCCAAGTACAACGACCATTATTCTGGTTTTTTTCTGACACTAGACTCATATCTCAGTGCTCACTGAGGTGGGTCATGGCTTGCACATGGATCTTCCTTGGCATTGTGGATTTCTTTCTGCTTTTGGTAGAGGACTGCAGCTTTCAAATACTTCTTGAGAGCCCACCCAGTGTCTATGTGCACCTTGGCTCTGATTGCCTGCTGTGCAGTCTGTTGTGCTCAGATCTTTGAGCCAAATCTTAGATATCTTACAGTGGATGTTTGAAAATAAGAGAAGACAACAATAGTGTTGCTTTGAATATGATGGTCTCAGCATTACCTGGACTAAAACCTGGGTCTTCTCTCCCACCTATGGAAAGAATTACTTGTCCCTAAATTACAGACAGCTTCTCCTGCCAGCTTTGCTTCAGTCCACATTCTAGGGGGATGTTATAGTTCAGGAAAGTCTAGAATAAAGAGTATGTCTGGTTTTCTAGACTGGTTATCAGACAGAACAGTTCTGAACCAACATGCCTGTATGCTATCTCAGAAAAGTCAGAAGCTCCTCTTTCAAGGAATATCCTGAGCTTTCATATAAGTCATGTAGCTTTACTGAGCTCGGGGCTCTGTCTGACTGAACACATTTCCAGTATAACCATTAGTGTCTGATTGGGGCAAACACTGGACCTACACAGAGTCCTACCACAGAACAAGACTGGGAAGTAAGGCGGACCCACCAAAAAATCCTACTGGACTATGTGATATTTTATTAGGTGTTCTCTTGTAGAATTATATTTTGTAAGAAATACAATAATTCTGATAGTCAGAAGGTACTTAAAATGAGTAAGAACGATGCAATGAACCCATCCAACCTCTTATAGCAAAAGTGCAACCTACAGCTGCTACTCCATTTCTGCCCCCAAAAAGCTGCTTGCAGGCAAGTGAACTGCATGGTTAAACTGCTGAGGAGTTCAGGCACCCCAGCAGAGCCACACAAGTAAAACCTTTTGGCTGCAGGGTTGCAGTCGGCACCACTGGGGAAGGAGGAGAAGCCCCTTCCCAAGGCCATGGTGATCTGCAGTGAGGCAGACAAACCTCGTGTGCTGTGGGGAGCAGTGAGACCGGAGGGACGCTGTGGGTGTGCATGGGATTGCCCTGGAACAAGGCTTGGGCTTCTGAACAACACGTTTGCTTTAAATAACTTCCACAGAAATTCAGCCACTGTGGGAACTAAAAGTCTCCATGTGTCCTTTGGGGCCGGGGCTTTGTGTGCTTCAAGGTATAATGAAGATTAAAGGCAATATTCTTAAATGAGCAGGGAGATGCTTATTCCAAAATATACACGAGTAATCTAGAGCATGATACAAAAATGCAAATGCAAGAATAGAAGGAAATCAGGACACTGTAATGCATATTGCTTTAATTTGAGGAGCAAAGGGATTTGAGTGGATTTCTAGGGTATAATGCAATACAGAATAATACAGTGTTTATGTCAGATATAGATGACGAAATCTCCCAAAAGATCAATGCAGGAAAAGGGTATAAATCAGAAGTATTGGAAGGTGTCACTTGAGAGCAAACCTATTCTCAAGCTAAGGTAATATTTTCTGATACTCCCTGTAGTTGAATACAGCTAATGTGAAACAATGTGGGAGAGAAAAAAAAATAAATCCAAACGGCACTTGAAGGGAAAGTGAAAGTTTAAAATATCGTCTTCAAGATCCATCTTCTGTGCAGAGGGATCTGGGTGAAAAAAAGCACCTGTCATCCCCTTAGCAATCATGAAGAGGAAGCGGGAACAGCCAACTTTGCAGCTGGAACAGAGCTGGACTCTGCCTAGGGCAGGGGAGCAGCACCCTGCACTTGAGCACTGCCTCAAGGTGTTGCTCAGTGCTTGGCTCCGTGCACCAACCTCTCCTCTAACAGAGTGACAGACTCAGCCCAGCTGAAAAGATGAGGCTCCCTGCTTGTGAAGTGACACACATTTCTTTCACATTGTATTTTTTCATTCTTTTTGACTGTGTTAAATCACTTTAAGTTAATGTGCTGGATACAAATAATCAGGTTTCTATTGGGCATAGACTTCACTGAGGAAAAAGAAAATTAATTAACTTATCTAAGAGAACTGCTATGGCTGTCTCCAGTAACTGCTTCTCCTTCATCATCTGTTGAGTTTTAGTATGTAAATGAATGGAGGAAGCCTTCTGGCTTTGCAGTCTCTGTGAGAGAAGGTTTTTCATGACAAATACCATTTTGAAGGAAAAGGGAATTTGCTGTAAGGTAGGCCCAAGCTAGGACACATTTATACTGGTTTTAAATCACTGGGCTCATTTCCTGTCATCAGTGATACGAAATCAGACCAAGGGAGCACCAGCTGAGCACCTCGTCTTCTGCTTGGGCTGGACTCCTCCTGGCTGCACACCTTCCTAACACAGTTCTCCCTGGGTTGTTGGAATAGTATTCCTAAATTAAAAGAAAAGAGGAAGATGGGTAGGTCATTCTGGGTAGAGGAAGAGCTGGCTGCAGTGGAGATGTGTGCCATGCTGCCATCCCAGACCCCTGGGGCACGTCTGCCTCTCTCAGCTGAGTGCATCGCTTCACTCCTGGGGCCATGCCTGTGAGGGCAGGAGGCATGGGCTGGGCAATTGCCACTTTCCTCCCCAAAACTCAGTTTAGCAGTACTTGTAGGGATGGCCTGCTCTGCCTTCAGAAATCATTTCGTATGTGTCTGCCTGCTTTAGCTTCTGCTTGATTTCTCTATCTACCTAAAGCTTGGAGTTTAATAGATGGGTAGATAGTTTGAAGTTATCCTCTTGTGCATGAATGCCTGGTTTTTTTCAGATAAAATTTTCTGACATCTCAAACTTTTATCTTGAACATGTATTAGACAAGTTGCTTAGTGTATGTATTTGCAGTGTTCACAAAGTGATGGCTCCATCAAAGTTTCTGTTAGAAAATGCTTTTTTCCTGCACAGGCTGGAGGTGAGGGGAAGGAGCAGGTTTGTAAACCACCCTCACAACCTCACTCTGACCTGGCATTCAGTTCACTCCAGGGTGAATTCTCAAATGCAGAAGGATAGAGAAATAGTCTTGTTCTTGGGCCACCAGCTCGGGTTTGAGGTGCAAGGTTTCCACTGCCTCACCATGTGCCTGAGCCGTCCTGTGCTTCTCGTGTCCCTTTTATGGGGGGAGAAAAGAGAACCTGTCCTTCCACTATTCCCATGCCACGATTCCTCTGCAGAGTTTGCAGAGCATCTCCTGCTCCATCACCTGATGGTAGTGCTGGCCTGCCCTCCATAGCAGACCCGCAGTGGGAGGTGGTGTGACCTCCTCCTTCCCATCCGCCACTCGCAGATTTTCCCCAGGTTTCACATGAGCTGTTTTGCCTGGTTCCAGTGCAGCCTGCATGGAAGTTCTCCCAGCGTTCCTCATTTGGTGAGGAGTTATTTCATGCCCAGCCACACCAGCTGCCCAGGTGCAGTTGGTGAGTGATGCAGGTTACCCCACATCCATGGTTATCCTTTTGCTGTTAACCATAGAATCACAGAACATTTTGGGTTAGAAGGGACCTTAAAGATAATCTGGTTCCAACTCCCCTGCCATGGGCAGGGATGCCACCCACTACGTGGGGTTGCTCAGGGCTCCATCCAATCACACATCAAATGTCTGTGCCTTCTGATGATCTGATTTTTTTCTCCAGATGCAAAATATGGAAGACCAAAGACTTAGAACCCAGAGTCTTTCAAAATTGCCTTCAATTGCTGATGGTTTTCTTTCATAGTTACCATTAAAGGCGTGGTTTTTAAACATTTTCCTTTCACATGTGATATGCAAGGTTAATTTTGGTTGAATTCAGTACCAAACCTGTCACAGACTATGGAGTAAAATACAAGTGTCTTACAGGTTAGAGTGTAATATCAAGTCAACAAGGTTACCTTCATGAATTCACACAACATTGCATTTAGTATAGAATTTTTAATATCTATTATGAATTGAATTCTAAACCAGCACATCATCCTTCCCATGAGCTGGGCCAGCCTAGGATTTGGCCAGGTCACTTTGCTTTTGAAAATCAGTATTGTGCTGACAGCTGTCCAGCCCCCTGCAACTTCCAGGACTTACTGAACATTCATATTAATGTTCCAGTGTTAAGGCTTTTGAATAGGTTCTCTTACATTTCTGTAACTAAAAGTTTAACACAGCTGAAACTAAGACTGGCTCCGAGGTGGGAAGGCAGCAAAGCACGAGCAAGGTGGACAGGGCTGCTCAGCACTTGCTAGGAATCGCTAACCAAGAGCCTTGTAGTGGTTTTGAGAAGGCATCGAACACTCTTGTCCTGGGTAAAAGAGCTGCTAAGACTAGGAGGAGGATTAACTTAGGAACTCTGCTCCTCCGTCTCTTCCAGGAGTGCAAACTGGGAAGAGACACGCTGGAGGAAACCCAGAAGGAAACCCCTGGAAAGGAATGGGGATCAGAGGGGAGCTGAGGACCCTGCCGTGGTGTGCCAGGGGAGCTGAGGAAGCCACGTGCCAGCTGCCAGCCCTCAGCCAGGGGCTGCAGCCCCGTGTTCCTCTGTTCGGGGCTTGGGTCCTACGTGCACGAGCCCCCAGGGAATTCTGAGATTAAATGTCACTCTCAGGAATGCGGTAACTTCACTTCTTTTTAAATACATTTTCAACCCTGTGCCAGTGATTAAAGTTCAAGGTCAAGATGCATCTTTCCTTGTGGACATTTGCTTTGATTCCTGATGTGCTTTACTGAAAACCCTCAGACATACAGCGAAGGAGGTGACAGCATGTCAGAGAAGTACATATTTAGTTCTAGCAGCGAGTCAATCAGACATCTAGGCAATTACCCTCTGCTCAGGATGACAACTGAGAGATGTGTTTATTCTGTCTACAGGAATCTCTGTTATTTTAGGATCCTTTCCAGAGTGCAACCAGTGCTAACTTGTCAGTACGTGGAGACTCTTGTTTATGCTTTGGTTTCCTATCTGGGTGGGATTATTCAGTTATTGACTTGCTGGCCCCCACTCAACCTTTTAAATTCGTTTTTACCTTCCACACAATTTCTTGGCAGGAACTACAGTCTGTCTAAGCCCAAGCCCTCATATCTTCATCTGTGCTGATGAATCTTTTATCTGCTTTTCAAAGGGTATTAGCTCTTCCATGAGCTGTGAGGTAGCCCCTCACTATCACTGCTGAGACTCCTGCATTTGGCTGCAGTTTGGCATCTCCCACAGCCTGACTCCAGGGTTTGCTGGTCCTTCCCAGGGCTTCCCACCCTGGTGGCCCTTGCAGAGACAGGGCCCGCTCTGCTTGTGTGGTGGGATCCCCGTGTAAAACCCCGCTCTCCTTTATGTCCCTGTAAAGCCACTGACCTCAGGGGCATCACTGTGGGGACACTGGAAAGCCAGCTAGTGCCTGTCCTCTCCAGACCTACTGTAGGCACACTGCAGGCAGCCACACTTACCCCTCCTGCCTGAGTCTGATTAGTGAGCTAAATATTTTCTGCTCCATGGGAGCACCCGGTGCCATATAAGCTGGAGGCTCCCCTCAGGCAATGAACAGATGAGTTTAGCTGGAGCAGACTTTGTTATCTTTTGACACTTTACTGGGGAATCAGTTACTTCTGTGAGGAAAAAGGTGTTTCTGACGGTGTTTGCCTTTCTGAGTGATGCAAAGCCTCTGGCAAGCTACAGAAGTGAGCCCCAGAGCTCAGCTCAAGGGCCGGGTATTGTTACCCTCCAAAACGTCCCCAGATGGGGCAGGAGTTGTAAGCAGCCTACATGTATGGAACAGAAGCTCCCCCTTTTCATTGGAAGAGGATTCAGTGTAACCTGTACTGCCCTGACCAGGCAAGGCTCAGAGCACCCAGCTCCCCTGAGTCCCTCCAGTGTCACCCAGAGCCAGGTGCTGCACCCTCCGGGGTGGGATGGCACCTGGACCATGCACAGAGACAACCCTCTCCCACCCTGCCCAAATCTCTCCCCACTAAAACTCTCCCCTCACACACCCCCTTCTCCCACTGCAGGATGGAGGACAAAGAGGGTTTTTGCAGGTTCAGGAGGCCTTTCTTTCTTTCTTTCTCTCCCTGGAAGCCTGGTTATTACAGCAGTAGCCTCTAGCTACATCTGTGAAGAGGAGCACCTCCACCAGGCACCTCCTGTAATAATGACTTCTTTTTTCTTTGAACTTGTGAGGCACTGTGGTATGACATTAGGAAGGTGAATCCAAAGAGGACCATAGATGTAGGGTCATTCCAAGTAAACCCTGACGGGACACAAGAGAGGAGTAAGGTAGCAGAAAAATGATATGACAGCACATAATTGCTGATATGTGCAATTACCAACCACTTATCCAAACAGCAGTTGGTCTTAATCTTACAACCTTTTTTCTTGCTAAGGGTATCAGCCACTAAATTGCTTCTGCTTCCTCTGGGACCCAAAGTAATCTTTAGGCTTGAAATTGAGGTATTTTCCTTCCTTTTCAGTACCTACATTTCTTTGCCTTTTTAATATTTGAAGTGGTATTGTTCCATTGTTAATCTTGATAAAAAATAAATCAGAGCTACATGCATTATTAAGACAGAGAAAGAAAAAGGAATAATGAAAGAGGGAGAATATATGCTCTACCTAGAGATAGACTGTTATCTAATCAGGTCCAAATAGTGCCCATTGCCATCCATGGGCTTCCTGTGGTTGCTGGATGCCTTCAACTTCCATTGCCCATGGTGGGAACTGAGGGTCATCAACGTTTTGCTGGACCAAGCCACCATGTTGCCAACCTCCAGGAGCAAAGCTTGGCTTCCTCTCTGTGTTTTGCAACATGGAAATTAGAGATCATCCTCCACACACGTAAATAGAAAAACTCCTGGAAACGTTTGGTGAGCTGGGTCATTCAGCAAATATTCCAGAGGATTGTTGTTGACTCAGATAATAAGCCTTTCCATCATCCCCAAGAGTAAACTCAAAGGCTTAAGAGATGGAAGGCATAAGAAGATGGAAGCTGCTTCTTTATAAATGGTAGAGTCTTCTTATAATTCTCAGGCCTATCTGTAGCAATTATGTCTATTCTCAAGCTATAACTGAGGAGGACTGAGGATCAAGCTGTCCAAGGATATGTCTGGAAAGCAGCAGCAGCTTTCCAAGGCAGCTGGAAGTGAGAGGATCAGAAGCTGTCCAAGACATCTGAGTCTTCTGAAGTCCAACTCCAAGGAGTTTATCTTTCCTGTCAGTGAGAACTCCACGCTCAGGGTACCGTTGTGGCCAACAGCAAGAGACCAGCTCATGGTAAGTAGGATTAATAATTTACAGGAGAATATGAGAGGAGAGCACAGTGGCCTGGCTGGTATGGCATGGTTAGTCTGTAGCAGAACAAGCTTCTGGGGTGGTCCCAGGTCACTTCCCCAACCCATGGCCTTGGCTGGCTCAAACAACGTGGGTCAGACTTCAGTACTGGGTTGGCATGTGGCTCTTCCTCACTCTGAGCAAGAAAGCCACTCTGGCACACAAATCACGGCATGGTTTGGGTTTGAAGGGACCTTAGAGATCAGCCAGTTCCAACTCTGTGATGTCTCAATGTGGGCAAGAGTGTGGATGGCTGCCCATACCTGCCTGTGGGCACACGGACACACAGGACCTGACTGCCCGAACCTGCCTGTGGACACACGGACACA
>VZTG01009792.1:181080-192941 GCA_013397845.1 Melanocharis versteri | reverse complement strand
GGACACACGGACACACAGGACCTGACTGCCCAAACCTGCCTGTGGACACACGGACACACAGGACCTGGCTGCCCAAACCTGCCTATGGACACACGGACACACAGGACCTGACTGCAGCAGATCTTGGTACGATAAATAGAGCAATACAGAAAACCAAGCAGATATTCACAGAGCCTGACTCTAGTGCATAGCGCCATTCTTGTTTATTCATATGTTGACCCCAGTATTAGCAGTACACATTTCTTAAACAAAATCCGTGTCCTGCGCTGCTAATTGTTAACATAACAGAGGGTTCGTGAACCCGTCTTTCATCACATCACTTAAACATTATTTAAACAGTATTTTATTACATTTATTTCTTCAGAGGCAAAACCATTTCCTTGCTATGCCTGTCAACTGATTTGAAAACTAAATATCTAAATTGCTGTAGTTTATTTTTCACAATTTCTATATTGTTTCATTATTAGCCTTGGAGAATAAAACAAAAAATGTAGCCCTCTGTTGTCTTAATTTTAGGATAACAGAAGACTGCTTTCCCAGGAAAGAAATATTGGCTAGCTTGTTAACAGAATGAATTTTAAACCTTGGTTTGGATCTTCAAAAGTGAGCAAGGGAGTTAGAAGCCCAAATCCAGCGACTTTCAAAGAGAATTGGTTACTTAAAATTCCGAGGCCTCCTTCAAAAGCTCATCCCTAATCTCTTCAGAACCATTTATTCTTCACTGTAATTAACTGTGGATTTAGACTTCAGTATGAATTCACCTTGACTAAAATTTACAAAAGCATCCTGAAGTCCTGTTTTCAGAATAGCTCAGGCCCCAGAAAGCCCAAGCTCTACTGAAAGTCCCTGAAGTTACTAGGGCTGTACCTAAAGTGTGGCACTGAAGACCCTTCCTGAGCTCCTGAGTTCAGATGTTTGCATCTGGCACATCCAATTTCCACCCCACAGCCAGGTCTGTGCACCCACCGCCTTTCCTCCCACCACAAGCTGGGGTGTGTGGGCTGAAGAAGTGGAACAGTTGCTCCTGTTCATTCTGGACCTGGCAAAGGTGGCCAGGTTGGTGAGATGGGCAGTTAAACACATCTGGCCATGATCTGTTTTGGTTGATGGGCTGGACAATTAAAATAATGCATTTTATCAGGATATTGGTCTTCAAGAAGAAGGGAAAGAGTTGGCTTGGTACGAGTGAGTAGGGGTTCATAATGTACACTGAAGTGAACATAAAGAATGGGTAAATATGGAAATAGGTTTTCTTTTCTCAGCTGAGCTGTTAAATGTGTGACATGTACAGTAGGTTTTAAAAGAGTGGCATAATCACCTCCTGTCTATTCATTGCTCTTCCATCTTTGCAAAGGAGAAGGGGCAGTGAAACCCAATATTGAAAGTAATGCCATAAAAGCAAAGAAAAAACATTCTCTGGGAGCATTAAGATTCCCACTCCGCATGGAATGATTGCAGAAGTCTCAATTCTAGGCTCTGTTTCTGCAGAACTCTGCCCATTTTTACGCACATGAGCCATCCTGTAAATCTCTGTACTACCCTGATCCCAGCATGTTCCTCTGTGTTCTCAAAATCAGGGCTGGGATCCAGGGGCTGCTGGCTCTCACTGCCTCACTGCAATTGCTGCTGGGTGGAGAAAAGGAAGCTGAGAAAACCTGTGTTTCCTTCTTTCCACTGGGCCAGTAGTGGTAGCTCCTACTGCCTGGGAAGCCCCAGAATAAGATTTCCCATCTACTGGTTCACACGAGAGTTTTGGATGCTTTAGGTAGGTTGAGGTTTTTTCTCTTGTTTTAATGCAAAAAAGGCTGATTTGTTGATGACAACAGTTTTTTCGAAGAATCACATGAAGCAGCTCTGATGACAATTTCATAAGGGCAAACTTTTTAGTTCCAGGAGGACATTTCTGCGCAAGGCTGGATTGCCCCTAGGCAGAGCACATATTTGGGAAGAGGAGGTTATGTGGGCAGGTCTGTCCTGGTACCCAGCAAGGCAGGGACCAGTTCCCTCCCTGTAAACAAAGGTATGACATGGGCTGGGTCTGGATTCACGCTAAACATTCTTCACCCTGCACTGCTCCCTGCATCCTGCACTGTCCCCATAAAATATTCTTAAATAGTGATATTTGAGGTAAATTCAATGACATGGATGGTAAAAGATCAGTGCCTGAGCCCACGTGTGACACTTGGCAGCCAGAACCCAGCCTGACACCAGCTCTCCCTTCTGGGTACCACAGGCATCAGCAGCATCAGTGCCTCCACTATTGGTATTGCTGGACACATTTTGGCACCCCAGTCTCTGTTTTTCCCCAGAAAAGTATTGATTATTCTGGAATCCATCTTCTGTCTTTCTTTTTTTTTTTTTTTTTTGAACAGAAAATTCATCCTAAAGCCAAGAACCCTTTTTCGTTCAAGTTTTTGTGAGGCTTGTTGCATTCTGTAATCAGTTTCGGTTTCAGTAAATCAGGCTCTGTGTGAATGTGTGGACAGAATAAAATACACCTCAGAGCAACCTCCCTATAAACAGCTCTCTCAGACACAGACTTGCCTTACATTTCTGCCTCTGATTTTGTGCTGCTTGTCTAATTATGTTGGCTGCTATGTAATTATTTTCATGGAACAATAATTTTAACAGCGTGCAGTTTATCAGAGGTGCAAATTATACATAATAACATACAGCAATTTTCAGGTAAAACTTGCATAATATTCAAAAGTCCTTGCATTTTTCAAGAAATTGAGGGGGGAAAAGTATTCTTCATTTTGTATCTATCCTTTTTCCTAAAGAAAACAACCTAGTGATTTTCTTGGAGTCAATTAAACCCATTTGAAATAAAGCACTTTTATTTTGGAACAAGACTGTCCATATGGGGAGTTAATCAAGAATAATTATTCCTCTCTAAATTCACATCCTCAAACAATTTGAATTAAATCCCCAGTATAGACCAGCCCTAAATGTCAGAGGAGGTTAAAAAAAGAGTGAGCCAGAGGAGGTCTATCATACAAGGAAGCACTGCGAATAAAAAGCTGGTTGGGCACTCAGGCCAGGCTGGTGAGGAGAGCCCTGTCCAGGCTGACTCAGACTCACTCCCCACCCTCGGCTGCACACGCACTTGCTCAGTGATGTGAGGTCAACCCCATCACATTCCAGTAGCATCATCTGCACATGCACAGCTGCTGGTGATAGCGGCATCAGGAAGGGAGATGCTCTGCTCATCAGACGAGAGCAAGGATAAACATATTTCAGGGAAAGAGTTTTGCTCAGGGATGCCTTTTGCCCCTGCTCTTCCAGCAGGCTGAAGGCAACATGACTTTCATACCTTTCAGAGTCAGGGAATTATAGGGAATTTAGGCACATCTGCACTTCCATCTCAGAGCTGCCAACCTCTGGTTTTATTTAAACCCAAACTTTGCTTTCACATTGTTGCCAATTGAGCAACACGGTCTGTAGCCATTATTTCTCTAAAACAACAGCAACACCGCAGTGCCTTTGCTGTGCCAAGAGCCGGTGGCTGCAGCAGCCTCCAGAGAGTCTGGAGGCAGGACCAGGTGCCCCTGTCCTCTGCAGCCTCCCGACAGTGAAAGAAAAATACTTTCACTCTGTTTACCTGCATGATCCCGCAAGCAAACCACTGCCAAAGCCTGGAGGCAAATCCCGTAGTCATCACACAAACCCTGCAGAGGCGGGTGGGAGGTGGCTTGGCCAGGATTTCCATCCACAAAATTTCAATGTGTCACAAACGTCTGAATTCAAGGTTTTACCAAACACAAGGCATGTGCCTTTCACTTTGAGCAGCACTTCCATTTTGAGGTGATTCTCTGTTCACAGAGCTTTTCTTACCAAAGTGTGCACTGAGGCTGGCTCCTCTGCAGGTTCCACAGGGAGATGGGGCTGTCAGGCAGAGATGGCAGGAAGCATCTTTGTAGATAGGTGTCCCTGCCCGTGGCAGGGGGGTGGAACTAGATGATCTTTAAGGTCCCTTATAAGCCAAACCATTCTATGATTTTGTGGTTCAATGATTCCATAGATCTTGATGCTCCCCGTGTGACAGGCTAGCCAGGCTGGCCCATTGGGCTGGATCCCATAGCACAGCATGGGCTGGGGTGCTTGGGTTGGGTGCCAAAAAAAGGAAGCAAAAAATTGCTTGCGAGTCAAACCCCACCATCTCACCCCAGCTTCCTTGTCCCCTGCCATCCCTCCCCTGCATGCCCTCACCCTCTGGGATACTGTAGCTTCTTTCTTGAGGAGGGCCCGTATGAGTTGGGGGGGAAAAACAAGCTCAGCGTCTTGGAGATGAAGGACACAAGTAGCCACTAGAGCTATTTTGGGAAGAATTTCTTCCTCCTGGTAGGGACTAATGGGGACAAATCTCAAGGGTGGCATCCATCCAGAAGGAAAAACATACTATTGATACACAAAGGTGACAGCAAAGTGAAGAAGAAAGGAGACTGCTGGCCATCGCGGGCACCTCCGGCCAGGCACTGGTGCCAGTACCTGGAGGGAATTCTTTCAGAGGCAGAAAGTCATAGAGCAAACCCTAAGATTATTCAGACATCAGAAAAAAAATCAAGTTATGGTATTGGCAGGAGTACAAACCATATGGAAATGGCTGGAGTCCTTGAACAGTAAGAGGATAAAGCATCACCTGACTGTCGGTGAGCAGGCCAAGGGCAGGGTGTGCTGTAAGATGCAGCACTTGGTCCCAGCACCTCAGCTCTGCCCTGAATCACACCCAAGGACTTGGGCAAGGGTTTTTTTCCCAGCTTGATGGGAAATGGCTACTTGTAATTTTCTGCAGAAGAATGTCATTGGATGTTGTCCAGAAAGTTTACTCTGGAGTTATGTAACACCACTTTGTCATTCCTGTGCTCAAACGTTGCATTTTTACGCCAGGGCATGGAAATACCAGGGTGTGAATGAAATCCCTTTTCATCTGCTTTGGGTCATGGCAGTACAATCCTTCTTCTGTCCAATTTCCAGCCGTGTCGATAGGAACCAGCAGAGCAGGACTCTGTGTCTGACTCAGTTCCCAAAGGAGGCTGGTTTTCACATTCCCCTGGCATGGATCTTCCGTGCTGCATCTGGAGGGTGACTTTCCCCATTACCCCATGTCTGATCGCTGCTGTTTGAGCTGACAAATTCTTCTCTTTCTGGGTCATGGTAGCATTAACACTGGTTTTAAGGAAGAGGAATTCATCAGACAGTTATTGTGGATTTTAGTCAAGGTTTTTGGCTCGAGGGAGTGCTGGAGCAAGCACCAAGACACTTGTTTCTGGAGGATCCTGAACTCACTGTAAATGCAGGCAGATGTAGCCAAGGAAGTGGAGACCAACAGGATTGCATGAGAGTTGTCACCTCAGCAGGAAGTTGACAGAAGATTGCGATGAACATACAGGAAAAAAGTGGCCACACTGAAAAAGAATCCAGTTTTTATGGAAATCTATGGTGGATTCTGACCTCCTGTTCCCATAAGGGCAGGGCAGTAATTCCTGTCATCTCTTGTTTTTCACAGTCTCTGCCAGCACACATGACTGGGAGAGGTTTCCTTGTCTCACACGTGCCTGTGGTATTGATGCCAACTGTGGTTATCATTTAAGTGCCAGTTCAAAATCCAGCATTTATCTCCAGAATGATAAGAAGACTTCATGAATCCATGAATAATGGCTTCAGTAGCCAGAGCAGTAATTCGTGAAGATTCTGACTCGTGTGAGGGCAACAGGCTCTCCTGGGCTGTTTGTTTCAGCAGGTCTGATGGGACAGGCATAAGCAAACTGGAAGGAAAAAGATCAGCTCAGTACAGCTCGGATATATCAGCTTCTCAGTTTTTGGTGGAGAGATATTTCCCACTTCAGGTGCTCCACCAGTGTGCACTGCTGACAAGGGTGGATATCACTGAGGCTTCCATTAAAACAAATTAAATTAGGGATCTATCATATTTTATGTTAGTCACTTTGGTGGACTGGTATCAGACTTCCTCTGCATCTATCAAGGCATAACATGAATGAGAATAAATAAGCTCAGGCCATTTCTCAAATTAGTGCCTTGCCACTTTTCTACTGCTCTCCAAAACTGTGCAGGAGATAGAAAGACTGAAAACCTCTGCTACTGTCCATCCCTTTTTGTCACATGGGTTTTCTGATGATTTCTCTCAAGTCTTTACTCTGAATCTTTGACTTCTTGTTGGAGTTTTTTTTCCAGCAAAAGTTTTCTGTTGCAAAAACTCATTGAGGCAAGTGTCTGCCAGAGCAAAGCATAGAGATGGATGGGCTTCTTAATAGTGCCTTGGACACTCAGAGAAGTCACTGAACAGGATTTAATCTAGTGTGTGACATGAAAGGTTGCTCTTCAGCTAATACTCTGGGCAGGTTAAATGTAACTGTAGGGTCAGATCTTGCAGCAGGAGAAAAATATTTAAGTAAAATGTCAGTTCTTCAGAATGTCAATTCTGCAAGCCATGATGTTACCAAGCTTGTTTGGGAAAAGCTCCAAGTAATAAAACTGCTGCTATATAAATGCTTCTTGTTCTTCCCCCCTTCAAGTTTCACACCACGACTCTGCTATGGTGTTCTCCACCTTACATTACTGTGCCAGCTGATGTCTACTTCTGTTCATCAGGTGGAGGGAGAGTCTCCAGACACACAAATTTCAAGCCATGGTCTTTGTCTGAATTGAATTCTTTTGACAAGTTCCATTATTGCCATTTTTTTAGACCAGATACAGAATTTGCATAATTCTCAAAAACAGAAGAAAATCCCCAAACAAAAAACCAAAACAAACCAACCTTAAAAGATCATCAAGTTCTATTTTTTAAAAATTCTTCAATTAATTATCAAATTCCAACCTTCAGTAGTAAGGCAGAAGAGCTTCCTAGCCAAGGCAGAGTATACAGCAGAAGTCTGGTATGGATCTGTAGGCTGTTTTACTCAAATGAAATGCTTCAGGAAAGCACAAACATATTCTTCTGATTGCCTGCAATGTCAGCCTGAAATCCCATTTCTCCCTGTAACACTGCATGCATGAGGCACTTTACGGGTAACAGTGTCTGTGGATATCTTAGCTTTTTGTGACCACTCTGGCTCCTGCTATAGCTACAAGGTAAGAAATGCTGCTCTCATCTCCTATCTTTGCTACATGTGTTGGACAGACAACTCAGAAAAATCCACTCTCCAACTCATTTAAGCACATCTGAACATCTTTATTGGATACCTTTTCAGACAGGCACTTTTCTACTGAGTGGATTAAATTCTCTCTATACACAACAATATTTCTGACTTTGAACATGAACAGGGATTTACCTTTTCCCCTTTACAGTTCTTTTCCTTTTCCCATTAAAAACAGCACAAGGAGAGACCAACTCCACCAGCTTTTGCAGAGAACCAGGCAGCTGTGCCAGCAGCAGCGTTGGTATTTCTTAGCACCCATCCCTACGGCCACGAATCCCCTGGGGGTGGGGAGCATCCCAAGGGGTGCAAAGGGAATAATGTGTCTGCGAGCCGTTTGTCTCCTTTGTGCTGAGATTACTACACTGACTGCAGCTGCCTTTGTGATGTATGTCCTTGTCCCTTAAAGACAAGAAGCAGTTTTTAAAACTGGGGGAGATAAGTATGCTCAGTGTGTATGGACGCTGCTCAGTGAAGCAGCTACCAAACTGCCTTTTGAATAACATCCCTGAATTTACTAATCTCTGTGCATAAAAGCAAAATATTTACACTCCTGAGTCAAAGGCTGGGATCTTCAGTTTGCTCAGTGCTGTCTCAAGTCTGTTCCTCTTGGATACAATGGCAGATTTACCATCAGCTTCTCTGGGAGTCATAGTCAGGCCAAAAACAAGGGCTTATGGAAATACCATCCATAGTTCCTAATCCTCTGCTGGAAGGCTTTCCAGAAAGGCTGTACTGCCAAGCATCTCCTTCCCCCTCCACAAAAAGTTATATTTGTATTTTATGTAGTGCCCCCATTTACTAGATCCTTTAGT
This sequence comes from Melanocharis versteri, assembly GCA_013397845.1. Classification (NCBI taxonomy): domain Eukaryota; kingdom Metazoa; phylum Chordata; class Aves; order Passeriformes; family Melanocharitidae; genus Melanocharis; species Melanocharis versteri. Next base: position 184,972 of record VZTG01009792.1, on the reverse strand, counting down.
GAAAAATTTGAAGCAAGCAGAGATATTTAACGTCCATGCAGCCAGTGGTGTGTGTGCATCCAACAATAGAAAGAATTTGCTTTCAGTCTGGATAGACCCATCTCTTCATGGCAAGGATATCTACTTCATGACGTTATGAGTACGACTGTATTCCTAGGCTTCCAGATTTCAGAATTTCCTTTGCACAATACTACTTTATTTGTTCCAAATAAAGATAAGATAAACTGGGCAGGTAGCACAAAATTAATTCCCTACTCCATAGGCATAGAGCAAGTCTTCCTTGCAGTTCTCCGTTTGTTGTTCTAGACCATAGCTTGTAATTCCTGTGCAATGCACAGCTCTTTGTAAGGGCTGCTACCTGTAAATCATAACTCAGTGACAGTATCCCACCTCCCAGCAACTGCTTTATGGCCCCATTTCTGCCATGCACTGGATACTGGGATACTGCAGGCAGGATCAAGGAATACAGAGAGAACATTTTGCCATAATAAAAATATTCATCCAGAATACCCCTGACTAGTCAGTGTGAAGGGACCTGTAACATAATATGTCTGGATCTCTCTTTTAGCTCCTTTCTACATATGGCTTCCTTATTTCTATCATTTGCTATCAAGTTATCCAAGATTTATCTCTAGATTTTGAACTGAAGAGGGTGTGGACTGCCTGGGTCCCAGTGCTCGCTGGAGACACTTGCTGTTTCATGTTGTAAGCTCTCTGCTCTGCCTGCTCTGTTTCTCCTGGGTACCTTTCACTCCCTAGCTTTCCATATTTCCTGGCCTGAGCTCCCCTGAAGGACTGGATCAAAGTGTTTAAGAAACCAGACAGACATCACCTTCTGTGTCACCAGGTACAGAGTTGTTTGCTCACTGGAGCTGTAAAATGCTCTCACAGCCTTGGCATGGGGAGCCTGGCTCTGCAGAGCGAAGCTCGATGAAGCTCATCCTTTGTGTCATCCACAGCACAAATCTGCAGGCTCACCTCTGAGCTGGACTCTTTTTTAATGGGACACAACTAATGGGACTTATCGCTTTTGAGGGGTTTCAGTTAGCATTCAACAAATGAAACAATTCTGCTTTCATCTGTCAGAAGTCCCATGCATATTAGAGCCTTTAAAGGGAAATGATCCAGGAGGCTTGGGGGGAATTAAGGACCTCTCATTTACTTGCTGATCAGTTGTGTTGCTTACCGTCTTCCACAAACAGATCTTAACTGGGCTGTGGCAGCAAAAAGGGAAATTTGCTCTTGACATTTCCCTGAACACCCTTCAGCAGTGCTATAACCAGGCAGTGAGCACATCCCACTCTTGTGTTTTTCTTTAACGAGCCTCACTTCCACTCATTTTCCCCCTAATGCTGCACCCTTACCTTTTTCCAGAGACAGATACTATCCAACTCCTTGAACAGGCATGTTGTCCAGGAATATTGGGATGCTTTATCACACAGTCCATATACAGATTGCTTTTCTTTGTTACCTGTCCCCGAAGTCCCCTGTCAGGGATGCTTTTCTGCTTTGTGTTTCTTTGAGCTTTTTTGTCTAACCTCAGGGCATTGAAACTTAGATCCTTTGATATTCTGTGAGGTCTCCACAGTGAAATAGTCATCAAATAACTGCTCTGACATATATGTTGGTCTAATTTGAGTTTAGTTTGAAAAATTCAGCAGCTGACCCATCTCACGTCTTACTCAGCCTGAACTAGCCACAGTATTGACTCTGCTGTCATGGGGCCTGTGTGGCTCAGGAAAAATCTGCATGACTCAGGATGGAAAAGACCACCAGGGAAACCAGCACACATTCAGGTGTCTCTCTCTGTGTGCCTCTGCATTGTGCTTACGCTGATTCCAGCTGCTTCCACAAGAGCATCACATAAAGAGGGTTTGGGCAGCCCCAGGGATGTCCAAGCAGCAGCGGGGCAGGACACACTAACCTGTGCCATGGCTGAAGTCAGCTCTGAAATCCACAAAGCTGTGGCACATCCTGGCCTTTGTTTGATTTTTTCTTAACACCACCACCATCCTAACCCTGGTCAGGATGCCCAAGTGCAGCCCTATCTCCTCCGTCCCCATATCCTGAGAGGAGACTGGCCTGGACTTCAGTGCCTCAAATGACAAATTGCTAGAAATGATAACTCTGGCTAAGCTATGCTGGTGTCCCCACAAGCTTTTGGAGGCATTTCAGGAAATATTAATGTCATGACATCCAAAAATACCTTCTGCTCCTGTGCAGAGCATCCCCTTCTCTGTGTGGGGAGAGGAAGATGAATTCCTCCCTCTTCTCTGTCATCTTCTTGCTCCCAGAACTAGACAGATATTGGTGCCACCTTTGGGACACTTGCCTCCTGTGCACAGATGTCCCATCAGCTGCGTGTTCTAGCCCGTGGCAGCTTCCCAAATGACTTTAATCAGCAAAGGAATGACATGGACCTGCTGGAGCATGTTCAAAGGAGGGTCACGAAGATGACCAGAGGGATGGAACCCCTCTCCACCAGGCTGAGGGAGTTGAGGTTTTTTAACTTGGAGGAGAGAGGGCTCTGGGATAGGACAAGAGTTAATGTTTTTAAGCTAAAAGATTAGGTACAAGGAAGGTATTTTATACAATAGCTTGCCTTGTAACCTGCCTGCCTTTGAGGGTTGTACACCACTGTACACCACCCATCTGCTGGCAAATGAACCACCCACTGTTCCCCCTGTTGCTGCCAGGATTTGGATCCTGGCAGTCTTCATCTCTGTTTCCTTGTGGTGCTGCCGAGCCTCCTAAATTGCTGAAGGCTGGTATTGGCTGAAACCTGGAGATTTTGACACAGAAATATCAAAATGTTAAATGACTTTCCATTTCTTCGGGGTCTCCTTGGGATTTTCATTTCCTGTGTCTAAAATGGCATATGATTTGAAGTGTCATCTCCCTGGCATCAAGTCCTTATTTCCTCTATGCCGCATCTGCCTGATTTGATTGAGTTGGTCTCTCAGCCACAAAAATATCCGGCAGGGCAGATCTCGCTCCTGCAATCAAATAAAGGCATTTCTCTCTTATAAAAGACTGAAAAAATGACTTTTGCAGCCATCGAAGCATCTCATAAGAGCAGCAGGAAACACCTAGGTGGCATTTGGTGAGCGCAAGAGACAACGAGGGGTGAAACAGCAGCACATTGTGCTGGGATCCATGAAGGCTTTTCCCTGTCCCTGTGCGGTGTCAGCCCTGGGAGCTGCCCTGGCCATGGGCTCCCAGAGCTGACGAGGAGCTCCGGGGATTTCCAGCCCTGGATGGGGAAACAAGTGAGGATGTGCTTCGGAGGTGCTTAAGCAGAGCATCTCAGGGTTCAGTACAGTACTGTTCAGTACATCTGTGATACCTGGGCTCCGAAAATGGAAGGAATTTTGCTCCCAGGTGCATCACAGAGATGTAAAATAAAGAGCAAGCGTTCCTTAAAAAACCCCAAACAATTAAAAAAAGGGGGACGGGGGGGTGGGCAGAGAAAAAATCCCTGTATTTATATCTTTCACACATTGAAACTTAAAGTCTTGACTGCACAGTCCCACTCTCTCCTGGTTTATAAAAAGGTGACTGAGGACAACAAGCCCCGTTCTGTGTGTGTGATGGCGATGTGCCTTTGTACAGAGAAATGCGAAGCATCAGCCAGATCACGAAAGACTCCCTGAGGCACCTCGAGGTCTGAGCGGGGCCGGACTGCACTTCTGCCTTTACACCTCTGGGCTGCAGGGCAGGCACTCTTTCGGGGCAGTGCTTTCCCAAAAGGATGCCCCCAAAGACGACTCGACCAGCACTTAGAGACAGGGGAAAAGCAGAGATTTCTTTTTTTTCTCTCTTTTTTTTTAAGCTGGTAGTACCTCTTTCCTAAACTCAGATAATTTTTCTCTTTTTTTTCCCCACCAAAAAA